>CM075974.1:14612418-14686625 GCA_038048745.1 Coluber constrictor foxii
GTTAAGGAGCGAAATAAAGTGAGATGGAGAAAGGACTCCCTGGCCGTTTCCAAAAATTAATATAAAATAAATACAAAACATAAAATATAAAACACAAAAACACCCAATTAAAAAATAAAATAAAATAGAATAGGACGGGCGGTATATATACATCTGATCAATAAAAAGACAAGAGTATTATCTCCACCAAAGTCATCAAAATGAATTCTAAACCCAAAATCGCATCCCGAAGAGGAATAATTCATAAAAACGACAGCAGCGCTCAATCCATCCATAATAAAAGCATTTTTGAGAGAGAGAGAGAGAGAGAGAGAGAGAGAGAGAGAGAGAAAGAGAGAGAGAGAGGTTCCAAGCCAATCCTTATTCTCAATTTGTTCTCTATTATTAACATTTTCCTCCAGAATTATACGAATAAAAAAGAAGGAAAGGCGAAAGTTTTTTTTTTAAATCTCCTTTTCGGTCCATTTGTAGGGGTGTGTGTGTGTGTGTGTTTGCCTGCGCGCGCGTCTGTGTGTACACACAAAATAAACACACACACACACACACACACACACACACACACACATAGATAGAATTCTTCTCATTTCTAAAACACAACCACGAACGCAACTCCTTAGTTGTCAGGTGAATGACAAATATATATATATATTTTAAAGAAAGAATTTCTTTTTTTAAAAGAAAATTAAAAATGAGGCAATTGGTGTGCAAAAACACAAAATCGTTCTTTCTTTCGGGCCGATTGCGGAGAAGGTCACAGACAAGGCACCCCAAATTTCAGGGCAACCAACACACACACACACACACACACCAGCCAGGTAAAAATAACATCAAATAAAACAGCCGCTGAAGTTTTGTTTGCTTCCCGAATCGGCCGCTCGTGGGGAGGCACGCAAAGAGTCTCGCGTGTTTAAAAATTTGGGACGGCCAGGGCTGCTTTCAAAGCGGATGAGAAACACGCACACACCCCCACGCCCACGCCTGGCTCTTTCAATCAACCCCATCGCGCCCGCCCCACCCCAACCCCACGCGTGACTCTTACCCCGTTCACACGACCTCCTGCTCCCCTCCCTTGCGGGCAAACGCCTTAAGAATAGGCGTGGGGCGGGAGGGGAGGGAGAGAGGGCGGACTGCAACCCCACCCCACCCCCGTCTCTGTCCCGAGTGTGGGGCTCCCTCCCCACAGATTCCCCCAACATCGGGGGACAGAATGATGGGCATTGTGTTCCAGGATGGGAGAAACCTGTGAATCGGGATGGGGAGGGGGGGAAAGGTAGAGGAGGGAGGGGGGAAGGTAGAGGGGGGAAGGGGAGCATCCTATCCTCCCCCTCCCATCCTCCTCCTCCCCTTCTTCCCCTTCCCCATCCCTCCATCCCTCCCTCCCTCCCTCCTTCGCTTCGCTTCTCTTCTCTTTCCTTTCCCGCCGCTCGCCGGGAAATGGCGCGGTTGCTAACCAGCGCTTGGGAAGCGCAGGTGAAACTCCTTTGCAAAGAGTCCAGCCTCGCCCGGGGTCTCTAGAAAAGGAGAGGGGCATGCAGGCTGCAGTCCGAGCTCTCCCCATGCCAAGGGGGGAGACCCGGGGGGCGTCGGGATCACCGCGGCAGGGGAAGGACCCTTCCCACAAAGGCACCAGCCCAGTCCTGAAATCTGCCTGCCCTTAGATGCCCATCGACCAGGTAAGAGAGGAAGAACGGGGAGGGGGAGAGGGCAGGTGAAATTTGGGGTGGGGGGGGACAGGGGGAGGAGACCCCCACCTTGGGATGTCCCACTGGGCGATGACACCCTTGTTCCGCTGGAGATTCGAGTGAGTGAGCATTCGAGTGAGCAGCGAAGAATCTTAGAAATCTAGAAACCCCAAGGGATGGAGGTTGAGTCTTCACATGACACTTGGTAACCTGGGTTCGGAATGACGCCTTTGTCTGGCTCTGCGCAAGGCGGTGGCCACAAACCGAGCCAGGTTGGTGAGAGAGAAACCAGCTTGAGGGTAAAACAGATGAACTTGGTGCCCGTCCTTGGTTGTTCTGATCCGGTCAGGTTAAAAGGTTGTGTGAATGTGCACTGGGTCGAATCTGGGTTTAACACTGGACCGTCGAAAACCACGGAGGGGATTTAAAGGGTTTTCATTCCCAAGGCTGGCTAGCTTGACTATTTTATACAGGGCTGGGGTTTTGTGGCTGGGATACCGTGTTCACACAACATATTTAACCCGGATCAAATCAATTTGCTAAATTTAAGCATCTCGGGCTTGGTTATTTTGCGTAGGTGCATGTCCGCCCTTTTTTCTGGTTCATTGTGTCGCCTGCGTGCAAGAAAACCATTTGCAGGAAATATAAAATGCAACGGGGATAGAATTCCCATCTTGCACCAGTTCAAACCAGTGGGATAAACCAGTAAGCTACTGGTTAGCAAACCGTTTTAATCTCTTTGCTGATCAAGACTGCAGGTTTTTTTTTAAAAAAAAATTCAGATTGTAATGTTTGTTCGATTTTGACTGCCCGGAACACGATCCGTCAATCTATTTAATACCCTTAACAGGATGTGGTGTTGTATTAATTCTGGTTTGTGAATTCTGATTGTGTTCTGCGCAAAACCCATCCGGTGGTGATTAATTCAACAAGCCAGGATCTAGAAACCCCATCCTATCTCTATCTATTACATATTTTAAGCAGGTTTTAAAGTAGGGGGGGGGAATATTAAATACCAGCCAAGTTTGATTTTCTTTAACTTTGATCTCAGATAATATAAGCCAGGGGTTTTGGATTCTCATAATCTGTGTGTCTGTGTGTGTGTGTGTGTGTGTGTGTGTGTGTGTGTGTGTGTGTGTGTGTGAGAGAGAGAGAGAGAGAGAGAGAGAGAGAGAGAGAGAGAGAGAGAGAGAGAGACGGAGGGAGGGAGGGAGGGAGGGAGGGAGAGAGAGAGAGAGAGAGAGAGAGAGAGAGAGAGAGAGAGAGAGAGAGAGAGAGAGAGAGAGAGAGAGAGAATCCCCCCATAAGTGAGCTTCCTGAAGACATTGAGTTAGAAATTGTGTAAACAGTTGTTGTTGTTTTTAAAATATATGAATGAATCCAGTTGGGGTTGAAAACAATAGGGGGGAACCTCCTTTTGGGGAGGGGGTGACTTTCTCTGGACTATCTACTATACGTAGTATGCAATTTCCCAGTTTTGTATTAAAATCACAAGTGTGTGATTGTTGCATTTGTGCAATCGAGGAGACCTAGGATTCTGTGCAAAGGGGAGGAGGAACCTACCCCTGTGGGGTCTTCTTCCCCTTTAAATTGGGGAACCAGCCCCCCCAAAACACCCCTGAGAGAAATTCCAAAGAAATCCTTAATTTCCCTGAAAATGAGGCAGAAAACGGGAACGTTTTGGTTGCGGAGGAAGAAAACTTTTGCAAAACCTTCCAGACAGATTTTGGGTGTCGGATGTGCGCCCTTCCGAATTCCACACCCCCAAATAATTCCAATGCAGGTCGTGGTCTTTGACTTACGACGGTTTGTTTAGTGGCCATCCAAAGTTAGAACAGCACCGCCAAAAATATTTCAGGACCCACTTTTTTCACACTTTCACACTTACCGACCGATGCCACGGGATCCAAAATTCAAACCCTTGCTTGGCCGCTGTCTCGTACTTACGATGGTTGCAGAATCCTGGGGTCACGTGATTTCCTCCTTTGGCGACCGTCTGGACGGCAAAGCCAAGATTCCTTTTAACAACCGCGTGACTCAGCCGCGGTGATTGGCTTAAAACAATGGTGGCTAGGAAACCCGTAAAAGGGGGCAACGTCTCGCTTAGTGGCTTATTTGTTATATTTATATAACAAATGTTATATAAATACGTGTTATATTTGTTTTATTTATATAACATTCAGTTTCCATCAAACAGTGCGTCATCTGGGTACAGTTATTTTTAAACAATCATAATCCCCATGTTTGTTGTAGCATTCATCACCATAATATAATAATGATAATTAATGATATTTTTCGAAAGCCAGATCAACCCTGTTTAACTATCTTGAACTAAACTAAAGTGTAATTTTTTTTTTTTTTACACACAACACACACAATTCGTGGACGTCATAGGCAGCTCTCGGGGGGATATAAAACCTGGTATAATTTGACTTTTTTTGAGGGGGGAAGGAATCTGGTTACGCAGGCAATTGCTGTTGAGGGTAATGTATCCAGGTTAAAGATATCGGATACCTGGGTTTGAAAACGCAACAGAAATAAGCTTAAAAGGTGATTCCCCAGTGAAAAGAAGGGAGGGGGAAAAAAAAACCACACCGGAGGCTTCAAAAGATTTAATAGGAGTGCATCTGTTGCTTGCGAGGCTTTTCAATTAATTTTCTGCAGGCAATAAATAAATAAATAAAATACAAAAACCCGGTAAGGAATATTTAAATGCCCTCTTTCCAAATTCTTGCCTAAACTGACTTGTTGGCAAAGCCAACGTTTTCAAAAGTCCAAAATCCGATCCACGCAACATTTAAACTCCCAGCGACCTTCGCTACCATGGTTTTCTCCACCAAGCCAATCCCTAAACCAAGATTTTAGGATTTAGTCACCATTCACAAACCAACCAACCAACTAACAAAAAAAAAAGCATTCAGTATTTTCTGAGATGCTTACGAAGAAACCTTCCTTTTCGGCTTGTCTACCGAGTGATAATATTGTATTTCCATGCAGACAAAGGGAAATCTGCGGGAAGATTTCCCATCGACTTTAAAAATAACTCAATAATAATAATAATAGAAGAGGAGGAGGAGGAGAAAAGAGAGGGGGAGGAGAAGGAGGAGGAGAAGAGGAGGAGGAAGAGGAGGAGAAAAGAGAGGGAGAGGTGGAATGGGGAGGAAAAGGAGGAGAAGGAAAAGAAGAAGAGGAGGAGAAAAGAGAGGGGGAGGAGGAGAAAAAGAAGAAGGGGAGGGGAAGAGGGAGAGGGAGGGGAAGGAGGAGATGGAGGAGGAGGAGGAGGAGGAGAAGAGGAGGAAGAGGAGGGGGAGGAGGGGGGAGGAGGAGGAGAAAAGAGAGAGGGAGGAGAAGGAGAAGAAGAAGAGGAAGAGGAGAAGGAGAAAAGAGAGAGGGAGGTGGAAGGAGGAGGAGGAGGAGGAGGAGGAGGAGGAGGAGGAGGAGGAGGAGGAGGAGGAGAAGAAGAAGAAGAAGAAGAAGAAGAAGAAGAAGAAGAAGAAGAAGAAGAAGAAGAAGAAGAAGAAGAAGAAGAACAACAACAACAACAACAACAACAACAACAACTTGGTCAGTCCAGGTTAAAGATATCGGATATCGGATAAGACGCTGGCAGCAACCCGTATCAACCATCAGCGCCAGTAAATAATATTTGCAATACATTTTTACATGTTCAGTTGACTGAGTGTCACGTTTAATGAGCAAAATAACAACAACAGCGACAACAACAATAACCACAACAACAGGCAGGTCTCACAGACAAAAATCAGCAAAGATCTTCCAGCAGAGACAGAGAAACAGATCCGTTGTCTAAAAAATTAAAAAATTAAAAAACCCTTTTCCAGCCCTCTTACAAATGCCCAGCTCTGTTTGCAAATTCTTTGGACACCGACCCCTACCCCAAATGAAAAAGAGACACACCCTCCTTCATCCCTGACCGACAGAAAGAGCGAGGAAGAGGCAGGGAAGGGCAGTTAAGGTGGGGTGGGTGTTGTTTCTGGGGTTCGGGGGGGGGAGGTGTCCTCCCCACCGATCTCGCACAGGTGTTCCATTCAGAGCCCGTTTCCAGATGGAGAATTAATTCACCTTTTCTGGCTTTGCCGAGGCGATGGAGTCTTTTAATTGCTCGCCTGCTGTTTGAGGAGGGGCCTGAGGACCCTCTGGGAGGCCGCGTTCCTTGGAGGGTCCTAGCGGTGGGGAGAAAATGAAGGAGGGCTGGCCTTTGGATTACGAGTCCCATCCTCCCCTTCCTTGGTGGACCCGAGGGAGAGCGGTAGCATGGTGTGCTCGGATGGGCACCCCGTAACATGACCGCAATTGAGCTCTGCCTTTTCCGCTGCTGAGCCAGAGCGCTGCGAAGGGTCTGTGAAAATGTCCCATTTTACGACTCTTTCGCCGCTGTCGTTAAGTGTGAAAAACTTCCGTAAGTCGCTTTTTCCCCCCGGTGCCGTTGTAACATTAAATGATCACTGAACAAATGGATGTAAGTCGAAGAAGGATGGGATCTGGAAAACTATCAAATGTTTGAACTGGAAGGGGTCCTCAGTGGTCATCCAATCCAACCCCATCCAGACCTGAAATCGGCCACTTACAAGCATTCCCAACATTTGGCTGTCTGGTCTCTGTTTAAGCATCTCACCCCAAAGAGACTCTGACGCCTTTTCCGTTGTTGAAATGTTGTGCCACCAACATTAATCAGACTGAAAGAAAAAATTAAAAAGTGACTTGCCAAGATACTAGTTCTGATGAAGGAACGAACGCTTGCAAAAAACCCAGATGTTCCTGCCAGTTTTGCCAGGGGGTGGGGAAAAAAATCCATTATTTATCATTGGGAAGGACCTTACATGCTTCTAGCAACCAAAATCTTCACTTTTCTCAAAGAATAAACTCTCGTTTTCCATCCTGCGAATTTTGGTTCTCGGCGGCCACAGGGGGGAGAAACAGACCTAAAATTCAGCCATTTGGGCCGGTGCTTAACCAACCCGGCTCTCCTTAAAAAAAAAAAAAGTCTTAAAAATAAATCTTGTGAATAAAAATGGTGTTGTAAGTCTTAAAAAGTCTTCTTAAAAAATCTTGTTAATAAAAAAGACTTTTAAAAAATCTTGCTAATAAAAACATTGATAGTTCATAAAGATTACGTAAAAATACGTACTATTTCCATAGAAAGGAAGATAAAGCAGGAATGGCTAAACGGTTCTAAAAATGGCTAGTTATATATTAACTAGCAAAATATATTAACAAGCAAAAACCAAAATGTTAAGGATTTTTTATCGTGTACTGTGCTAAGAAGAGCCTTTTAAAAACTTTTCTTTTGTATCTCACACCCCTTTTCCCTGCTCCTTTTCCTTCCCTTCTCTTCCTATTTTTATTTTTATTTTTTTCGTGGTATTTTATATCACGAAACAAATACAAATTGCCAAAGGACAATGTCTTAAACAACAAACAAACAGACAGACAGACACCCATTGACTCCACTCGGTTGTAATTAAGAAGAAAAAAAAATTTCTCCCACAATATTGCCCCTTCTATTTTGAACGGCAAAACGTGTTCCAACTTGTCGCTCCAATTCTCCATTTCTGATCGCGGCTAATTATGGGTTGTAACGAGCGATCAAGTCAATCACGGGAGGCTCCGAGAATTATTCCCTTCGCTTTGTGGGACTGGAACCAAGTTGGTAAACAATGCGTTAATTGGGTTAAAAAAGAGAGAGAGAGAGACTAGGAGATCTCTTAGCAAGCCATCCAGTCAGGGATGTAACGTCGACTCGATTGGCCGAGTTGGATTAAATTTATTAATTTATTAAATTTATTTATTAGAATTTGTCAAACAAAAACGAGAACAAGAATAAAAGAATAAAAACACAACGACAGGGCACGTTTAATGCACTTATGCATGCCCCTCGCCCCCTCTACTAACCACTTAAGTATGATGTAAGGTCCACGGAAGTCAATTTGTGACCAAAACTGGGAAAATTTGTAGCTGAAACAAAATGCAGGAAGTCCTCGATTTACGGCCACGAGGGAGGCCAATGTTTCTCCGTCGCAAAAATGAGACAATTGTCAAGCGAACGTTGCCTTCTTCTACAACTTTTCTGGCTACCGTCGTTCAGCGAATCCCTGCAATTGTTAAAGTTACATTGTTAAGTGAATTTGGTGTCCCCGTCGACTTTGCTGGTTTGGGGGGGTCACAAAAAGGAGATCATGAGACCTCGTAACACTGCGACCGTCGTAAATATGAAGCAGTTGCCAAGCGTCTGAATTTTGATCACATGACCGCGGGGATGCAGGAACGGTCATAAGTGTGAAAAACGGTCATAAGTCCCTTTTTTCAGTGCTGAACGGTCTCTAAATAAATAGATGTAAGTCGATGATTACCTCTGGAGAAGGTTGGGATCTGCAAAACCATAGAATGTTTGAGCTGGAAGGGGTCCTCTGAGGTCATCCAATCCAACCCCATCCAGACCGGGATGCTGCAACCGTCGTAAATGTGAGTCAGTTATCAAGCATCTGGATGTTGATCATGTGACCCCTGCAACGATCATAATTATGAAAAACAGTGATAAGCTGTTTTTTTTCAATGCCGTTGTAACTTGGAAAATTGCTGGATGGATTTGAGGCAGAAAAACGGAAGCCTCAGGCCCAGAAGTGCAAAATTCCTGGATGGATTTGAGGCAGAAAAACGGAAGCCTCAGGCCCAGCGACTGCCAAATTGCTGGACAGATTTTAGCATTAGGCTGAGCAACCGAACTCATGGGCTGGTCCATGCTCCCTCCCTCCCTCCCTCTGCGTGTTCCAGGAAGGAGTGTGCAAAGCCACAATTTTGGCATAGCTTTGAACAGCTCGACCGCCATCTCCTAGGTGACGGGGACGCTCCTTGGCCACTAGCGCCCGGCTGAGAATTGCAAATCCTTCCAGGCCCCTGACACTTTCTCAAAGGGACACACGAATGCCAACGGCCAAACAGGTAGGCTCTTATCCCCTTTCCCTCCCTTCCCCTTCCCCTCCCAAGCCCAGACCTATTTGCAAAAACTGTTTCTTTCCCCCCCACAAAAAAAGGTGTTGGTTTCAAATCTTCCCCTTTTCTCAACCAAGAGCCCGAACTCGGTGCAAAATGGCCCTTTGGGTGTTTTTAAAGGGAAAAGGAATTTATTTTCAGAAGTTTAATCCCTTGGCACCGGAGAGGGGTGCAAGTCCATGGTGGGTGTTGAACCAGGCCACGATTTAATCTCCCCTCCCTCTTAACAACGACAGACGGAGTTGGCCCGGCGTCCTTCCCAGCCGACGGGAAACTTTAGTTTTAACTCTTTGACGTCTCTGCATACAGGGTGAGCCAAAGTCCCTCTGGATAATTCGACACCCAGACGGGCCATGCGGTTATGCGCCTGGGCGGAAGGAGGACGTAGAAGGTGGAATAACAAGAGCTGGAAGGGATCTTGGAGGTCATCTAGTCCAACCCCTTGCTGAAGCAGGAGACCCTATATCATATCCATTAATCAATCAATCAATCAATCAATCGGAATAGAGCTGAAAGGGACCCGGGGGGGGAGGAACGCTGCGACGGTCATAAATATGAGTCAGTTGCCAAGTGTCCGTATTTTGATCCCATGGCCAGGGGGATGCTGGAACGGTCATAACTGCGAAAAATGGTCTTAAGTCCCTTTTTTTTCCAGGGCTTTTGCAAGTTTGAATGCTCACTAATCGAACGGCTGTACGTCAAGGCCTGTCTGTATTGTTTTCAATTTTCCTTCGTAAGCAGGAGATGGGCGGACGCCTACCAAGGATTTGATGAAAGGATGTCAAAATTGCTTCTGAACAATTCCAGAGGAGGAGGAATTGTTGCTGTAGTTGTTTTCTCCTTCTCCCCCTCCACCTCTTCCTTCTCCTTCCTCTCCTCCTCTTCCTCCTTCTCTTCTTCTTCTTCCTACTCAGTCTCCTCATTCTCCTTCCTCTCCTCCTCCTCTTCCTCCTCCCTTGTTCTTCTTCCTCTCCTCCTCCTTCCTCTCTTCCTCCTCTTCTTCTCCTCTCCTCCTTTCTTTTCTTCTCCACCTCTTCCTTCTCCTTCCTCTCCTTCTCTTCCTCCTCTTCTTCTTCCTCCTACTCAATCTCCTCCTCCTCATTCTCCTTCTCTCCTCCTCTTTCCTCTCTTCCTCCTCTTCTTCTCCTTTCCTCCTTTCTTCTTTCTCATCCACCTCTTCCTTCTCCTTTTTCTCCTCCTCTTCCTCCTCCCCTTCTTCCTCCTACTCAATCTCCTCCTCCTCATTCTTCCTCTCCTCCTCCTCTTCCTCCTCCCTTGTTCTTCTTCCTCTCCTCCTCCTCCTTCCTCTCCCCCTTTTCTTCTTCTTCTCCTCTCCTCTCTTCTTTCTCCTCCTCCTCTTCTTCTTCCTCCTCCTCAATCTCCTCCTCCTCATTCTCCTTCCCCTCCTCCTCTTCCTCCTCCTCATTCTCCTTCCTCTCCTCCTCTTCCTCCTCTTCTTCTTCCACCTCCTCAATCTCCTCAATCTCCTCCTCCTCATTCTCCTTCCTCTCCTCCTCCTCTCTTCCTCTCCTCCTCCTTCTCCTTGCTCTCCTCCTCCTCTTCCTCGCCTCTTCCTCTCCTCCTCCTCCTTCTTCACAATCTAACACAACTTGTCTTTTCTCCAACAGGGCCACCTATCCTTCTCCAAGTTCGCTGAAGATGTCTCGGGCTTCTTCAGCAGATGAAGGCACGACCTTTGAGCATCTCTGGAGTACCTTGTAAGTAAGAGGAGGGGGCTCCATTGAAACTCACGGGGGCACTCGCAAAATGGTGGTACAACGGAGCAGCGGTCTGGTCCTCCAAAGGCAGCTGAGTTTGGGTTTGGCCTGATCTGGGGAGGAAGGAATTAGCATCTTCGTGACGGCCTCTGATATAGGTAATCCTGTACTTACGACCGTCCGTTTAGTGACTGTTCGAAGGCGCTGAAAATAGGGACTTGTGATCAGTTTTCACACATCTTGCGGCATCTCCCATGATTCTGTCATCAAAATTCAGAAGCTCGGCAGCTGATTCATAGTTACGACGGTCGCAATGCCCTCACGATCCCTTTTGGGATCTTCTGACGAGCAAAATCCACAGGGAAGGCCGGATTCACTTAACAACCAGGTTACTGCAGTGTTTCACTTAACAACCGAGGCAAGGAAGGTCACACACGTCTCACTCAACAACAGAAATTGTGATCGTAAATTGAGGACTATCTATACAATGATCTTTATAATCTGAAGAGTCCATTAACCATCTGGGTAATTCAGTAGTGGGTTCCTTCATCACCGTTACGGAATTATTAACTGACTTCAAATCCTAAACTAACCAGGTTCACAAACACACCCTACCAGGATCAAACATGAAACATTAGAAAAAGGCTACGGTGAACATCCCAGTTTACAAGTAGTCCTCGTCTTACGACGGTCCATTTAACAACGGTACGGTGGAGACAAAAAAAGTGACTTATGACCTCTACTCACCCTTCCAACTATCCTTGAATTCACAGGAATGGCGATTTGTATCCTTTGAGCCAATTGCCGGCAAGAAAACCCCCCCATCCCCACCTCCCGGGGAAGCTGGCTTCCACTTAATGACGGGATCAATTCATTTAACAACCCCCCGTAGAAACGTTGATAAAATCGAGTTCGACTCGACTCACAACTATAACAACTCCCAACTGGTCCCCAAAAGTCAAGGGTTAACCTAGATAATTAAAACCACGTTTTGCATTCCCATAACAACGCCGACACTATCGGGGGTTGTGTCAATTTGGGGCCAAACTCAGCTGGCGTTTGCTTTGAGCCATTAAGAGCCATTTACCCACCTTCTGGATCCAATCTGATCCAATCTTATTTGGTGATCTGGTGAAGCCCCTTTGGCTGAAGCCAGCTGGGAGAATTCAGCACCTCGGCCAGCGTCTTATCAGCCATTGTTGGCCCTCCATCCAAGTGACCATTAAACTTAAACTCAAACTTAAAGCTCCACAACTTCTGAATCACAGAATAATAACAGATGGACAGAGTTGGAAGGGAACTTGAAGGTCATCTAGTCCAATCCCCTTCCCAAGTAGGAAACCCTACAGAGGGCAATCCAGTCTCTTCTTGAAAGCCTCCAGGGATGAAGCTCCCACAACTTCCGAAGGCAACTTCTATTCCATGGGTTGATGGTTCTCGCTGTCAGAAAATGTCTCCTTATTTCCAGGTTGAATCAGTTTCCATCCATTATTCCTTGTCTGGCCTTTGGGTGCTTTAGAAAATAGCTCGACCCCTTTCTCCTCTCTGTGACGGCCCCTCAAATATTGGAAGATGCTCTCATGTCTCCCCTGGTCCTTCTCTTCAAACCCATTGAGAATGTCAATGCTAATTCTCGGTTTATTCCATTTTTATAGCTCCCCTTATCACATTCCTGACTCCGGAGGCCTTTTGCCCTTCGAAAGAAACTGCATTCCTTGCCTTTAGCAAAACTGGAATTTTTTTGGTTTCCTTTTTTTTAACTTGAAGGACATAGAACGGAGTCCATCTGCACGGCCAGAAGTATCCAAATTGCCCACTGTGGACTTCAACTCCCAGAATTCTTCAGCCAATTGGCCCAATGGTTACAAATCATGACCATGTGACTTGAACGATGGTTGTAAGTGAGAGTAAGAGGTCATAAGTCACATTTTTTTTCCCACCGTGAATTTTAAACCGTTGTTAAACGGAGTCGAGAACTATTTGCAAACTGGGATTTTAACGGTAGCCTCTTTTTCTTTTCCCCCGCTAATGTTTCGTGTTTGATCTTGCATGCGAATCTGGTTTATGGTTTAGTAGGCTTGTGTGAACTCAGTTTACGATGCTGGCTGGGGGATTCTGGGAATTGGAAGTCCCCAAGGCTTAAAGTTGCCACAGTTGGACGTTTCTAAGTTAAGCAATAGCTCAATTGGTCAAATGGATGAGATAAAAGAACAAACAGGTGAGAGATTAAGCATCCATTGCATTCCGGATGTTATCTTTTCCAGGATTTTGGAGAGGAGACATTAAATCCAGGATTTAGGTAACGGAGACATTAAACCCAGATGAACCAGAAAATCTCTGTTAAAAAAACAGCCCCCCATAGCTCCAGATGGGACACCCCAGTCATTGAAAATCATTTAAAGAGATTCCATCTTAATTTAAACACCGATAAACCTGAGTGGGACATTTTATCATCATCATCACCACCATCATCATTTAACAACCCCATAATCCTGTGCAGAGTGGTGGAGTCTGGGCAACTGAATGGAGCTAGTAAGACTGTTTACTGGCCGGATGCCCTTCCTGTTGCCAGAGCGGAGTTTTGTTCAGCAGATATATTTCTCATTGTGCCCAGAGAGAGAAATATCAGCTTCTACCTAGGATCGAACTCACCGCCTCCTGATTGTGAGGCCAGAGCTCCACCTCTAAGGCCACCACACCACTTTTTCCTGCTGACACCTTTATATGTACTCCTAATTAACGGCAATTATTATTTGAAATCTGGCCAAAACATAGAATATGACCACAGCTTAGGTTACAAAGGAACATCCAAATTTTAGGGGTGAGATTGCCGCACGTTTTCAATCGAGCGCAAAGATTTGATGTTGTCTTTCCTTCTCTGGGACAGGGAGCCGGACAGCACCTATTTTGACCTCCCCCAGTCGGGAAATAGGGGAGAAGGTGAACCTCACAATCAGACAGAAGTCACCATGGACGTTTTCCAGATGAGGAGCATGGATGATTCAGTAATGGTAAGTTTTGGAAAAGCGGTGATAGAAAAATTACGAAAATCGGTGCAATTAGAACGGTAGAGATAGGAAAAAAAATATGGTGCTATGCTAATCCTCGAGTTACAATCGTTCATTTAGCGGCCCTTGGAAGTTAGAACGGCACTGAAAAAAGGGACTTACGACCGCTCCTCGGACTTACAACCGTTGCAGTATGCATTACAGTCCCGCGATCAAAATCCATGCACTTGTCTCCGTCCCGGGAGACAAGTGCATGGATTTCCTCCCGGGACTCCTCCGTCCCGGGAGGAAGAGTGTCTTGCGTTTGCCATTGGCCTTCGTCACGGCGAGTAAAATCAATGAGGGAATGCTACAATGCGATTCATTTAACAGCCCCGGGAGGTTCAGTTAACAACAGGGGCAAAGGTTGTGAAATGGGGGGGGTGGAGGGGGGATGCGGCTCGCTGAATTTGCTTAGCGCCGGAAATTCTGGTCGTGCTTTTTAGTTGAGAGTTGTAAGTTGTGCTTCCAGGTACAAAAATCCAGGTTTGGTGACCATGTTCCAAAAAAAAAGAGAGAGAGAGAGAGAGAGAGGTTGAGATTTTTTGAAAAAGTGCAGAGAAGAGCAGCTAGGACGATTAAAGGCCGGGAGAATAAAATATATGAAGAACGGTTTCAGGATTTGAGTTTGGCCAGCCCAGAGCCGCAGTTGCTGACCCCTGGTCTAGAGAAAAGAAGAAATATGTTGGTGACATGACAGCAATTGTTGTTCTGTTTTGTTCTATTTTCTGTTTTGTGCTATTTTCTCTCGGAACAAGTGCTGTGTTTAGTTGTGAGTTCCCCAGTATTATTTGCAAGCCGGGCAGGGCCCTTTCCATTCCATCCAATGAAAGAAAGAAAATAATGAATCCATACCAAATACGAATGGGTTTTCGACGGCCGTTCAACCGTTCCAAAAATGTTTGCAAATTGTAATTCTTTAGTTTGAATTGTGTCATTATTGTGCGAGGGATCCATTCGGGGTAGCCGTGGGCATACCCCACATTTTGTGCTTTTGCGGGAGCTACATTTTTGGGGTACCGGCGGAAAACAATGAAGGCATGGATCGAAATTTCTCCCCAATTTTTTCTATGGGGCTGATCTCGGGAAGGTCTACTTTAACAATAATAATAATAATAATTTATAAAGACCTGGGTATTGTTTGCCAATTGCACTGCGGCAGATAGGACAGGGCTCCAGAGGGTTAATATCATTGCCCATAGCAGGACTCTCCAACCTTGGCAACTTTAAGCCTTGTGGACTTCAACTCCCAGAATTCCTCAGGCAGCTTTGCTTTGCTGGCTGTGGAACTCTGGGAGTTGAAGTCCACCAGTCTTAAAGTTGCCAAGGTTGGAGACCCCTGGCCCAGAGGATCATGGGTTGCCCCCTCCCCTCCTTGGAAGAGCTTTATAGCTCCCGCTGCCTTAAGAAACTTCAAAACATTCTTAAAAATCCATCTCATCCTTTTTTTTAAAACTATTACCATCTGGCAGCCGGTACAGGACAATAAAAAAACAAGGACAAATAGGCTGAAAAATAGCTCCTATCCCAGAGCGGTAACTATATTGAATTCTACTGTAATAGTGTAATATTAATGCAATATCTGGGGGTTTCAATTCAATTGCATAGAATGCAAAGGAGGTGTGTTTGTGTGTGTGTGTTTTTTTTATAGTTATATGTACACGAAAGATGGCAGAAGGGGGGGTCGATCTATTTTTCAAAACACCCAAAGGCCAGACAAGGAATAAGGGATGGAAACTGATCAAGGAGAGATTAGAAATAAGGAGAAATGTCCCAAAAGTTAGAAGAACAATTGATCCGCGGAACAGCCTGCCACCAGAAGTTGTGAATGTTTCAACACTGGAGGTTTTTAAATAAGAGACTCAAACCACCACTTATCTGAAATCGCATAGGGGTCTCCTGCTTGAGCCTTCCAAGCCTATCATTCTATTGTTCTATGACAATAATCAAGAGTTCTCCAACTGTACACACCCCTGGGTCCCTGCGCACGATGTATGCCCTCTTTCCCGCCACTCCATCGTGGTCCGCGCTGGGCGTGTTTCCAAGATTTGCCCCATGCCACCTTGGGAATAAAACATGCATTGCTGGCGACAAAGGCCTATTCTGATATGGCTCCGTTGCCGCCAGGCGCCTCGATTTCATTCCCACCAGGGCAGGGACCACCCTTGGTGTCGCTGACCGCCCCAGGAGGGCATCTCAACCCCCTTGTTTGCAGAGGGCAGGACGGGCATTCGCACCGAGCGTGGCTGCGTTGCGCGCCAGCTCTGCCCTCCCCTCCCCCCCCCAATGTGGCACCCTTGGTACTGTCCAATCTTCCAACGGGCATGTTGAAACTTGCCTCCCCTTTAATGAATAGTCATAAGGGAGGAAAAAGAGGTTGGCTACGGAGGTTTGGTTGTTAGATGCAACTCAATGACAGCGCCGCAATCGAAGAAGAATTGGGAGAAGAGAGAGTCATCTAGGCTACCACTAACAAGCTAGCTTCGAATCGGGCCCCGGGCCCCTGTCCTTCTGGCTGTCGGCACCCGCTTGGTGGGACCCCGAAACCTCCATCCGTCGTGGTGGCCCTTCAACCCTCATGACTCCAGAGGCGAGAAGCTGCCTTGGCATCATCTTCAAACCCCAAGGAGATAAATATGCTGTATGTTAGCAACTCCGTACAGCCTTACACAACAGTAGGTGCTGTTTTTTTCCGGGGGGTTTTTTAGGAAGCGGGCTAGGAAGTAGGAGAACCTCAACTGGCATCTGAAAGGGCACCAAGATTCGGTTCAGAAGCTGTCAGGGATAGATAGATAGATGATAGATAGATAGATAGATAGATAGATAGATAGATAGATAGATAGATGGATGGATGGATGGATGGATGGATGGATGGATGGATGGATGGATGGATGGATGGATGGATGGATGATAGATTCGGTCCAGAAGCTGTCAGAGATAGATAGATAGATAGATAGATAGATAGATAGATAGATAGATAGATAGATAGATAGATAGACAGACAGACAGACAGACAGACAGACAGACAGACAGACAGACCGACCGACCGACCGACCGACCGACCGACCGACCGACCGACCGACCGACCGACCTGAGGTTGGTTTGATGAGCTACGGAGGATTTCGGGTCATTTCTCCGTGTTTTTCGGTGCCCCCCAAACCATCATCATCCGAATGTTTGGGTTTAAACAGGGTTTGAGGACGCTCGAGGTCTTGCTTGCCGGTTTGACTCGGTCCCCACCGGCCAACTTTTCATCTCTTGGGTGGGATGAAAATTCCAACAAATTTGGGGAACAAAAAGGGATGCGCCAAAAATTGGGATTTCCATACTGCCATTTCCATGCAATTCAGCCTGGGCTTTCAGTCAAGGCAGGATTGGCTAACCGTGGCTAAATACCAAATTAAATTTAGTTCGATGGACTTGGCTGGCGACGGCCGCAAAAGGACGAGGGTCTGCCGTCGCTCTCTTCAAAGGAGATATTAGTTTACGATCTGGCTCGCAGAACGAGGCCAACCGCTCTCAAAACGTTTTCTCATTTTATTTTATTTTTAATTTGCAGCCGCCTTTATTTGATGGCATCCAAATAAACGTAGCTGCCTTTATTTGATCACGTCAAATAAATAGGATTCGAACACCGACGGGGTCACAAACGGAAGCCTTCGGTTTCGATTAAAAGATTCGGTGTTTTGCTCTCGGTTACGTTGAGTTTTTAGGATTCGCTCATGCTGAGAATTAGGGAAATAAAATCTGGATTTGACGGTGTTTTGAAACCGGGGAGGGGGGGAAAAATCATCCTCGGCTGCGAAGGCGTGGCCTTGTTTGTCGTTGCAGCAGCCGACAACATCTGCAGCTTTTTGTGTGTGTTGGTGTGTTGGTGTGTTTTCAGCAGTTTTTTCTGGCTTGGCTCCACCAAACCGCAAAACAGTTAGCAAGCTACGTTTTCTGTTGACAAGGCAGCGTCGTATCTCCAGGTGCCACGAAACCAGAGCAAGGGTCAAAGGGGATTAAATCCCAAGATTTTGGGGACCCAGGATGGCAAATTTTAAAATCATAGCTCTCTCCCCGAGATCCAGCACGTCAAAAGACCGAGCGTGCAAAAAACGAGAGGATTTATGTTTTTTTTCGGGCGGTGGAAATGAAAAATCCGTCCTTCCAAAATAAAAATAAAGTCGATTTTTGCCCGGGTGTTTGTGGGTTACCGCATGCGACGGGGAAATGTTAAATGGAGATGCCCATTAAAACGTGGCACTAATTAGCCTGATGGTTCACACTGGCCGAATGTTGCGTATTTGCTGTGTGTTTTGCGGTAACCTTAGGAGTTAATTGCCAAACGGGAGGGATTGTGTTTCTTTCCATTGGTGCAACACTCGACAACTGTTGTTTTCAAGGGCATGAAAAACTCCAGGTTTTCTCCATCGGGCACTCTCCCCATCGCAGGCTGGACTACAATTCCCAGCAGCCCCAGTCAGCAGGGGTGTTATTCTTTCGAGTGTAGGTAGTCCTTGACTCACGGCAGTTCATTTAGTGACCGTTCGGAGTTACGACATTGAAAAAAGGGACTTACGACCGCTTTTCACACTTAGGACCGGGTTTTTTTGCACTTATGACCATCGTGGGAATCCCCATGGCCATGTGATCCAAATTTCGGATGCTTGGCAACTGACTCGTGTTTATGACGGTCGCAGTGTCCCGGGGTCACGCGATTCCCCCTTTTGTGATTAATTTAACAACTGCTGTGACTCGCTTAAGAACAGTGGCTGGAAAAGTCGTCAAATGGGGCAAAAGTCACTCAACCAATGTCCCACATAGCAACATAGATTCTAGATTCTTTTTTTTTTTAATTTGATTTATATGCCGCCCTTCTCCGGAGACTCAGGGCAGCTTACAATGCGTTAAGCAATAGCCTTCATACTTTTGTATATTTATACAAAGTCATCTTATTGCCCCCACAAACTGGGTCCTCAATTGACCTACCTTAGAAAGGATGGAAGGCTGAGTCAACCTTGAGCCTGGCGAGATTCGAACTTACAGTCATTGCAGGCAGCTGGAGTTAAATCACAATGCATTAGTCTGCTGAGCTATCCAGGCTCATCCAGATTCGGTTGGGGTCATAAGGGAAGGTCTACCTCTCCCGATTTTTTCCAAAGTAGAGGGGGGGGCAAAAAAAATCAGTTGGGGGGAAATTTTCAGATTCCGGTTGTAAGGTGGAAAAGCCCTCTGTCGGATAATAGTGTGGGCTCTCCTGCTTGGGAGGGGGTTGGACTAAATGACCTCTAAGGTCCCTTCCAGCTCTATTCCAATTGATTGATTGATTGATTGATTGACTGGTCAAGAAGGAGACCCTAGGCCATTTCAATCAATCAATCAATCAATCAATTAATAATCAATCAATCTGAATACAGGTGGAAGGGAATACTCCTTCCAGTTCCTTCATGTTGGTTCACCATGTGTTTTTTGGGAATGACCCCCAGCCTGATCGAAGTAGGAAAAAATTTAACATTTTGGGAACCGGGCTCTGGTGAGAAGGAGTAATATATATATATACTATTTTTTTTCCCCGTCCCATCATGCATACTTTCGGGGAGAAAGGAGGTGTTTCTCTTTGCCGGGGCAAGTCGAAGCTTGCTCCAAATTCCAGCCGTTACTCACCAAACACTGCAAAGATTGTGGGAGACATAACACAACCGGAGGTCTCTTCAGCACCCCCCCCCCACACCCATTAAAAGGGGGGGGGAAAACCACGATTACAGAACAACTTCGGAAAAGTTCTAAGTGGGCGAGGTTCTTTTCATCATCCCAAGTTTTAACATGTTCCTTGAACTCCCCAGACCTGCCAAAGTTGGAAGGAAGGATTGAAATGGATTTGGGGGAGGGGAAGGGGGAGCCGAGATCTCGGAGAGGCCAGACAAGGTTATCAGTAAGTCCTCGATTTACGACCCCGCTAAAACGGGGACTAGACCTTCCGTCGTTAAGGCAAGGCGGTGAAACGAGCGGCGTCCAATTTGACAGCCATTTTTGGGGAGGGCACGGCTGTTAAGCAAATGGTCGTGGTCGTTAACCGAATCACACGTCGTTAAGCAAATCCGGCTTCTTCTCTCCCCCCCACACCTTTGCCAGTCAGAAACCGGCTGGGACGGTCACCAGCTGATCCCCGGGATTCTGCGTAAATAGGGCCAAATTTGGATTAGCTGATTGAGAGGAGACGGAGGAGGCCGCGATGGTCGTAGGTGCGAGGACTGTTTTCCAGTGTTACAGTTAACGGTCGTAAGCCGAGGACCACCTTGTCATTTTTCCGCTGGGACAAGAAAGGAAATTGAAGTGGGGGAACCGATGGACGCAGGAGAAGGCAGATGTGTTAACCGCAGAGCTGGGCAGAGCTCAAAGAGAGTTAAGATGGCGGCCGCCAGGCAGGACTCGAATCCAAATCCCATTTTTGTTTTTTTTTTAATGTGGACCATCCTGGCTTTTATTAAACCATGCAACCTTGTGTTTGATATCAGAATCAGCTTGGTTTAATTTGGGAAGCGGGGGGGCTGCAGCTCCGAGTGGTCATTTGCAACCGCTTCCGAGCATGGAAAATGTGCTATTATTTTATCAATCCATCCATCAATCAGAGTAGAGCTGCAGGGGATCAAACAGGAGATCCTAGACCATTTCAGACATGTGACCGTCCAGTCCCTTCTTAAAAACCTCCTGTGATGCAACCACCCACAACTTCTGACGGGAAGCTGCTAAGAGCTTGTAAGAACAGCTGGACAGCAGCAAATAAATTTAATTAATAATAATAATTGCATGAATAATTGCAGGGGTGCAGATATAAAAATTAGCCTCTCCATCTGTAGGCTTAGCTGTAAATCCTAGTTTTCCACAACTTGCAATTCCTGACTGGGTCTTGGACAGTGGCGTTCTGCTCATCCGCTTCATTTCTGACTCCGAGAGAACCACGGCTGACATGTACAACAGATAGTCCTCGTCTTATGGCCACACGGAGCCCTCAAATTTCAGTCGCTGAGCAAAACAGTCGCTCGGGAAATTTGGCCCGGTTTTACGACTTCTCGTCCTCCGTTGTTAAGCAAATCTAGTTGCAAAAAGGGGGGAATCACGTGTCCCCGGGACGCTGCGACCGTCATAAATATGAATCGCTTGCCGAGTGTCTGAATTTTGATCCGGTGACTTTAGAGGTGTTGCAGCGGTTGTTAAGTGTGGAAAAGGTGTCGTTTGATAACTTTGGTCACCGTCACTAAACGAATGAGGATGTAGCTATAGGCGGCATATTTTGCTCCATAAAATTGTCTTGTGGGTGGCTAAGCTCTCTCTAGGTATTTCACCCCAATAAATTGAATTTCCAGTTATTTTCTCGCCCGTGACTCCTCCGGGTTTAACCCAACAGCCTGAAGTCCAGATTAAAACTCCTGATAAGCCTACTTTGGTGGTTTGTGCCTAGCTACCGGCCCCGGTTTTTCGAGAGGCCATAAATCTCAGCTGAAGATAAGCACCATGGAGATTGTGGTCATTGGGACAATCGTTTCTCTGGCAGGCTTTGAGTCCTAGGAGAAGGGGGGGGCCTCCTTCTCCTCTCTGGGGAAGTGGGGTACCGAAGCCCATAAATGCGGGGAATCTTGGCTAGGAAGCACAGGAAGATGGGGCACGCTCCAACCCGCTTGTGCAAACTTGCCAAGGGCAGAATCGGAGTCCAAGAGGGGTTGAGTGTCAGGAAAGACACAGGCCGGGACAGGCTCAGGTTGGCAAAGTCGACTCCCACCACCCCCCCTCCCCAATTCTTTGTTATTCCCCCCCATTTCCCCCCCCCCCCCCCGCCCCGTTTTATGAGCCTCCGAATCTCAGCCTTTCTCAGAGCAGGAAAAATATTTGCACTGGGATTTCAGAGGAATCTGGGCAAGAGGATAAAGCTTAGGAAGCTGCCTGGCGCTTGGGTCCGATCCTATGCACTGAAGCTGTGTCTCTTCATCTCCCCTCGGCAGAGTGGGCCGACGTGCACCTGTAGGCCTCCATGGTCCTTTCCTCGATTCGCATTCCATTCCATTCCATCATCCATTCCATTCAGACTTCCAGCGAACCCTTTCCTCGACCCTTCTTTGCTTCCTTCCTTCATTCTTCCTTAGCCTTTCCTTCTCCTTCCCTCTTCCAGTTCCTTTTCCCTCCTCCCTCCTTCCTTTTCCTTCCTTCCTCTCTTTCTTCTCCTTCCTCCTCTTTCACGCTTCCTCTTCCCTCCTTCCTCTTCTCCTTCCTTTCTTTCCTTTCTTTCCTTCCTTCCTCTTCTTTTCCCAATTCCTCTTTCCTCTCCAGCCTTCCTCCCTCCTTTCCTTTCTCCTTCCTCCTTCTTTGCACAATTCTTTCCCTTCCTTCTTCCTTTTCCCCTTCTTTCCTTTCATTCTTCCCTCTTTCCTTCCTTCCATTCCTCCCTCCCTCCTTCCTTCCCTCTCTCCTTCCTTCCTCTCTCCCTCTCTTCCTTCTTCCTTCCTTCCTTCTCTCCCTCCCTCCTTCCTTCCCTCTATCCTTCCTTCCTCTCTCCCTCTCTTCCTTCTTCCTTCCTTCCTTCCCTCCCTCCCTCCTTCCTTCCCTCTATCCTTCCTTCCTCTCTCCCTCTCTTCCTTCTTCCTTCCTTCCTTCCCTCCCTCCCTCCTTCCTTCCTTCTCTCCTTCCTTCCTCTCTCCCTCTCTTCCTTCTTCCTTCCTTCCTTCCCTCCCTCTCTCCTTCCATCCATCCATCCATCCATCCATCCACGCAAGCTACATGGTCAGTTTAGGCTCAATGCATTAACGCCACCCCAGGTTCCCTCTGCCGTCAGCTTACGCCTCTCAGTGCCTGGTCCTTCCCCAACCTCCCATCTTAGCAGCCCTCTCCATCATCCTCTAGCTCACACACACACACACACACACACCGCCACTGATGGATCTCTGCCCTCCAAGACCCCCTCCCCACCCACCCCCACCCTTCCCTGCCCAGCGTCCCCTCTTCGCCAACCGTTCTCCTCCGCCCTTTGCAAACGTAAAAAGAAAAAGAAAGAGAGGAAAGAGAAAGGAAACTCTGGCGGAGAGCAAGTGTGGGCTTGTTTTGAAGGGCAGGGGGTGGAATGTAAAAAACAACAAAAAAAAAGCCTCCAACGGGGGACCCCGACAAGGTATGTAGCAGGAGTTTCTCCTTACACCTGGTGCATCTTTGCACGGGCACACTTGGGCACGCTCGCTGCCAAAGCGAGGCCACCAATTCCCCTTCGTCTGTGCAACTGACAGTGACTTCTCTTCTTCTCTCTTCTCTTCTCTTCCCCTCCCTCTCTCTCTCCCCCCCCCCACTACCCCACCCCACCCCAGTCCCAGTACAATTTGCTAAACAGGAGCATGGATCAGACTGCTGACAGCCGAGCCGCCTCCTCCACGCCTTACAGCTCGGAGCACATCGCTAATGTCCCCACACTCTCGCCCTACTCCCAGCCCAGCTCGACCTTTGACACCATGTCCCCGGCGCCCATCATCCCCTCCAACACCGACTACCCGGGACCCCATCACTTCGAGGTCACCTTCCAGCAATCCAGCACGGCAAAGTCGGCCACCTGGACGGTAAGTTGGCCATCTCTTGATTTGGCTCTCTCCAAAGTTGCTCGCGGGGGAGGGGGGTGTATTGTATTTTTGGGGTGCGCGGGCTTCCTTTTCATTGTGGCGGGCGGGGTGGGATAGGGGTCAGCTCTCTGCCCTTTCCCTCCCCCCCCCTCCAATTCAACCATCCCAGTCCAGAGTCCTAAAATCCGGCACCGCCAAGCCCATCCTCCAGAAACGGATGGGCAGCCATCCGCAGCCAACTTCTCCCAGACTTTTAAGGTTGGTCTCTCCAAAATTAGCACCCCCCCTCAAAAAAAGTGATTTATCAGGGGTCCTTGGTGCCCTCTGACCTTGGTTGTTTTCTTGCAATGTTTCCTTACCAAACTAGGGAACATCATCAATTTTAGAAAGGAACAGGGGAGGAGGAGGAAGAGAAGGAGAAGGAGAAAGAAGGAGAAAGAGAAGGGGAAGGAGGAGAAGGAGAAAGAGAAGGAGAAAGAAGGGGAAGGAGATAGGAGAAGGAGAAAGAGAAGGAGAAGGAAGAGGGGGAAAGAAGGAAAAGGAGAAAGAAGGAGAGGAGAAACAAAAGGAGAAAGAAAGAGAAGAAGTGAGAAAGAGAAGGAGGAGAAGGAGAAGAAGAAAGAAGGAGAAGGAGAAAGAGAAGGAGAAGGAGAGGAGAGAAAGGAGAAAGAAAAGGAGGAGAAAGAAGGAGGGAGATAGGAGAAGGAGAAAGAGAAGGGGAAGGAGGAGAAAGAGAAGGAGAAGGAGAAAGAAGGAGAAGGAGATAGAAGGAGAAAGAGAAGGAGAAGGAAGAGGGGGAAAGAAGAAAAAGGAGAAAGAAGGAGAGGAGAAATGGAAGGAGAAAGAAAGAGAAGAAGTGAGAAAGAGAAGGAGGAGAAGGAGATGACAGAAGGAGAAGGAGAAAGAGAAGAAGAGAGGAGAGAAAGGAGAAAGGAGAAAGAGAAGGAGAAGGAAGAGGGAGAAAGAAGGAAGAAAGAAGGAGAGGAGAAGGAGGAGAAAGAGAAGGAGAAAGAAGGAGAAGAACAAAATTTTAAAAAAAGTTTTCTTGAAACTTTTGGCGGCCGCGTGGGGTGTGTTACTCTGCCAAAGATCCCAGCCCGTGAATGAAATGTTTTGGCTTTTCGCGTTGTGACCGTCCCTTCCAGGATGCCCTTGTAAACCCTGCCTTGTTTGCTTGGAAAGCAGATACAATCTGTGAAATGGGTACAGTGATGGAGTCTTTTATCTCGATAGCTGCAACAAAGCATTGCCTTCCCATAAAAAAACCGGGAGAATAGCATAGCATTTACTGTTAAATTCTCTCAGGGTTCACCTTGGGGGGGGGGGCAGTGTGTTGTGTGTGTGTGTATGTGTGGGTTTGTGTTTGTGTATTTGTGTGTGTGTAAATGCAGCCCTTTGCTGTCTCTCCTTCGCAGCCTGCGTATCGATACACCAAATACCTTGGTGCTTTCTTTTACCCCAAAAGCCACATCTGGGAATGAGGGGGGAATCTGCTTTCTAAATCCTATTCTCAGGATTAAACCCGCGAAGGGACGGATTTAACAGCCTTAAAATGAATTAATTAAAAAAAAAAGTGACATCTCGCAGAGCCAGCCAGATGTTTGGACTGGATCTGGCGTGGTGGAGGGCACCTCTGGCATCTTTGCCAAGAAATGAGGCTGGACAGATGTTGAATAATATTACACTATCCTTGAAGGAGGTCAGCCGTTCCGAGCCAAAGCTTCCTTTTGCAATTGACCGACGGGGATTCAGTCAATGCCAAGGGTGCTCCAGATGTTTTATTATCACAGATAGTCCTTCGACTTACAACGACCACGGAGCCCCCCGCTCCCCCGCATTTCTGTCACTAAGGGAGACGCCGGTGAAGTGAGTTAGCCACCGGTGTACGAAGTTTCTCGCCGCGGCTGCTAAATGGCAGTTGTTAAGATAGTCGCACCATTAAGCGAATGCAACTTCCCTATCAACTTGTTGGTCAGAAGGTCTCAAAAGAGGGAGGGGTGTGTGTCACGCGACCCACGAGATGCTGTGACCGTCATAAACGTGTTTTCGCTCCGCGTGTGTTTCAAAAGTAGCATTTCGCCATTTCGTTGCTGTGTGGATTTTTTAAAAATTATTTATTTATGCCGTATAACTGTGTTAAGGAGCTCCTATTTATGATTCTCCACCCGGTAACCAGGCTGGGATAGAAATATATATATTTCTGTTTTTCTTTAAGCCAGGTTTTTCCTACGTATCCAAGATTTTTTACGTAAAAATCTCGGTTACATAGGAAAAACCTGGCTTAAAGAAAAACACACATAAAACCTACGAAAAGTAAGAAAGTAGATATATATTTCTGTGTACATTTCTTTTTGATAGAAAAATATATATTTTTTTATCTATATTTCTTTTTTGTCCTCATCTTACGTTCAGTTTCTCTCTCTCTCTCTCTTTCTCTCTCTCTCTCTCTCTCTGTATGTGGCTTGCTAGCAAATACTTGGTAATGCATAATTTGTATTATGGTTTAGTTAACAAACCTCCCCATCAATGGGCAGACACAGATTTCACCCGTTGAGGCCTTGATGAGAATTAGAAATAGAATCCTAGGGCTGGAAGGGAAACTCAGAGGTCCTCTAGTCCAGCCCGCTGCTCAAGCCGGACACTCTATGCCATTCCAGAGCAATGGCTGTCCAGTCTCTTCTTGAAGACCTCCACAATTGATGGAGCCCCCTCACAACTTCTGGTGGCAAGTCATTCCACTGGCTAATTGTTCTGACTATCAGGAAATTTCTCCTTAATTCTAGGTTGGATCTCTCTTTGACAAACTTCCACCCATTACTACCTCATAGTAGTACCCATTACTCGAGATGAGATTAAGATCTTGTAGGCTGGACTGGATGCTCTCTGGAGTTCCTCCCTATTTTAGGATCATCCTCACCATTCAGTCCGGGAGGTAATATGAGCTCATTTTAAAGACACCGCGGGAAAGGTGGAGGTATCACGTCAAATTTCACGACAGGGGAGCACGATTATAAAATAAATATCAACATTTAGAAACAAAAAATAGGGATAAGCCGACATTTCGCTAGCTCTGGATTAAAAAGCACCATTTTTGAGCGCGGAGCTGCCTTCAAACTGGGGAGGGTATTTTTCGAAGGGGGAAAAAAGATTCCCAATATATTCCAAAGTGCTTTTTTTTTTAAACCTTGTAAAGTTAAAACCTCAAGGTGTTTTCCACCCATAATCTGTTTCATTCGGAATGGATTGATTATAGTGTTCTTGGTACCCATCCATTAAAAAAATTATAATTCTCCCTTGTAATATTCAAATATTTGAATATTTAGTTCAAGAACTAGAAGCTATTAAATGTAGCAAAACATTGCATCTAATTTTTTTTACTAAATTCTCCTTTTTTTCTGCCAGAAGCGTCTTTCTTTATTCCCATCACCCACCCACCCATCCATCTTGGAACAGGTTTCCCCCCCCCCTCCCCAATTGTGAGATAGTAGAACAAATCATAGGGGTCCCCATAAGGGACTCAATAAGCCGCGATCAATCCATCAAGCTAAAAATAGCTAATTAAGATTACTAAAATGGAGAACTGAAGTGTACAAATTGGGCAAACCAAGTTTACTAGCTGAGCTTTTGAATTCAGGCAAACTAAGTTTAGTAGTTGAGTGTTGGAAGTGGGGCAAATGAGATTTACTTGAGCTTTGTAAGTTGGGCAAACGAAGTTTATTAGTTGAGCTTAGGAAGTTGGACAAACCAAGTTTATTAGTTGAGCTTAATAAATCGGGCAAACCAAGTTTACTAGAGCTTTTTAAGTCAGGCAAACGAAGTTTACTTGAGCTTTGTAAATTGGACAAACCAAGTTTATCAGTTGAGTTTAGGAAGTTGGACAAACCAAGTTTATTAACTGAGCTTAATAAATCGGGCAAGCCAAGTTTACTAGTTGAGCTTAGGAAGTTGGGCAAACCAAGTTTGAGCTTTGTAAGTTGGACAGACCAAGTATACTAGCTGAGCTTAATAAATCAGGCAAACTAAGGTTACTAGTTGAGCTCAGGAAGTTGGGCAAACCAGGCTTACTACTTGAGCTTCGTAAATTGGACAAACCATGTTTACTAGACATGTTTTGAAGTCAGGCAAACTAGGTGTACTAGTTGAACTCTGGAAGCTGGGCAAGTTGAGCTAGTTGAGCTTAATAAATCGGCTCAACTAGCTCAACTTGTTTATTTATTAAGCTCAACTTACTAGTTGAGCTTAATAAATCAGGCAAACCAAGTTTACTAGAGCTTTTTAAGTCGGGCAAACCAAGTCTACTAATAGAGCTTAGGAAGTTGGGCAAACGAAGTTGACTGGTTGAGCTTAGCAAGTTAGGCTTACTACTTGAGCTTTGTCAGTTAGACAGACCAAGTTTACTAGTTGAGCTTAATAGATCGGGTTAGGGTTAGGGACGCGATTTATTGAGCTTTTCAACCCCCGGTAGGTCAACCATGGATAAATCCAAGAAAAGAAAAGTTTCAGAAGAAAAGAGAAGGTTTAATTCAACGACATAGGCTAGTTTTGTGGCCGCTCAAGAAATAGTCAGGTAAGGGATGCGTTTTTGTGGCTCCCGGTGTTTTTTTTTTCTGTGGGAAAGGGGTCCAAATGGCTCTTTGAGTGTTTAAGGTTGCAGATCCCTGTCTTAGGACAACCCAATCCAAAGAGATGGTTCCCAAAACCATCAGAGCCACCATAAACCAGGTTAACTCCAATCCAATAAACTGGATCAATTGATGCTGTTTGGAGACACACCTGCTTTTCAGGTGTGACTTCTGATATCCCAGCAACTTTTGCAGCATCCTGGCACGGCTTCATGACTTCACCCTCCTCCTTCTCCATTGGCCGCGTAGGAAGCAAGGGGGCATGGCTTGTCCACCGCGACCAATCAGTGTTTGCCAAATTTAGGCGGCCCTGCCATTTAGGCGGCCCGACTCAGGTGAGAGACGGGCTAACTTTTCCAGCCACTCTTTCTCTCCAACTTTTTTCCTTGGAGGACTAAATGCAGGACTAAATAAATACATTCATTCAGGGACAGTTCGAAGTTACGACAAAAAAAGTGACCTACGACCGTTTTTCACACTTATGACCGTTGAGGCACCTCCATGGTCACATGATAAAAATTCAGAATAGTATAGAATAACAGAGTTGGAAGGGACCTTGGAGGTCTTCTAGTCCAACCCCCTGCTTAGGCAAGAAACCCTATAACAGTTGCCAGATGCTTGGCAACTGACTCATATTTATGACGGTCGCAGTGTCCCGGGCTCACTGGATCCCTTTTTGCGACCTTCTGATGAGCAAAGTCAAGAGCATTCATTTAATGACCATGTTGCTGACTTAACAACCACAGATATTCACAAAATGGGGCAAAACTCACTCAGCCAATGTTTCACTTAGCAAAATAAATTTTGGGCTCAGTTGCGGTCGTAACCCGAGGACTACCTGTATTACTGCAGAATCGTCTTCTGTTAACAAGCCCATAATCCCTTGCGAGATGGAGTCTGGGCAACTGAATGGAGTTAGCAGAGTGTTGAATGGCCAGATGCCTTTCCTGTTGCCAGAGCGGAGTTTTTTCCCCAGCAGATCTATTCTCATCGTGCCCAGAGAGAGAAAAATATCCGCCTCTACGTAGGATCGAACTCACAACCTATGTTATTGCAGAATATCATCCAAATAGTCAGCATTTCCAGATGCAATTAATTTCGAGCGGTGTCTGGGATGGAATAGACGTCTCCGTGGAGGATTTTAGATAAAATGTGTTCATTTGCCAGCTTCATCCTCACGTATGAAAAAAACAAAAACAAAACATAACTTCCATCTTCCTTATTCTGCCAAATTTTTCCTCCTCCTGAGGTCTCCTGGATGGATCCAGGAGACGCCCCAGCAAAAACCAGATGGAAGGATTAGGAATCGGTCTGCAAATACAGTGGGGACAAAAAAGTATTTAGCCAGCCACCGATTGTGCAAGTTCTCCCACTTAAAAAGATGAGAGAGGCCTGTAATTCACATCCTAGGTAGACCTCCACTATGAGAGGCAAAATGAGAAGACAAATCCAGACAATCACTTTGTCCGATTTGGAAAGAACTTATTTGCAAATTACGGCGGAAAAATAAGTATTTGGTCCATCTCGAAAGTTCACCTCAATCCTTGGTTATATATCCTTTGTTGGCAATGACAAGAGGTCAAATGTTGTCTGTTAAGTCTTCACAAGGTTGGCACACACTGTTGCTGGTATGTTGGCCTATTCCTCCAGGCAGATCTCCTCTAGAGCAGTGATGTTTGGGGGCTGTCGCTGGGCAACAGGGACTTTCAACTCCCTCCAAAGGTTTTCTATGGGGTTGAGATCTGGAGACCGGCTAGGCCATTCCAGGACCTTGAAATGCCACTCCTTCATTGTCCGGGCGGTGTGTTTGGGATCATTGTCATGCTGAAAGACCCAGCCACGTTTCATCTTCAGTGCCCTTGCTGATGGAAGGAGGTTTGCACTCAAAATCTCACAATACATGGCCCCATTTCTTCTTTCCTGTACACGGATCGGTCGTCCTGGTCCCTTTGCAGAGAAACAGCCCCAAAGCATGATGTTGCCACTCCCATGCTTCATAGTAGGTATGGTGCTCTTTGGATGCAACTCAGCATTCTCTCTCCTCCGAACACGACGAGTTGTGTTTCTACCAAACAGTTCTACTTTGGTTTCATCTGACCGTATGACATTCTCCCAATCCTCTTCTGGATCATCCAAACTCTAGCAAACTTCAGACGGGCCCGGACACGTACTGGCTTAAGCAGGGGGACACGTCTGGCACTGCAGGATCTGAGTCCCTGGCGGCGTAGTATGTTACTGATGGTAGCCTTCGTTATGTTGGTCCCAGCTCTCTGCAGGTCCCCCCGTGCGGTTCTTGGATTTTTGCTCACCGTTCTTGTGATCATTTTGATCCCACGGATGAGATCTTGCGTGGAGCCCCAGATCGAGGGAGATTATCAGTGGTCTTGTATGTCTTCCATTTTCTAATTATTGTTCCCACAGTTGATTTCTTCACACCAAGCTGCTTGCCTATTGAGATTCAGTCTTCCCAGCCTGGTGCAGGTCTACAATTTTGTTTCTGGTGTCCTTCGACAGCTCCAAACTCCATAGTGGAGTTTGGAGTGTGACTGTTTGAGGTTGTGGACAGGTGTCATTCATTCATTCATTCATTCATTCATTCATTTATATTTATATGCCGCCCTTCTCCGGAGACTCAGGCGGCTTACAATGCATTAAGCAATAGCCTTCATACTTTTTGTATATTTTATACAATGTCAGCTTATTGCTCCCACAAACTGGGTCCTCAATTGACCTACCTTAGAAAGGATGGAAGGCTGAGTCAACCTTGAGCCTGGTGTGAGATACGAACTTACAGTCATTGCAGACAGCTGGAGTTAATCACAGTGCACAAGGCATTAGTCTGCTGAGCTATCCAGGCTCGTTTATGTATTTATTTATTTATTTATTATTAAAATGTATATGCCACCCTTCTCCCGTAGGACTCGGGGCGGCCTCACATAGTAAAAACAACAATAAAATTCTAAAATACAATCCGATTTTAAAATCCCCAAAAATTAAAAATAGTAGAAGTCATTGTCGATGGTTAGGAAGGAAAATGCCTCTAGTTTTTCATTCATTCATCCTTTCTTGCTCCTCTACACATCTATCCACTTTTATTTCCTTCTGTCTTTTCTCGCTCTCCTTCCTTCCTTCCTTCCATCCATCACTCTTACTCTCGTTCCTTTGGTCCATCCATCCTTTCCACCCTCTCCTTCCTTCTCTTTCTCTCACCTGCCTTTCTTCCTTCCTTCCTTCCTTTTTTCTTTTTTCTTTTTTTCTTTCTTTCTTTTTTTCCTTCCTTTTTTCTTTCTTTCTTTCCTTCCTTCCTTCCTTCCATCCATCCATCCATCACTCTTACTCTCTTTCCTTTGGTCCATCCATCCTTTCCCTCCCTCTCCTTCCTTCCTTTCTCTCACCTGCCTTTCTCTTTCTTTCCTTCCTTCCTTCCTTCTCTTTCTCTTCTTTCCTTCCTTCCATCCATCCATCACTCTTACTCTCTTTCCTTTGGTCCATCCATCCTTTCCTTTCCTTTCCTTTCCTTTCCTTTCCTTTCCTTTCCTTTCCTTTTCCTTTCCTTTCCTTTCCTTTCCTTTCCTTTCCATTTCCTTTCTTTCTCTCACCTGCCTGACTGTCTGTCTTTCTCTTTCTTTCTTTTCCTTTCTTTCTTTCTTTCTTTCTTCTTTCTTTCTTTCTTTCTTTCTTTCTTTCTTTCTTTCTTTCTTTTTCTTTTTCTTTTTCTTTTTCTTTTTCTTTCCTTCCTTCCTTCCTCTTCATATATATATATATATATATATATATGAAGGGAAGGAATATATATATATAGTATTGCTCTAGTCACACAGTCAGGATTTCTGTTTATCTAAAAAAAACAACAACAACCAAAAATCACTACTATGTTTTCTTGGGAAAACATCCTTCCCACTTCACACGCACACATACGCATCCCTTTCCTTTCCTGCCTTGTGATTCATTTTGCCAGCGGGCGCATCGGTCAGCTGCGGCGGCACCCGGCATGACGGTGCACGCCAACCGGTGCAAAAAAAACTGGGGGCCTGCCCGTGTGGGCATGTTGGAGTTAGGAACCGCTCACAGCTGTTGCTCCTTTCCTACCGAGAGATAATTAATATTTTTTCACAAATCCACCTCCAGTCGTGAGGTCCCTTTGGATGGCCTGGCAACTGGGCGGGTGGGATGTGGGGGGGGAACCCTGTCTCCATCTGGCCTAATTGGCATCTGGGGGGGGGGCGTGGGTTCGGTTTTTGGGGGTCTGCAGAGGCGGGGTGGTGGGGGGGCGAGGGGAAGCAAGCCGCTTCCTTCCGTCCTTCCTTCCTTCCTATTTTTTCTATTCTTCTTTCCTTTTCCTTTCTCCTTTCTTTCTAATTTCTTTTTCTATTCCCCTTCTTTCCTCTCTTCCTTCCTCCTTCCTACCTTCCTTCCTCCCTAATTTCTTTTCCTAGTTCCTTCTTTCCCCTTCCTTCCTTCTGTCCATCCTTCCTTTCTTCCTCCTAATTTCTTTTCCTAGTCCCCTTCCTTCCCCTTCCTTCCTTTCTAATTTTTCTATTCTCCTCCTTTCCTTCCTTCCTAATTACTTTTTCTAGTCTCCTTCCTTCTTCCTTCCTGATTTTTTCTATTCTCCTTCTTTCCTTTTCCTTCCTTCCTTCCTTCCTGATTTCTTTTTCTAGTCTTCTTTCCTTTCCTTCCTTCCTTCCTAATTTCTTTTTCTATTCTCCTTCTTTCCTTCCTTCCTAATTTTTTTCTAGTCTCCTTCTTTCCTTCCTTCTTTCTTTTTCTAGTCTCCTTTATTCTTCCTTCCTTCCTAATTTCTTTTTCTAGTTTCCTTCTTCCTTCCTTCCTGATTTCTTTTTCTATTCTCCTTCTTTCCTTTTCCTTCCTTCCTTCCTTTCTTCCTCCCTCCCTCCCTTCCCCTGTGTCCCGTATCCCAGTCAAACGGTCTGTAAAGAGAATAAAAATTCAGTTCTTATTCTGTTCCTAAAACGATAAGAATTAAAAGCTTATTCCAAAGGGGATCAGCCCTGATTTGTGAGCCGGTGGTTAAATTCACAGAACCAATGTACTCACGTAGCGACGGAAATGTTGGCCTCCGTCCATTGTGGTCGTAAGTCGAGGACTGCCCACAATAGGAAGAGGAGCATTTGCCCCGCGTGTTTTTTTTCACTCCCTGGATGTGTCCGAACAGATTTTGCCAAGTCGGTTAACGGTATTTGCGGTTTGCAAGCCGGTACACGCCAGAGCGAGACGACATATGTGTTATTAGCACCTTTCTCGTGCAATCTGTCTAAGCCTGCCCTGCGGACGGGACTCCTTGCAGCTGCTTGTACAAAGGCAGTCAGGAAATGAGACGCCCCAGGCACTCACTTCTCTTCCCCAAACAACACACAAACACAATCACCCACTGTTTCCCCCCCACCCCCCCACCCCACGTTTGTGCCTTTCTGTGCAATCCAGAATCAAGCCTCTTCGGGACATAAACTGAATGGAAACTGCTCTAAACACAATATTTTTTTTTAAAAAAAAAGAAAAAAAATATTGTACCAGACTTGTCAAAATCCTGGAATATCCATAATGGTTTTCTTTTTGAAAGCTGAATGCCACCAAAGAGGAGAGGTAGGAAGGAAAGGAAAAGAAAGAGGAGATGGAGGGAGGGTGGAAGGAAATAGAAAGAGTGGAGGGAGGGAGGAAGATGGAGGGGGAAGGAAGAGCCAGGAAAGAAGGAAGGAAGGAAGGAGGAGGGAAGGAAGATGGGGAAGGAAGAGCTTGGGAGGAAGGAAGGAAGGAAGGAAAGGAAGGAAGGAAGGAAGGAAGGAAGGAAGGAAGGAAGGAAGATGAGGGAAGAAGATGGGGAAGGAAGAGCTTATGAGGAAGGAAAGAAGGAAGGAAGGAGGAGGGAAGGAAGAGCCAGGAAGGAAGGAAGGAAATAGAAGAGTGGAGGGAGGGAGGGAGGAAGATGGGGGAAAGAGAGAAAGGAAAGAGCAAGGAAGGAAGGAAGATGGGAAGGAAGAGCTTGTAGGAAGGAAGGAAGGAAGGAAGGAAGGAAGGAAGATGGGGAAGGAAGAGCTTGGAAGAAAGGAAGGAAGGAAGATGGGGAAGGAAGAGCTTGTAGGGAAGAGAAGGAAGAGGAAGGAAGGAAGGAAGGAAGGAAGGAAGAAGGAAGATGGGGAAGGAAGAGCTTGTAGGGAAGGAAGGAAGGAAGGAAGGAAGGAAGGAAGAGCTTGGAAGAAAGAAAGGAAGGAAGAAGAGGAGGAGGGAAGAAAGAGCCAGGAAGGAAAGAAGGAAGGAAGAAGAAGTGGGAGAAAAGAGGCAGGCAGGCAGGCAGGCAGGCAAGAAGAAGGAAGGAAGGAAGGAAGGAAGGGAGGGAGGGAGGGAGGGAGGGAGGAAGGAAGGAAGGAAGGAAGGAAGGAAGGAAGGAAGATGGGGGAAGGAAGGTAAGTCTCAATTTAAAGAAGAGGGCAGATGCCCGTTTGCTTCCCAAGAGCCAGGATGGGCCCAACTCCCCCCCCCCCAATTCTCCTGCCAGTCCTGCCCGGCTTCCAGAAAAAAGATTGCAGATTGCCCCCCCCCCCCCGCTTCCCCAGGGGCTGTTGCCATCACCCTCTCTGGGGCGGCCTGGCGGGAGCTGTTGGGGCTTGACAGAGGCGGAAGCTCGTCTGCGTGGGACGATCGCTGCCATGGCCCCGGGCTTCTCTCCGCCGTTCCTGTCCCAACATGGCAGAACACCTCCTCTCTGTTTTTTATTTGGGGGGGGGCGGGGGGTTGCCTCCTTTCCCAGAAAGGCGGTCTCCTCTAAGCAAAGCCAGCCTAGCCATAAACAAGCCACCTTGTAGGTTAAGTTCACACCGTGCCCTAAGCCAGGGTTTGTGCACCCCGATCAATAAACTACGATCCGTTGTTGCTCAGATAAGCACGTCAAGGTGGAAACCCTGGCTGATAAACCACGCCAAGTAATTTTATCTAGCCACGATGCTACGATACCAGCCAAGATCAAGATTACTTGGAGGGAACTTGAGTGTCCCTGAGGATACGTGCAGTGGGCAAGGGGCCAGACTAGATGACCTCCGAGATCCCTTCCAGCTAGGTGTCTACCCCACCCAGAATCCATGCAGAGGGTTATAAATATTGCAAATCTAAACACATAAATATGTATATCTACATATTATATTATATATGTACACATACGTATATTTATTTATACGTATATTTGTATCTATCGATCATTTATTCAACCAACTGTATCTATCTATCTATCTATCTATCTATCTATCTATCTATCTATCTATCTATCTATCATCTACTATCTTTTCTCCCTCCCTCCCTCCCTAATCTACCTACCTACCTACCTACCTACCCACCATCTATCTATATCTATCTATTCTCTCTCCCTTCCTCCCTCCATAATCTATCTATCTATCTATCTATCTATCTATCTATCTATCTCTATCTATCTATCTATCTCTCTCTCTCTCTCTCTCTCTCTCTCTCTCTCTCTCTCTCTCTCTCTCTCTCTCTCTCTCTCTCTATCTATCTATCTATCTATCTATCTACTATCTTTTCTCCCTCCCTCCCGCCCTCCCTCCCTAATCTACCTACCTACCTACCTACCCACCATCTATTTATATCTATCTATTCTCTCTCTCCCTTCCTCCCTCCATAATCTATCTATCTATCATCTATCTATCTATCTATCTATCTATCTATCTATCTATCTATCTATCTATCTATCTATCTATCTATCTATCTATCTATCTATCATCTACTATCTTTTCTCCCTCCCTCCCCGCCCTCCCTCCCTAATCTACCTACCTACCTACCTACCCACCATCTATCTATATCTATCTATTCTCTCTCTCCCTTCCTCCCTCCATAATCTATCTATCTATCTATCTATCTATCTATCTATCTATCTATCTATCTATCTATCTATCTATCTATCTATCTATCTATCTATCTATCTACTATCTTTTCTCCCTCCCTCCCTCCCTAATCTACCTACCTACCTACCTACCTACCCACCATCTATCTATATCTATCTATTCTCTCTCCCTTCCTCCCTCCATAATCTATCTATCTATCTATCTATCTATCTATCTATCTATCTATCTATCTATCTATCTATCTATCTATCTCTATCTATCTATCTATCTATCTCTCTCTCTCTCTCTCTCTCTCTCTCTCTCTCTCTCTATCTATCTATCTATCTATCTATCTATCTATCTATCTATCTACTATCTTTTCTCCCTCCCTCCCGCCCTCCCTCCCTAATCTACCTACCTACCTACCTACCCACCATCTATCTATATCTATCTATTCTCTCTCTCCCTTCCTCCCTCCATAATCTATCTATCTATCTATCTATCTATCTATCTATCTATCTATCTATCTATCTATCTATCTATCATCTACTATCTTTTCTCCCTCCCTCCCGCCCTCCCTCCCTAATCTACCTACCTACCTACCTACCCACCATCTATCTATATCTATCTATTCTCTCTCTCCCTTCCTCCCTCCATAATCTATCTATCTATCTATCTATCTATCTATCTATCTATCTATCTATCTATCTATCTATCTATCTATCTATCTATCTATCTATCTATCTATCATCTACTATCTTTTCTCCCTCCCTCCCTCCCTAATCTACCTACCTACCTACCTACCTACCCACCATCTATCTATATCTATCTATTCTCTCTCTCCCTTCCTCCCTCCATAATCTATCTATCATCTATCTATCTATCTATCTATCTATCTATCTATCTATCTATCTATCTATCTATCTATCTATCTATCTATCATCTATCTATCTATCTATCTATCTATCTATCTATCTATCTATCTATCTCTATCTATCTATCTATCTATCTATCTACTATCTTTTCTCCCTCCCTCCCGCCCTCCCTCCCTAATCTACCTACCTACCTACCCACCATCTATTTATATCTATCTATTCTCTCTCTCCCTTCCTCCCTCCATAATCTATCTATCTATCTATCTATCTATCTATCTATCTATCTATCTATCTATCTATCTATCTATCTATCTATCTATCTATCATCTATTTATCTATCTATCTATTATCTCTTTATCTATCTCTCTATCTGAAACTTGCATGTTATAGTTAGTGACTAAATGTGTGCCCCAAGCCTTCAATCTTTGCTGGTTGATTCCATAAACCAGCTTTAAACAAATCATAGTTTAACACAATGCACCCCAAAAAGAAAAAAAAACTTCTGTTTTTTTCCTCGGGGGGTGGGTGGGGTTGAACAGAGTCCACCCAGAGTTGGAAAGCGATTAAAATTGGAATCATAAAACTTCAGCTCTTTTACAACCTACAGGAATAACGGAGATGGAAGGGACCTCAGAGGTCTTCTAATCCAACCCCAAAAGATCACAGAAGTGTTTTTTTCCACTTAAAGGAAGTGCTTCCGTTTTATTTGTGATTAGGAGAGCCAAAGTTTTAATAAAACCAATCTGCGTGCACAAACAACAGGGGTGTGGATTGGCTGGGCATGAAGTCTTTTTTCCCTTCTGCAAATTCCCATCCCATCCAGGGATGAGCCAAAGGGGGAGATGGGCTGGATGGAGGAGGGGGCTTTGCTGGGAAGGGGGGTGGAGGGGGGGATAGAGCTTCGGATGACAGAGGAAAGGGAGGGGGGAGCCGGCTCCTTTTAAGCCATGGGGTGGGGGCAGAGGAGGGGTCTCTGCAGTGGCTCAGGGCTACGGAAGGAGACATCCGGGGGAAAGGCTGGTGGGGGAGATTTGCCCACCGCGAGTGGAGTGTGGGAAGACAGGAGACTGCAGGGTTGGGATGAATTGCTGTTGTTGTTGAAATGCATGGATTTTAAAGCATTTGTTTTCTTGTCGAGGGTTAGGAGGGAAAATGTCTCTAATTTTTCATTCGTTCATCGTTTCTTGCTCTTCTAGGCATCTATCCACTTTTATTTCCTTCCGTCTTTTCTCGCTCTCCTTCCTTCCTTCCTTCCATCCATCACTTCTACTCTCCTTCCTTCGATCCATCCATCCTTTCCCTCCCTCCCTGTTTCCTTCCTTTCTCTCACCTGCCTACCTGCCAGCCTTTCTTCCTTCCTTCCTTCCTTCGGTCCATCCATCCATCCTTTCCATTCCCTACTTCACTCTTACTCACACCTCCCTCTCCTTTCTTCCTTATCTCCCTTTTCCTTCCTTTCTTCCTCCTGTCCCTTCCAATCCTTCCTCTCCCTCCTGCTTTGGTCCATCCATCCTTTCCCTTCCCTACCTCACTCTCATTCTCACCTCCCTCTCTCTTCTTCCTTCCTTCCCCATCTCCCTTTTCCTTCCTTCCTTCCTCCCCTTCCAATCCTTGCTCTCCCTCCCTCCCTCCCTCCTGCCTTTGGTCCATCCATCCATCCTACATCCATTCCCTTCCCTACCTCTCACCTCCCTCTCCTCCCTCTCCTTCCTTCCTTCCTTCCTTCCTTCCTTCCTTCTTTCTTTCTTTCCCTTCTTTCCTTCCCCATCTCCCTTTTCCTCTCTTCCTCCCGCTTCTTCCTCTCCTCCCTTCCAACCCTTCTTCTCCCTCTCTCCCTCCCTTCTGCCTTTGGTCCATCATCCATCCATCCATCCATCCATCCATCCATCCATCCATCCATCCATCCATCCATCCATCCATCCATCCATCCATCCATCCCCTTCCCTACCTCACTCTCACCTCCCTCTCCTTCCTTCCTTCCTTCCTTTCTTTCCTTCCCCATCTCCCTTTTCCTCTCTTCCTCCCTTCCTCTTCTTCCTCCCCTCCCTTCCAACCCTTCTCCCTCCCTCCCTCCTGCCTTCGGTTCATCTATCCCTTCTCCCCGGGTTCTTGCTGACTCCAGCTCCCATCATCCTCCCCCAATCGGGAACCGCTGGCCAAGAGCGAGCGAGGAGGCGTGTTTGGACAGGAGGCGCTTTGGCGTCAAAACATACCTGTGGAGTTTGGGGGATGAGGTGATCTTTGGATCCAGGGATTTCCGAGCATGTGTGTGCACGGGTGGGACAGGGCGCCTTGGCACGGGGCTCGCCTTTTCGCGGGAAGCGGGCGGAATGCTTGGCACGGTGAGGCTTGCCCTGACAGCATGGGCATGCCGAGCCATGCTCTCAACACCCCCCCTCCATGGGAAGCCAAGGGTGGGGAGAGGCATCGGGAGCTGCTCCCCGAACCACCTGCGTGGCTGGCTGGGTGGGTGGGTCCCACCAGCTGGTGCCCACTTAGCCCTGGGTCACAGGCTGCCCCTCTGCAGAGGGGCAGGGTCTTCCTCTGGAAGGCCAAGAGGGTGGAGGATGGGTCCCAGAGGGGGCAATTTTTGACTTCTCTTTACCTAAACTGGCTGGCTGGGGGAAATCGCTTGGCCTAACCATGGTTTATGTCAGTCTTCCTTCTTTTTCCTTCTCTCCTTTCCTTTCCTTTCCTTCTTCTCTCTCTCCTTCCTTTCTTACACTCTCCTCCCCTCCCCTCCCTTTCTTCCTTCCCTCCCTCTCTTCCTCTCCTTCCTTCCTTTCCCTATTTCCTTCCTTCCTTTCCCCCTTCCCTCTCTCTCTTCCTTTCCTTTCCAGTCTTTCCCCTCCCTTCATCTTCCTTCCTTCCCTTCCAATTCTTCCCCTCCCTTCCATTTCTCTTCTCTCTTCTTCCTTCCTTTTCTCTTTCTTTCTTTTCTTTCTTTCCACCCACCCTCCCTTCTCTCTCCTTCCTTCCTCTCCCTCCCTCCCTTCCTTCCCAATCATTCCTCCTTCCCTCCCTCCCTCTTTCCCATCTCCCTTTTCCTTCCTGCCTCCCTTTCTTCCTTCCCTCCTTCCCTCCCAATCCTTCCTCTCCCTCCTTCTCTTTCCCATCTCGCTTTTCCTTCCTTCCTTCCCTCCTTCCCTTCCAATCCTACTTCTCCCTCCCTCTTTCCCATCTCCCTTTTCCTTCCTTCCTTCCCTCTTTCCCTCCCAATCCTTCTTCTCCCTCCCTCTTTCCCATCTCCCTTTTCCTTCCTTCCTTCCCTCCTTCCCTTCCAATCCTTCCTTCCTTCCCTCCCTCCCTCCTTCTGGCAGTTGAACTCCCCACTGTCTGAACGTTGCAAAGGTTGTGCAACCTTTCTCTGAACCAAAATTTGCCAATCCCCACCACTAAGCCCCAAAGGATAAGTTGTGCCGGAGAGTCACAGTGGGGTCATATTGTGAGTCATTACGCCTTTTTCCTCCTCTTCACGGAGTACAACCACGTCCCTAAAAGGAACAGTGGTTAAGTCAAGGGCTTCCGGCCCTCCTCTTTGTCAAGTTTGTGCCAAGTTTGCTCCAGGCGTTCCTCGAGAAGCGTTTCGAACACAGAACCCTGTCTCTCTCTCTCTCTCTCTCTCTCTCTCTCTCTCTCTCTCTCTCGTGGCCAAGTCAATTTTTATGTTTTATTTTTTTGGCTTTGCACGAAAGACGAACGAATGAACCGAAAAGGAACTCGGCTTTAGGACGATGAGCCGATAATGAAGCTTTTATGATAGCAATTATTTCCAGATGGGACGCGCTTAATGCCACATTTTTGACAAGTTGACGGGAATAAATCCACATTGGCAAAGCTTTTGACATCTGGATGAATTAGGGAAAGAGAAGCTGGATTTTCCCCACCGCAGGCTCCCTCGAGCCATAGCTTAACTGATAATAATCCCAAGGAAAAGTTTGAAAGCCTGGAAAATTGTCCCTTTAAAAGCAGGCTGTGATTTAAAATTTCGCACGGGCTGCACCGGGGGTGTGCAGAGCCCTCCAATTTCCGCCGTCCAATGAATTTGATCGAAACCATCCAAAATTCATCCGCTTTGTGTCTTCTTTGAAGCACGCCCGTAAGAATATTTATATTTTTTTTAAAAAAGGATTTAAAAGCCAAAATATATGCTTTGGGTAGGTGCTTTCCAAGGGCCGGTGGCAAGATTTAGCTCTGAGGACTAAAAGCACGAAACTTTTCACAGTGAGGACTAGAAACGTGAAACATCTCCTCCACGCTGCCAAAGGTGCGGCTCACGCAACCCTTTTGAGTTGCGATAATTTGCGAGGACTGGAATTTAATGGCTTTTAAGGGGACGAATGGCTTCAACCCCGAAGCCTGAAAGCTTACATTTTTAAAAAAAAATTGATTTATATGCCACCCTTCTCCGGAGACTCAGGGCGGCTTATAATGTGTTAAGCAATAGCCTTCATACTTTTGTATATTTATATTTATACAAAGTCAGCTTATTGCCCCCAACAAACTGGGTCCTCAATTTACCCACCTTATAAAGGATGGAAGGCTGAGTCGACCTTGAGCCTGGCTGGGATTGAACTCGCCAGTAATTGCAGGCAGCTGGATCTTAAATGCTGCCTTTGTAGGAGGCATTACCCCCCTACGCTACTCAGGCTCCTAATTTTAAAGAGCGTGTGCTAGAGAAAAATTAGTCACGAGAAGAAAAATGGATTTTCAGGCTGCAAAATAATGATGATGACGATGATGATGAAAAATAATGTGAAAAAAGGGGCTGGAGAGATTGCAGGTTGGAGAAATGGTTAATTAATTAGATACAGATTAACAGGGTTGGGAGGGACCCTGGAGGTCATCTAGTCCAACCCCACTCCTTAAACAGGAAACTCTACACCGTTTCTGACAGACGGCAGTCCAGTCTCTTCTTGAAAGCTTCCAGTGATGAAGCTCCCACAACTCCTGTTCCACGGGTTGATGGTTCTCACTGTCAGAAAATTTATCCCTATTTCCAGGTTGAATCTCTCCTTGTTCAGTTTCCATCCGCTGTTCCTTGTCTGGCCTTCGGGTGCCTTGGAAAATAGCTTGACCTCCTCCTCTCTGTGGCAGCCCCATAAATATTGGAAGATGCTCTCATGTCTCCCCTGGTCCTTCTCTTCATGCGAATTTTATTCCGATTTCCAGTATTCGCCTCTGCTGAAGAAACTCTACTGTCAAATTGCAAAGACCTGTCCGATCCAGATTAAGGTCTCCACGCCTCCTCCTCCCGGGACGGTCATCCGAGCCATGCCGGTGTACAAGAAGGCCGAACACGTAACCGAAGTGGTCAAGCGGTGCCCGAATCACGAGCTGGGACGCGATTTCAATGACGGTGCGATCTTTTCTTTCATCCTTTATCTCTCGAACTTGGTTTTCTTTTGGTCTTATCTCGAACTCGGCTCTTTGCTTCTCTGAATGCGTTTTTTTTACATTCTGCAGAAGAGGCTTCTGGTTATCATTATCTTTTAACCATCCCATAATCCCTTGCGGGGTGGAGTATGGGCAATTGAATGGAGCTAGCAGGATGTTTTTAATGGCCGGATGCCTTTCCTGTTGCCAATACGGAGTTTTTTTCGGCAGATATATTCTCATTGTGCCCAGAGAAAGAGAAATATCTACCTCTACCTAGGATCAAACACTCACAGCCTCCTGGTTGTGAGGCAAGAACTCTACCTCTAGGCCATCGCACCCCTCTAAGAGGCTTCTGGTTATCTGCCTCATTAAATGCCTTAAGATTTTGGGATGGTTTTTTTTAAAAAAAGAAAATCGTTTAGAGACTCCTATATATATATAAGAGTCTCTAAACGATTGCTCCTGGAGGAATGAGGCCGAGAGCGCCGGCCTGGAGATGACGAATGAGACTTCGTCGAGGCGTCGCCAAGATACTTCCAATTCTACGCGGGAGAAGACCCGAATAACCAAAGACCTATATATATATATATATATATATATATATATAAAATGGGTATGGCCCACTGACGACGGCTTATGAGCCAGAAATAGCTATTTGGGTCTCCCACAATGCATCACTAAAATCTGTTTGCAGCCATATATATATATATATATATAAAGAGTTTACACTTGATGAGATGTTAATATTCATAATAATAATATTACAATAGGAGAAAGATTTGCCTTGAGAGCATTTTTGTAACGGCTGCTCCTGTTCCTTGATGGAGCTTCCATGGACAGTGGCAGTATAGCTGAAAATAACCACTTCTCACATCGTGAATGAATGCAGATAATTTTTCGCATTTTTCCTTCTTCTTCTGCAATGCAATTTCTTTGCTCAAATCTGCAACTTTGCAATTAAGACAGCTTTTTCTTTTTTCTTTTTTTTTTCCCTAGGCCTCTCGGCGCCCGCCAGCCATTTGATCCGCGTGGAAGGCAACAACCTGTCCCAGTATGTCGATGACCCCGTGACGGGAAGGCAGAGCGTCATGGTCCCTTACGAGTCCCCCCAGGTGACGTGTCGGGTCTGCAAAGTTAAGGGCTGCTTTGCTTTGTTCTTTTGTCCCTCCTGCCAGACTGTCAAAGGTGCTAGTCCTCTTGAAGGTTCGGGGGAAAAGGATTGGCATTGTTCGGGGCCGGGAAAACGGCGCTTTCAGGAAAAATATTCTTGCAAACTTATTGCATCAAAAGAAGCGAAGGCTGAGCCTTATTTCCCCCTTCCGATATTGAGCCAAAATTTCCATTACGGGGTTAATTTTCATTGGCGGAATTGATTTCTTTGCAGGCGAAGGTGAAAGAGAACAAATCTGCCGCCATCTGGTGGCCGTCTGAGTAACTGCAGCCAAGTCTGCAGGGTCTCGTTTTAAAAGGGGCTGCAAGCTAAGCAGGGACAGACTGGGTGAGGAGTTGGAAGGGAGACCGGGGAGTGGAAAAAGCTACCCCCACAAGATAGCCAGGGCAGTTTTCTTGTGTGTTATGGCCCAGAAATGTTATGGAGGTTTCCATCTCAGTGGGAGTCAAGCTTTAGTCTGATTTTACGACGATCAAAAAAAATTTCATATTTTTGGCCAGAAAAATCTCAAAAAACGATGGAAAGAATTCTCTTTTTCTTGCAAGATCTGAGAATTTATTTAAAAAAAAAAAACAGCCAAGATCGGCTAAGTGCGCCCCCTGCTGGACTTCCCAGACATCATGTTTGGTATACAGATAGTCCTCGGTTTATGACTGTAATTCAGCCTGCAGTTTTGGTCCTAAATCATTATTGTCACAAAGTGGATCGCCGCACAATTGCACCTGAATTTACCTTTTTTTTTTTTTTTGCGACGGCCATTAAGAAAAAGCTCTGGTCGTTATGCAAGTTCGTCATTCGCTAGGGGGCGTCTTTTGCTGGGAAAATCATCATCCATTGAACGCTCGCGGGAGTGCGGGATGCCGCAAACTGCCTTGGCCAGTTGCCAAGCCCTCCTAAATGTGCTCCCATGAATCGAATCTGGCTCACGGGTCACTTTTTCTGAGGTCCGTCGTAACTTCGAACATTTGCTAAGTGCCGAGGGCTACCGGTAAAAATGAAAGCCGAATGTTGAATTTGAGAATCGCACAATCATTTTGAATTCTTCTCCTATGGCAGCACTTTTAAGACTGAGAGGGTGGGAGGTGATTCTGACACGGGACCCCGACTTGCGACGGCAGAGAGTGTGCGGCCCATAGCGTTGTGGCCCATCAGCCACCAGCCCCTCCAGCAGCTGAATCAGAGGAGGAGGAGGAGGAGGCGTGGGAGTCGGGCTAGCATCAGGGAAACCTGAGAGCTACGAGAGGGAAGGGGGAGTGGAGCTGTCAGAGAGAGAGAGAGACAGAGGCGAGCCTGGGCCGCCCGTCAGCTCTCAGATGGAGAGTGAACAGCCCCCAGGTCTAGAGGTGGCAGATGAGGAGGAGGAGGAACAGCTGGGTCCAGTGCCTGACACATGGATGCACAGAAGGCAGAGGAGAGGAGAGCAGTGGAAATCTATGGGCCGGTCCTCGGGACGAAAGAGCCACTGCTGCTAGTGAAGCCCCATCCTAGCTCTGGGGATAAAAAGCAGTGGGCGGAGATGAATAGATGTGGCAGACAACTATTCACCTCCTGGACGGACGGACTTGTTAGCCTGCGGTGAGAGAGAAACTTTTTGCCGGGGCTGCCGGCACTCGTAATAAAGGAATCATTGCTTCAACTACAGAGAGTTTGTCATGTTCGGGGGATCTGGATCAGAACACGTAGCTTACAAATTCCGCCCTCCGTTCGTTTGGATAAACGAACCTCTCTCGTTTTCTCTCAAGGTGGGCACCGAATTTACCACCATCCTGTACAACTTCATGTGTAACAGCAGCTGTGTGGGAGGCATGAACCGGAGACCGATTTTAATCATCATCACGCTGGAGACGAGAGAGTAAGTTCGGCCACGTGGGGGGCGCCCCACTTCGGTGCTTGTCTGAAATCCCATACTCTGCAAGGTCGGTTGTCGAGATTAGAACCCGAGCGCCGTGAACGAATCCCAGGGTTGAAACGGGAGTCGATACGGGCGAGATTCCCATCAACGAATCTTTGCCGGTCCTGTTGGTTGGGAGTTTTTTTTTTTGAGAAAACCAGATGCTCGTACGGGAGATTTTATAGAATTTATGGGGAGGGCACTACCGTGTGAGAATTTTGCAATTTTTGCTTTCCACCCAAACTGGAAAAGTTGTTTTACAAGGGTTTTAGAAACTCCACCAAGCTGATTGAAGATATTTTGGCTTTTCTCAAACGTGGCACGATTTGCATGGCGGTTTTTAATTTTTTTAATTGTGTCTGATTTTCGGACAGTGTGGTTTTCTTGGCAAGGTTTTTTGCCGTTGCCTCCCTTCTAGGGCTGAGATGAGAGTGGCTGGCTCAAAATCATCCGGCTGGCTTCATTCCCAAGGCGAGATTCGAGCAGTTTTTAGCCTGGTGTCGTCACCACGACACGAAATTTTACTTGTGTGGCAGTTAAAAACCCCAAATCCGAGCAGCCCAGAGTTAGTAACAACCGTGGCGAGAAAGGTTGAAAAATGGAGCACAACCCGCTTAACAAATATCTCACTTTGTGATGGAAATTTGGGGCTCAATTGTGATCGTAAGTCAAGGACCATCTCTGCTGTTGTTTTCCCCTAGCGGACAAGTCTTGGGCCGTCGATCGTTCGAAGGCCGGATCTGCGCCTGTCCCGGACGAGACCGGAAAGCCGACGAGGATCACTTCCGAGAACAGCAAGCGTTGAACGAAAACGCCGCCAAGAACGGAAACCCCAATAAGAGGAGTGAGTTCTGGGATTGGTGGTCCTGAGGCTGGTTAGGGAGATGGGAGATGGAATCCCATCATGGGGGAGAAAGCATCAGCTTAAGGTTAAAGGATAAACCTTCCGGGATACTGAATCATCCAACATGTAGTAATGGTTGAACTAGATGGCCTCGAGTTTCCCTTCCATTCTACGATTTTTAGTTTAGATTCTTTCCCTGGGCACGGGTTGGACTCGATGATCTCCAAGTTCCCTTCCCTTCTAGGATTCCAAGCTTTAAATTTGGATTCCTGGCCCTCAGGAGGGGGTTGGACTAGATGACCTCCGAGGCCCCCTTCCCTTCTGTGATGCTATGATTCTTCCCAGCTTTCAAACAGAGCCCGCAAAGTATCCCAGCGTTGGGAGCCGGGGTTAAGAAACGGAGGCACGGCGAGGAGGAAACGTATTACGTGCCTGTAAGTAGTCAATCTGCACCCAAATCCCGTTATTTGTGTTCTGTTTTGTGTTGAATCTTCGCAGCCTGTTTCTTACCATTAAAAACAAACAAACAAACACCACCCTAAAAATTAGTCGGGGACTCCGCAATTCGTTCCAGATAATTTCATCTCCGACACTCAAATCTTTCCAACCACCGGCAGAGACCGATGGGGGATGTAGTCCCAAAAGGCGGCAATGCAAGGCTAGGCTCCCGATAAAATTGCTTCCTTTGGAAATCCAAACGGTCCCCCTCTGGTTTCTCCTTTGCTCAGGTTCGAGGTCGGGAAAACTTTGAGATGCTGATGAAGATCAAAGAAAGTTTGGAGCTGGTCGAGTTGGTTCCCCAGCAGTTGGTCGACTCTTACCGACAGCAGCAACAACAATTTCTGCAGCGACAGTGAGTCCCGCGTAGATCCCCGTGCGTCCTTTGTCAATGCTGTCTCCTTGTTGAAACGATGCAAGGAAAACCTGGCAAGAGTTGACGGGGAGGAGGAGGAGGACCGAAATCTCGTGTGTTATTCTGTGGGTTTGCTTCTCCTAACAGGGGGTGAGCAACTGGGGGCCTCAGAGCCCTGTCCCGCCCGGATTTTTGAATCGGGAACTTCTCATCCAACTGCTCCTACGAAACTTAACCGCGTCGTATAAATCCTGCATTTCAAGTCTTGACGGTGACCGAGAATCGCTTAGAGCAGAGCTGGGCACATCTTACGGACCCCAGGGCCAACTCGGGCCCCTTGGTTGTCCCTGTCCGGCGGGTGTGAGGTCAATTGGAAATTAGAAATGAAATGAAAGAAGCAATAAAGGAGAGCGTGTGTAGGTCGGGGTTGAAATGAGGGATCCTTGGCGTTCTCTGAGCTTTCGGCTTTTCTTGTAGACGTCTCATGACCCAACGAGGGAATATCATCAGTGCTAGAAGGGAGGGAGGTTTGCATTGGTAGCACTGAAGATATTCCCTAAACGCCTGCAAGAAAAGCATCAAGGTCAGAGAGCACCAAGGACCCTACAGTCGTCCTCTTCCCTCTCTCTGCAAACCTTCTAGCTCTGATGATGTTATCTAGCTGGGTCATGAAACTCTGTGATAGAGATTCTGTTTATATATAGCACCACAGGACAAAGAGCACAATCACCATGTGCTTTACTGCTCAACTACTTTAGCTGTAATAGGGATCTCTTACTTAGAACAAAAGAGCATGGAGCATATACCATAGATCCAAACTTGTAAACGCTGCCATCTACTGGCTGAATACTACTGTAGTTGTTGCATACAAATACATTCCAACAATGAATTCCCACAATCTGCAAGGGAAAAATCAAGCTCAGAGAACACCAAAGACCCACAGTCCTCCTCCTCCCTCCCTCTCTCTGCAAACCCACTCCCTTCTAACACTGATGATGTTATCTAGTTGGGTCATGAAACTCTGTGTTAGAGATTCTGTTTATAGGATAAAGAGTACAATCACCATGTGCTTTACTGCTCAACTATTTTAGCTGTAACAGGGATCTCTTACTTAGAACAAAACATATACCATAGATCCAAACTTGTAAACACTGCCATCTACTGGGGAGAGCACCTTGGTCCGGCTGGAAGGCGGAGGGCTCCCCCTGGCATGTTTTGGGCTCACTCTCTGCTCCTTTCACCCACAGGACGCACCTCCATTCTCCATCATCCTACGGCCCGGTCTTGTCTCCCGTGAATAAGCTTCATCCAGGAGGCATCAACAAGTTACCATCCGTGAACCAGCTGGTGGGGCAACCTCTTCAGCAGGGGCCTGGCACGGGGCCAAACCTTGGGCCTATGGGTAAGACCCCTCCCCTCCTCAAAGGTATCCCCATAAATTATTTCACACCTGCCCTACTGATGATTTCAAGGAATCCGTGTTGGTTGAACCCAACCCAGTTTAGGTAATCATTGGTTTTCTGGTCCTTCTATCACTTCTACAAATATCGGTAGTCCTTGATTTACAACAGTGACCATTTGAAGTCCTGAAAAACGCAACTTACAACCAGTGGTGGGATTCAAGTAATTTTAACAACCGGTTCTCTTCCCTAATGATTTCTTCCAACAACCACTTTGCCAAACTGCTCAGAAAGTTAACAATGGAGTGGTGAGCACTGGCTGAATCCCATCACTGCTTACGACTGTTTGTCACATTTACGACCGTCGCAGAGTCCCCCCGGTCACGTGATCCAAAATTTGGACGCTGGGCACAACTGACTCGTATTTGTGACGGTGTAGCGTCCTGGGGGAGGGATGTGTGTCACGTGATTTCCCTTTTGCGACCTTCTTGACAAGCCAAGTCAAGGGGGGTGAGGATTGGGAAAGTCGGGTTCACTTAAAGTCCATCTTAATCATATAACCGCTGTGGTGATTCATTGAACAGCCGCGTCGAGAAAGAGCGTAAAAATGAGGCAAAATTCACGGACCGAGTGTCTCGCTTAGTGACAGACATTTTTGGGCTCAGTTAGGATGGCAGGTAGAGTTTAGAAACCTGACTTGAAAGCGCGTAGCTGTTGTGGCCCACCGGCGGCCAGCAAAACTGGCAGCAGAGTCAGACAGATAGTGAGGAGGTTGGGGAGGAACATGGGCAGTCCTGGGGGCTGGGGAAAGCTCGACGAGGTCTCTGCGTCGGAGGCAGAGAGAGAGGTAGACAGCAGTGAGGCAGAGGAACAGCTGGAGCCCGTTCCCAATGTGAGCTGCCAGAAGACAAGAACAACTCAGAAAGCAGGGTCGACTTGGGAGTAAAAGCCACACCTTGGAGGTGATTGGCTCCCTCCCATAAAAAACAAAAGAAGAGAGAATGGGGAGGGGGCTTTTGCAGGAAACAATTCGTTCGGCTGGTCGTTTCAAAAGTGGGAAGATCTGTCTGTGAATCCCAGAGACTCTGTGCCAAGTTTGGCCTTGCCCTGCGTTTGGAAACAAGTTACGTGGCAGCCTTCCAAGCGAGATAAGGTCGGTGTTGATAAATGTTCCTTTGAAAGGCTGTTTGGACAAGCCTCGCTGACTGTGAATGAAAGGAATTCACAGTCGTGTCAATAAAAGGGGCTTTGCCGGGACCAAGACTCTGCTTCCTGCTTTTTAGGGAAGCCTAGTAGCCGACATCTGAGCTGAATGCATTCCATATTTACAAGTAAAATGGGATTTGTAAACTCACCGGCCCTGTTTCTTTTCCGGATCTCAGGCCCGACGATGCTCAACAATCACGCCATGCAGTCCAACGGCGAGATGAACGGGGCACACGCCTCCCAGCCCATGGTCTCCAGCTCGCACTGCACTCCGCCCCCACCCTACAACCCAGACCCCAGCCTTGTCAGGTACGGACACCGCAGGGGTGTGTGTGTGTGTATGTGTGTGGTGAGAGGTGGCCCCTGTCGTCCGTTTTAACTTCTACTGATCCAGGGATGGGGACCCCAATGGTGTTCCAGATGCTGTAACCTTGATGACTTGTGGTCTACAATTCCCATAATCCCCTCAGCCAGCCATGCCAGGGTGTTCTGGGGGTCTCCTGGGTAAGCAGGAGGTTGGCCTAGATGCATTTAATCCCTGTTGTAAGGTTTATGTAAGCTGTTTGAAGACGGACACGGCTTTGTCTACCGCCAAGATTTGACCATTTGGGGTCTATTCCAGGGGTCTCCAAAGTTGGCGACTTTTAAGATTTCTGGACTTCAACTCCCAGAATTCCCCCAACCAGCCACGCCCAAGGTTGAACACCCCTGCTCTACGGTTTCCTGCTTGAGGAGGGGTTAGACTAGAAGACCTCCAAGGTCCCTTCCAACTCTGTTACTCTACATCTTATATCATCTCTGGAGCAAGCTGGTTTTGGGCTAAGGGCTGCACACAATTCGATTCCGGGGCTCTCCAAACTTGGCAACTTCGAAGACTCGTGGGCTTCAACTCCCAGAATTCCCCCAGCCGGTTGCCAAATTCAGAGACCCCTGGCCTAGAATATCTTAAAGGTAAAGGTTCCCCTGGCACATATGTGCCAGTCGTTCCTGACTCTAGGGGGCGGTTTTCATCTCCGTTTCAAAGCCGAAGAGCCAGCGCTGTCTGAAGACGTCTCCGTGGTCGTGTGGCCGGCATGACTCAACGCCAAAGGCGCACGGAACGCTGTTCCCTTCCCACCAAAGATGGTCCCTATTTTTCTACTTGCATTTTTTACCTGCTTTCGAACTGCTAGGTTGGCAGAAGCTGGGACAAGTCACGGGAGCTCACCCCGTTCTGCAGCACTCGGGATTCGAACCGCCGAACTGCCAACCTTTCGATCGACAAACTCAGGGTCTTAGCCACTGAGCCACTGCGTCCCTTAGAATACCTTCCTCCCTCCCCCAAAATTGAAAAATCATCCTCCTGACACGCCGTTTGTGGGAACCCAACTCTGCAATTCTCAAGAATTTGGGCAGACGGTTGCTGGCTGCCTCCTCGTTGGGGAGGATGGGTTTGGTAGTGCCGCGGCTCCTTGCCCTACCGCACCACACAACCCCCCCCCCCCTTGGCAAGTTCTTCTGAACAGACTGGCACAGGACGTCAGGATTTAATATGATGATGATGATGATGATGATGAAATATCTCGCTTCTGTCAGGATTTAATCTATTTATTTTTTTTAATTCTCCTTTATTTTCCTTCGCAGTTTTCTAGCGGGATTGGGTTGCTCGAACTGCATGGACTATTTCACTTCGCAAGGTTTACAGACTCTTTATCACCTGCAGAATTTGACCCTGGAGGTAAATGCACCTTTTCGGAAAAAGTCTCCTGCTTGTCGGGAGTAGGGTGGGCACGGAGGGATCAACAGGGATGAGAAGGACCCAACCCATTTCTCCCCCCCCCCATCCCTTTTGCAATGTTCCCTTCGCTCCATCTGGGGCCTCTCCATGCTTCCCCATCCAAGGACTGGCCATTTTGCAAAAAAACTAAATTCTGGTGGCAAAGGTGAATGAATACAGGCTGCCCCCCCCTCTCCATTTTCTTCTAATGTCTTCCTTCTCCTCCCTGCTCTCCCCCAGAGAAAGCAGCTCTTGTGGTCAGGAGGATGGAGAATAAATTTGGAGATTGTTTTGCAGATGGGAGTAGCTGGTGGTGGTGATGGGGCCGTGTGTTGTTTGCTTTCTTTCTTTCTTTCTTTCTTTCTTTCTTTCTTTCTTTCTTTCTTTCTTTCTTTCTTTCTTTCTTTCTTTCTTTCTTTCTTTCTTTCTTTCTTTCTTTCTTGAGAATATTCTGGAAAACGGGATATTTGTGGCGTGGGGTTGAACTGTGGGGGTCCTGGGGGGGCTCTCTGAGCTGGGTGGTTTTCTTGACCAAACTAGGTAACATCATCAGTGAGTGGGGGAGGAGGAGGAGGAAGGAGGAGGGCTGTGCGGTCCCTGTTGCTCTCTGAGCTACTTGAAGACATCTCATTACCCAACTAAGTAACATCATCAGTGTTAGCAATGAGTGAGGTTTGCAGAGAGAAGGACAAAGAAAAAGGAAAGGAGGAGGAGGAGGAAGAGGACCGTGGGGTGCTCTCTGAGCCTGGGCGGCTTCCTTGAAGATGTTTCATTGCCCAACTAAGCAACAGCATCATTCCACCATCAGTTATGACGTTACCTGGTTGGGCAACAAAACATCGGCAAGAAAACCAGCCAGCCAATGACCCCACACGGGATGGAGATCTGTCCTTCGGAGTTGATCCACGCCTTTGTCTCTCGGTAGGATCTCGCGGCCTTGAAGATCCCGGAGCAATACCGCATGGTCATCTGGAGGGGCCTCCAGGATCTGAAGCAGAGCCACGATTACGGCGGGCAGCAGCTCCTCCGTTCCAGCAGCAACGCCGCCACCATCTCCATCGGGACTTCCGGAGAGCTGCAGCGGCAGCGCGTCATGGAGGCTGTGCATTTCCGAGTCCGCCACACCATCACCATCCCGAATCGGAGCGGATCCGACGAATGGGCGGACTTTGGCTTCGACCTGCCGGATTGCAAATCCCGCAAACAATCCATCAAAGAGGAGTTTCTCGAGGGGGAAATCAACTGAAGGGGTCTGGGGGGGGGGAGGAGGAGGAGGAGGCCTGGGGCGAGCCAGCCGGCCCTGCGGACCCATAGATTTTGGCGCCAGACTGAAGCCACACCAAAAAAAAAAAAAAGTATTGCGGAGAAGTTGTGGCGGTGGACTATCGGCGGTATCCGTTTTCGTATGTTGGTCGACGGCGATGTCGTGCAACCCATCGGAAGAAAATTGACGCGTTCAACCGGCAGTCACGGGGAAAATCGACAAGAACTTTACATTTCACTTTTGTACGTTTTTCCCACAGCGACGATGTGCGAAAACGCAAAGCGATCAGAAGGAAAGAGACGGCGCTCAACCAGCAGACTCGGAAAAATCGACAAAAACTTGCCTTTGAATTTGCTGAACATCTGGGTGTCAGTTTTGCGTCGACAAGGAGAAAGGAGGGACAGGTTTCATTCCTGAACAATGAACCCTCAACTTTTCCTCCAATGACAGCCATCGTTTCTTCTGAAAAATGGGTCAATCTCCCATTTGGTTGAAAAGGATCTAGAAACGAGGGGTACCGCCTTCCGCCGACCCCCATCCCTTCCCTTAACGGACTGCCAAAAAGTGTTTGTTTTTCTACAGTGCTACGTAGACGGAAAACAACAAAATCTGTTTATAAGACAGTCAACAAAGCCAAGTGACGTTTATATTAGTTAGGTTCACCCTTTGCTCCACTCGAACTGACATACGCTGTACATAACTGTATTTAATCACTGTTGTAAGGTTTATGTAAGCTATTTTAAGATGCACGTGGCTTTGTCTACCACCAAGATTTGACCATTTGGGGGGTCTAATTCCAAGGGTCTCCTAAGTTGGCAACTTTAAGACTTGTGGACTTCAACTCCCAGAATTCCCCAGCCAGCAGCAAATGGGGGAATTATTGGAGTTGAAGTCTAGAAAATTTTGCTATTTGTGGACTTCAACTCCCAGAATTCCCCAGCCAGGAGCAAATGGAGGGATTCTGGGAGTTGAACACAAAACTTGGCAACTTTAAGGCTTGTGAACTTCAATCCCAGCCAGCAGCAAATGGGGGGGAAATTCTGGGAATTGAAATCCACAAAACTTCGCAACTTGTGGACTTCAGCTCCCAGAATTCCCCAGCCAGCAGCAAATGGCTGGCTAGGGAATTCTGGGAGTTGAAGTCCACCAATCTTAAAAGTTGCCAAGTTTGGAAAGAAAGAGAGACTTATATGTACAGTCAAAGGGATTAAAACTCACAGATGATTTCGGCTTGGGGAGTCCATTCCTAAACTGAACGTCCGATCTCCATAAAGAAATGGATTTTTAAAAAATTATACGTGCTTTGCCATGAACTCCGAAGTCACATTTCCTATGTTGCAGAAGAGATCTGTGCTTGAGTGACGGGGCTGCGATTCAGAAAATGGGTGTCGTTTTATGGATGCAAAGTTTTCCCTCTTATCACAATTTGCTGCCTAAGAGACCTGCTTCAGTCTGTCTATTGATGAAATTTGTTTGGGTTACAAACAATCCCCAAGATAAACAATCTGTACTTAACACCTAGATGCAAACTGAATATACACACATTTTTCAATCTCCAAGGACTGATCCAAAAGTCAAAAAAAAAAGTGTAAACAAAATAGAAAGTGTAAAAAAAACCCCTCCACTCTTGCCAGTTCCCGAGTTTAAATTCAACGGATCGTAAATATTGTGTTAATTTTGGAAGATTGTCCTCTGATCCCAAACACATTTTTTTTCCTCCAACTTTCAAGTTGTTGAAGCTTGGAGGTCCAAATTTAACAGTGCTCCAAGTTGTTTATAGCAGGGGAAAAAAAAAAATCAAAATTCTCCAGTCAGGTCCAGGATTGAGTTTTTAAAAAGCGTTCCTTGTACGTTTTTTTAACGCAAGGCATCTTAACCCGAGCAAGGGATTCACACGGCTTGGTTTATTTGCTTGCAGAATTGGTGGTGTTGCTGTTGTGTTTGTGTGTGTGTGTGTGTGTTGAAACACGGATCCCGAGATCGAATCACGCCAGCCAAGTAGAAATCCAGTTAAAGCACTTTATTTTTTAAAAAAAAAAAGTGGGGGAAAAAAACCCCTTTTTAGTCTCTTATGTTGTGGCAGTAAGAAAAAACGCCTTTTCTGAGCTCTTTTCCCTGGCAGCAGTATTAACTATCGTAGAGTTCTAGGTAAGCCAAGGTTAGCAGCAAAAAATAAAAAAATAAAATAATATCCCAGGAAGAAGGCATGAGAGCTATCACTGGCCTGTTTGCTTGAAGGGGAACTATGGTTGATTCTGATTTTTTCAAAAATTTGCTTGAGGATGCGGAGAAGAAAGTAGAAGAGACGGAGAATTATCTTTTTATCCAAAAATCTCAGCTTTAGGATAGGGCAGCGATACCCTACAAAAAACTGATTTATTATCCCCATCACTTCTCAAACCATGGCCTTAAGTGACCAAAAAGGGCCAAGCAGAAGTTTCTGAGATGCTGGCCGTATCTTAAAAAAACACACACACACATTTGCGCCAGATTGATATTTCCTCCCACAAAAAAAGAAAAAAAAAATTACGTCGTCACTGCAAAAAAGGGGGCTTAGGACCGTTTTTCACACTTACGACCGCTGGTTCCCGAGATCCAAATTCCAGCACTTGGCAAACCGACTCGTGTTTATGACGGTCGCAGCGTCCCGAGGTTGCGCGCGGTCCTCTTGGGCGAGTCTCCCGACACGCAACGTCGATAGGGGACTCGGATTCACTTAACAACCGCGGCAAGAAAACGAGGCAAAATTCATTCGAACCGCTGTCTCACTTAGTGACAGAAAAATGTTGATGGTCCACGGTGGTCGTATCTCGAGGGCGACCTGCACTGCAAATAACACAGCGAAGAGTTTAAAAGTTGATTGGAATTCACGGCTTTTGTGGGACTGGCTCAGGACGGAGCAAATATATCCGCCTCTTTCTGGATGATCGTTCAGATCAGCGGTGGTATTTAGCGAGTTCTATCCGGTTTCGGCAAACTGGTAGCGGCGGCTGCGGGAGGCTCCACCCACCCGCCCGGACGTCACCACGACACGTTTTTTGACACCCTGTGTATGTGTGGAGATAATGCGTGTGCTCGCATCTGCAAATTGGTAGCGAAAGTAAGTGAATGCCATCCTTGATTCAGACAATAATTTTGGCTTCAGTTTAGGGGATCTGACTGGGACCCCGAGAATCAGACAGAAATGGACTTCAGTTTAATTTTGGGTTTTTTCCCCTGAATGGTCAAACGTGTTTGATTTGCTGTAATGATCTTTTTTGAGGAACAAAAAAAAAAAGAATTCTTATTTTTGTAAGGTTTTTTTTTTTCCTTTTGGTAATACAATAAATGTATTTTGAATGTTTTCCCTCTACAGGGAGAGAGGGAAAAAAAATCCCTTTTGTATAAATGCATCTTTTTTTCCACATTTTCTACATTTCCACAGTTCCTGAGCAAATATTTCTGACTGTGCAAACTATTTAACACTAACGCTAATCGTTCCAAGTGTTTTAAAGTAGTATTTCTCCACCTTACAACTTTTAAACAAGTGGACTTCGACTCCCAGAATTCCCCAGCCAGTATATCTGGACTTCAATTCCCAGGATTCCCTAGCCGGTATATCTGGACTTCAATTCCCAGAATTCCCCAGCCAGTATATCTGGACTTCGACTCCCAGGATTCCCTAGCCAGTATATCTGGACTTCAATTCCCAGGATTCCCCAGCCAGTATGTCTGGACTTCAACTCCCAGAATTCCCCAGCCAGCATGTCTGGACTTCAACTCCCAGAATTCCCCAGCCAGTATATCTGGACTTCAATTCCCAGGATTCCCTAGCCAGCATGTCTGGACTTCAACTCCCAGAATTCCCCAGCCAGTATATCTGGACTTCGACTCCCAGGATTCCCTAGCCAGTATATCTGGACTTCAATTCCCAGGATTCCCCAGCCAGTATGTCTGGACTTCAACTCCCAGAATTCCCCAGCCAGCATGTCTGGACTTCAACTCCCAGAATTCCCCAGCCAGTATGTCTGGACTTCAACTCCCAGGATTCCCTAGCCAGTATATCTGGACTTCAATTCCCAGGATTCCCTAGCCAGCATGTCTGGACTTCAACTCCCAGGATTCCCCAGCCAGCATGTCTGGACTTCAACTCCCAGAATTCCCTAACCAATTGACCTCCATGCATCTTAAAGCATCTAAAGTTGAGAAAACACCATTTTCAACCATAACCCATCATTCCCTGCCAGAATGGCTCCTGGGGACTACTGAACGATGGTAGATGTAGTCAAAACAGCCCCGAGAATCCAAACGGAGGGAAGCTGATCCAGAAACAAATCTGTTAGAAAACATTTCATTTCGTTTTATTTTTAACTTTTAAACTCACCAGGCCTAGGAGTGTTCTGAGCAATCACTTCATCCAGACAATTTTTTAAATATGCCTGCAATTAGTTTAGTTTATTAGTTTATTAAATTTATTACTGCTAGTTCGAATCTCGCCAGGCTCAAGGTTGACTCAGCCTTCCATCCTTTCCAAGGTGGGTAAATTGAGGATCCAGTTTGTGGGGGCAATCAGCTGACTTTGTATAAATATACAAAAGTATGAAGGCTATTGCTTAACGCACTGTCAGCCGCCCTGAGTCTCCGGAGAAGGGCGGCATATAAATCAAATTTTTTAAAAAAAACATCCTGAGGTGCTAGCTTTCTACATACAGTAGTGGAAGGAGAATTTAATGAGATCTCCCTTGGGAAAGGTTCAAACTCGAAAACCAATGCAGATAAAAAATTAAAAAACACCAACAGCCACTCACCAAAAAGGAAAATTGGTCCAATGGCCATCATATTTTAATCACAGTCTTCATAAATTTTTTAACCTTTTGCTGCTCATAGGTGGGGGGTGGGGGGGAGGGAGGAGTGGTACCCGAAAGCGATTCTTTGCACTCTGGTCTGTTTGCAAACCTATCCTTTTTAATTTGATGCCTTGAGGATCTTTCCAGGTGGATCTCCAAGACCAGGGGGGCGCGGGGGGATTCCTGCAAGGCTTCAGACATTATTTGGATTTTTCCGGATGGATCAGCAAATACTCACTTTTGGGGTTTGATTTATTTTTACTGAATCAGTTTCCCAGGTACGATGGAGTCAGAAGGCTCGGCGAGGAATCTGCAGAGCGCCTCCTGCAAGCAAAAATATAATAATAATAATAATAATAATAATAATAATAATAATAATAATAATAATAATAATAATAATATAGAATAGAATAGAATAGAATAGAATAGAATAGAATAGAATAGAATAGAATAGAATCTATATATCTATATTCTATAGAATATAAGCTCAGTTTCCACACTCAGAGAAAGGAGATCAGATGGAGTTTTCCTTCTCTGTTTGTTTGGATCAAGAACCGGGGGGGGGGGGGCAGGGGGTGGTCTTAGTGGTACTTGTAGGGGGTTCCTCACCGGAAAGCCACAGGTGCCTTCTTCATAGCTGTGACCGGCACAGTTCTTTCCTCCGTTTTCCGGAGAAGGCCTGTTGCACCGCCGTGACCGCCGGACGACTCCTAATCCACAGGAGACGGGGCAGGGCGTCCACGAAGCCCACGGAGACCACACTCCATCCACTAAGGCAAAGAACAAACCACAGTTTCATCTCCCGAGACGTGGCTTTGGAAAGGGGGGGGGGACAGCATCTTTCCCACCTCCGAAACCATCTTTTGGGGGAGTGGTACGGCTTTGAAAAAGCAGAGGGGGTCGTTAACGGTGATGGTCTGTGGGAAAGACCTCGTGAGATGGAAGGAGGAGCCGGAGACTAGATATTGGTCTGATAAGAGGCCACTGAGCCTTCAAAAGGAAAAGGGGCATAGGAAGCACCTCAAAAGGGACCCTCCCTAGTTTCTTGGGCTGTAAAGAGGAGGAGGAGGAAGAAATATTCTCATGGTCTGTGAGAAGGAAGGGATGCAGACTAGGCAGTGGTTAGATAAGAGGCAGCTGAGCCTTCAAAAGGAAAAATGACATGGGAAGCATCTCACAAGGGACCCTCCCTAGTTTCTTGGGCTGTAAAGAGGAGGAGGAGGAAGAAATATTCTCATGGTCTGTGAGAAGGAAGGGATGCAGACTAGGCAGTGGTTAGATAAGAGGCAGCTGAGCCTTCAAAAGGAAACAGGACATGGGAAGCATCTCACAAGGGACCCTCCCTAGTTTCTTGGGCTGCAAAAGTGAGGGGGGAAGAGAGGTACTCTCGGACTTGTGAGATTCTGCTCCTGTAATGGGAGATAGGTGGTTAAGTCACAGACTAGATATCGGTCTGATAAGAGGCAGCTGAGCCCCCAGAAGGAAAAGGGGCGTGGGAAACATCTCAGAAAGGACCCTCCCAAGTTTCTTGAGCTGTAAAGGTGAGGAGGGGAGAGAGGGACTTTCCGACTTGCAAGATGCCTGCCTGTTCAGCCACGTGAGATAATCCAGACAAGAAACATACCCAGAAGTACTCGGTGTAACTTTATGGTAAGGTTACACGGCAGAATCTTGCGAGACTGAAAGTCCATCTGTTTCCGCCCCTCCCTTTTACAGTCGACAACATTAGGGAGGGTCCCCCTTGAGACACTTTCCACATATCCATTCATGCTGTGGGCTCAGCTGTCTCTTATCCCACCCTTGTCTAGTCCGTGGCTCGTCTTTTTTACAGTTCCCATGACGCTGGGACACTTCAACCGTCATAAATGTGAGTCAAATGCCAAGCGGGCGAATTTTGATCATGGGGACGTTGCTATAGTTGTGTGAAAAATGGGCTAATTTCAAGGCAGGTCCAACCTCTGAATTTTAAAGTATTTTTTCAAGTTCATTACAAGCTCTTTCCCTGTTGAAGGAACTGAGGAGTCTACTCAGGAAATATCTCTGAAAGGATGAACCAGCAAGTCACGGGTTGCTAGTCCTCATTAAATACCGGCACAGTGGCTCGAGTGGCATAATCCGAGTTGCTCCTTCTCCCCTTTGCAAGGGAGACCTCCTCTGGAAGGGGGAGGACTGTCACATAACCGGATCCGTTTCTTGATCCCCGAACACGTCTCGAGGCACACCGACCAAGGGGACCACACCGACCAGCCGCCGTTAGCTGAGACAAGGGGAGACAGAAAGAAGCAGAGGCAATACTGATTGGGGGGGATCAGGGACCAACTAAAACAGAACAGGCAGTTAGTCCTCGACTTACGACCACAACGGAACCCAACATTTCTGTTGTTCGGTAGGTGTTGTCCCGTTTTACGACCTTTTTTTGCCACGGTCGGTAAGTGAATCACTGCGGTTGTTAAGTCAGTCGCCTGGCTGCTCAGTGAATCTGGCTTCCCCCTTGACTTGGCCGGTCAGAAAGGGAATCGTGTGACACACACACCGCGGATGCTGCGACTGTCGTAAATACGAGTCAGCGGCCGAGCGTCTGAATTTCAAACACACGAGTTTAACCTGACTAGGTGGCTCAGTGGCTAAGATGCTGAGCTTGTCGATTAGAAAGGTTGGCAGTTTGGAGGTTCGAATCCCTAGTACAGGCCTCCCGCGTGAGCAGCGGGGTTGGACTGGATGACCTCCAAGGTCCCCTCCAACTCTTGTTCCTTTTAAACTGTCGTCACCGTGAGAAACACGTTCCTTCGTCCCTTTTTTTATCCCCAGGGCCGTCGTAACTTCGAACTGTCGTAAATCAAGGAGTCCCTGACTAAATAAGGCAGGGAGAGACGTAAAAACCAGCAATAAGCCACCATCCAAGTCATCGCGGTTAAAACGAAGGAGGTATGTGGGTCTCTTTCCCATGCCAGCTGTTTGCGACCTCCTTTTCCAAATTGGACAAGCTGGATCCACTTAGTAACCTGCGATTTCCTTAACAGCAAACGCAATGATTGCAGTGATTCGCTTTACGACCGCCGCAAAACGTTCGCAAAATCAGGTCGGCTTAAGTCGTGATGATGCGACTTACGACCTCAGCCCACTTAAGAAGGGGAATTCCGACCTCTATTACGGTCGTAAATCAAGGACTATCTGTAATGGCACCGATTCTTTGCCGAAAAACGATGGATTTTAGGCCTGGAGCCATCTGTAAGGGGAACCACGCTTAAAATGTTGGTTTATTATTATTATTATTATTATTATTATTATTATTGGGACGGCGAAGAAAATGGACTTACTGGGACAAGGTCGCAGGTTGGGGCACCCCTTGAGGTCAGCCGAAGGGCCCAAGCAGCGCATCCCGCTCTCCTCGTGGGTGCATTCACGGATGCGCACCTGGTTTTGGATGCCGCAAGTGACGGAGCAGAGGGACCACGGGGACCACGGCGACCAGGTGCTCTTGGCTAAGCGGGAGAGGAAAAGCTAGCGTTCGACTTACAAGAATTTACTTAGCAACCATTCCGAGTTACAACGGCACTGGAAAAAAAGTGAGTTTTTTTCACCCTTTTACGACCGTTTCAAACACATTTACATCCGGACACTTGGAAACGGGTTCACATTTACGACGGCCGCAGTGTCCCGGTCTCCCTTTTGTGACCTTCCGACGATCAAAGACAAAGCGGGGGATGCCGGATTCGCTTAACGACAGCGCGACGAATTTAACGGCAGGGATTCGCTTGAACGAGGGCGGCGAGGAAAACCGTACAACCAATTTCTCACAAATCCGGGGGGCTCCCTTTGTGGCCGTACCTTGTACCGATAACCCTTGACCTTACGACCACAAGGGAGTGTTGCTGAGCGAGGCATTTGTCCCCGTTTCCCGGCCTTTTTTTGGACACGGTTGTTAAGCGAATCCCTGCAGCTGATCAGTGAGCCACACGGGTTGTTAAATGAATCCGGCTTCCTCGTGGGCTTTGGCTGGTCAGAAAATCACAAAAAGGGATGGCGTGATCCCAGGTGACGCCTGGGCAACTGGCGTAAGTACATGCCAGTTGCCAAACATCTCCCTTTTTGATCACATGACCGTGGGGATGTTGCAGCGATTCTAAGCCTGAGAAACGACCGTAAATCCCTTTTTTCGTGCCGTCGTAACTTTGAATGGCCTCTCCATGAGCTGTCGTTAACTTGAAGACTGACTGAAGATGCTCAGACCTTTTTGGCTCTGTTCCAGTGCAAATTCCCCCCACCCTACAGAAATTTACACTTGGGGAGGGGGATTTACCTGTACAGCGCGAGCCGTCACCCACAAAGCCGCTCTGGCAGGCGCAAACATAGGAGCCCAGAGTGTTCAGACACAACGCATTTCGGTTGCACCTGTGGGTGCCTCTCGTACATTCGTCGACGTCTGAGAAAGAGGGGGAAAAAAAAAATCAGAAATAAAATATAATTTACAGTAAAGAAAATACCATTCGTGTAATGACTGCAGCTAGGATCGTATTTGCACAAAATCGAAAAAAAATGAAGAGATCCCTACGGACGAGGCTGTGATTAGGAAAATATTAGAATGCGCGGAAATGAATAAATCAACGCTTGGAATCAAAGAGAAGGAACAACCTGATTATTATAATGTATGGGAATTATTTTATCCAGAGTTAGAGAATAGGTATGAAAAGTGAGGGGGGAAGTGGAAGAGTGAAATAGAGAAAATGTTTTGACAAAGTTAAACGAGTTAAGAAGAGGATAGTTATCGTATTAGGTGAGGTATATATATGAGTATTAGTACTAAGAATAGATAAAATGATAAATGTGGCTGTAAATTGTAATCGTTATGGTATAAAATTATTTGCGCAAAATCTATGTTACCCGGATGACACGCTGTTTAATGGAAGATGATGTTCGAATTAAATACTAATAAAATAAATTATTTTTTTAAAAAAAAGAAATAAAATATAACAGAAACAAATACTGAAGCGGGTCAAAGTCACAGCCCCGGCAGAAGAATCTGTTGTCCGAAAATGTCAAAATTGGAACCCGCAATCTCATACAGGTTGTGGTCCTAAGACTTACACTAACTCACCGGGCAAGTGAGAAAACGTCTCCCTACCTACGCAGCGGAGTAGGCCGTCTCCTTCTAAACCCCGGGGGCAGCGACAGAAATACGACCCATAAGTGTTGGTGCACGTGGCCTCAGCCAGGCAGCTGAGGGCTGTTTTCCTTTCACACTCATTGATGTCTTTGGGACGGGAAAAAAGGGAGGAAGAGGAAAAGAAGGAGGAGAAGGAGAAGGAGAGGAGAAGAGGAGGAGGAGGAGGAGAAGAGGAGGAAGAGAGGAGGAAGAGAAGGAGAAGAAGAGAGGAGGAGGAGGAGGAGAAGAGGGGGAGGAGGAAGAGAGGAGGAAGAAGAGGAAGAGAAGGAGAAGAAGAGAGGAGGAGGAGGAGGAGGAGGAAAAGAAGAGTGGAGGAGGAGGAGGAGGAGGAGGAGGAGAAGAAGAGGAGGAGGAAGAGAGGAGGAAGAAGAGGAAGAGAAGGAGAAGAAGAGGAGAGGAGGAGAGGAAGAAGAGGAGGAGGTGGAATAGTGGAAGAGGAAGAGGAGGAGAGAAGGAAGAAGAGGAGGAGGAATAGTGGAAGAGGAGAAGGAGGAGGAAAGGAGGAGAGAAGGAGGAATGGAGGAGTGGTGGAAAAGAAGGAGGAAGGAAGGAAGAGAAAAGGAAGAAAGAAGAAAGGGAAAGGGAATGGGAGAGAAGGAGGAAGAGAAGTGAAGGAGAAAGGACAAGGAAGGCAGGAAGGAAGAGAGAAAAGGGAAGGGAAGGGAAAGAAAGGGGAAGATGGGAGGGAAGAAGGAAGGAAGGAGAGAGAAAGAGAAGAAAAATTACACTCTTTATAAAAAAAATTGGGCTGCATTACGGTTGTAAATCGAGGATAAAGAACTGAATTTGAATACTTTGAATGTGATATTGAATATTGATAATATTTTGAATATATTATTGTCTTGGAAACAAGAGAAGAAAGATGTGTCAATGAAGATTCAATCATCCAGGCCAAAAGTATCTTTAAAATGATGGCCACTGGACCAGTTGATTTAGCCTTTTTAAAGAAAGATAATAAGAAGGATAAATAATAATACTACAGCCATATGACATGAATTAAAGCATCTGCCCCTCATTTCGATCATTCTGCTGCTTTCGATCTGAGAGATTGCTAATCTGGGATCCCTGTTGCTGGAGAATCCACTGGCTCTCGGATTGATTGGTTGATTTTTAATTTGCTAGGGGGATCCACTTAGTTCATCCCCATCGTGAATTTCCTATCGTTTTAAATCTCCTTTTCGGTTACCAAACCTACTTCGGCGACCGTCGCTCGGAGCAGACTGCACCCTCCTCGCAAATGCTAACACACAGACCCAGGCGCACATCACAAACCCACAGCGACACCAAGAGACAAAGCTCAAAAGTTACCGACACAATGCGCACCCCTTCCTTCGAACCCCGGGTTGCAACGGCAGCTCCTTTCTCCTCGGCTTCCCTCGCAGGTTTTGCTGACGTCTGAAATGGAAGCAAGGTGGCTTGTCTGTCCTGGGGTTTCAAGGGAGCGTCAAATCAGAACGGCACGGTCAAATTAAACCAAGATTTAACACTGGAAGTTTTTAAGAAGAGGTTGGATAACCATTTGTCTGAAGGGGTGTTGAGTATCCTGTCTAAGCAGGAGGTTGGACTAGAAGACCTCCAAGGTCCCTTCCAACTCTTCTCTTCTCTTCTCTTCTCTTCTCTTCTCTTCTCTTCTCTTCTCTTCTCTTCTCTTCTCTTCTCTTCTCTCTTCTCTTCTCTTCTCTTCTCTTCTCTTCTCTACTCTACTCTACTCTACTCCCTATTCTTCTCTTCTCTTCTCTTCTCTTCTCTTCTCTTCTCTTCTCTACTCTACTCCCTATTCTTCTCTTCTCTTCTCTTCTCTTCTCTTCTCTTCTCTTCTCTTCTCTTCTCTTCTCTTCTCTTCTCTTCTCTTCTCTACTCTACTCTACTCTACTCTACTCTACTCTACTCCCTATTCTTCTATTCTATTCTATTCTATTCTATTCTATTCTATTCTATTCTATTCTATTCTATTCTATTCTATTCTATTCTATTCTATTCTATTCTATTTTCTATTCTATTCTATTCTATTCTATATTCTATATTCTATATTCTATATTCTATATTCTATATTCTCTTCTCTTCTCTTCTCTTCTCTTCTCTTCTCTTCTCTTCTCTTCTCTTCTCTTCTCTTCTCTTCCCTTCCCTTCCCTTCCCTTCCCTTCCCTTCCCTTCCCTTCCCTTCCCTTCCCTTCTCTTCTCTATGCTGTCCATGAATTAAAAGAAACAGAGAAAAATCCACTACCTTTCTTTATTAAGAAGAGCCTCTCGGCTACCAAAACACGTCCAGGAACTTCCGAGTGGAAATCGTAAACCAGGGCTCGGACGTACCCAAAACTGGACTCCCTGTGAGATGGGAAGAGGAAAAAACACAGCAAATATTGGCCAATTCTGAAAGGGGAAAAAAAAAAGAGAGAGAGAGGGAGAGAGAAAGAGAGAGAGAGAGAGGGAGGGAGGGAGGGAGAGAGAGAGAGAGAGAGAGAGAGGGAGAGAGAGAGGGAGAGAGGGAGGAAAGGCTTGCAGGAAATTTCCTGAAACGGGCAGAAAAAGAGCTCCATTTTTTGGTCTCCTCCTTAGCTTTTTATTGCCTCTTTTAAATGGCGTGTAAATGTGGTTTTATCTCTATGTGTCTGTCGATGGCTTTTCTTCTAGAAACAGGAGCTGCAGATGCTGGTTAGATTCAGGAAGGCAAGTAATTTCCCCAGCCCCTTACTCTTTTTTCTGCATAGGACTAACAAACTAATCTGTTGTGGCCCGTCAGCTGCTGGCAGACTCGGACAATGAGGAGGTTGGGGAGGAACAATTCTGGAGCGTGGGGAAGGCTCTGATGGATGCTCTGTGTCGGATGCAGAGATAGAGCCAGGGCCGTATGACATTTCCCAGCTACCAGAGAGGCAGCTGCCTTTGGAGGCTGAGATGAGTGAGGAGGAAGAACAGCTGGGGCCTGTTCCAGATGCACGTATGTGCAGAGCAGTTAGGAGAGGAGAACAACGGAGGACAAGGAGTCAACTCAGGAAGCAAAGCAAAAGTGGATGCTGAATGGCCCCTCCCTGCCTGGGGAATAAATAGAAGGAAAAGAGGAGTGGTTGTCGTAGGAGACAACCGTTCGTATTTCTGGAGATTTTGCTCATGGTGTTTCATGCCACAGGAACTGCTTTTGCCAGAATTTAATTTGCAGCCTTTCGGCTGGGAGCTCACAGCTCTGGCAATTATGGCAAGGAACTGATAAGGTCTGTTACTGCAATTAACTCCTTGAAAAATTCTCGCCTGGACTTTTCGGTGGGTGAATGCCATTAATTCACAAGAGGTAAATCAACGGGGGTTTTTTTGCAACCAGGAGTCTGTTTTTTGCTTCTGCTAAGTCTGGGTGAGAACGCAACGTGCTTTTATTTTACAAGTGGACAGAAAGCAAGCCAGCCTACGTTAAACCGCTGATCTCCATCTTTTCCACCTCGTCGGCGATGACCACGGCTTGGTCGTCCAGCAAGGTCAGCGGACGCGGTTCCTTGACCCACTGAACGAAGCTGGAAGGCGAGAGGTGAAGGTACTCGGGTAACCGGAGGACCGCTGTATCTCCTTCCAGAAAGGGTCCAACTTCTTTTCCCAAAACAAAAAGAAGAAAGGAGGAGACGAAATTTGTCAATGTTCCGGTGCGTCGATCGGAAACGTGTCAGGGAAAAGGAAGGGGCTAATCCCTTTTTGGAAATGTCTCTGGTAAGACGAGAAAGGAAAGAGGGAAATCTTATATATATTATCCTATTCCGTATTCCGTATTCCGTATTCCGTATTCCATATTCCATATTCCATATTCCATATTCCATATTCCATATTCCATATTCCATATTCCATATTCCATATTCCATATTCCATATTCTATTCTATTCTATTCTATTCTATTCTATTCTATTCTATTCTATTCTATTCTATTCTATTCCATTCCATTCCATTCCATTCTCCTATCCTATCCTATCCTATCCTATCCTATCCTATCCTATCCTATCCTATCCTATCCTATCCTATCCTATCCTATCCTATCCTATCCTATCCTATCCTATCCTAGTATAGCTGGCACCTGCTCAATAGTAGTAACTGTGAGAGGGATCTTGGAGTCCTAGCGGACAATCCTATTTGAGCCAGTTGTGTGCTGCAGCGGCCAAAAGGGCCAATGCAATCCTAAAATGCATTCATATCTATAATCAACATCATGTGAAGTGTTAATACTACTTTATAAGGCCTTGGTAAGGCCACACTTGGAATCCTGCATTCAGTTTTGGTCACCACGGAGTAAAAAAGACATTGAGACTCTAGAAAGAGTGCAGAGAAGAGCAACGAAGCGGATTAGGGGACTGGAGGCTAAAACATAGGAAGAACGGTTGCAGGAACTGGGTATGTCTAGTTTGATGAAAAGAAGGACTAGGGGAGACATGAGAGCATCTTCCAATATCTCAGGGGCTGCCCCAAAGAAGAGGGAGTCAAGCTATTCTCCAAAGCACCTGAGGGCAGGACAAGAAGCAACGGGTGGAAACTCATCAAGGAGAGAAACAACTTAGAACTAAGGAGACATATTCGTGCATTTGGTTTTCCCTGCCTAACTGCAAGGCTGTGTTTTTCTCACCACTCACTCCATCTTACCGATCGATGTTCCTTCCAGGGCGAAATAAAATCTCAGTCCAGAAGGGTTTAACAGTTGAAAGCGGCTTAAATCGTAAGCTTCAACTCCCAGAGTTTTTGGGATCAGGGCATGGAGCCTCACTTCTGCCCAGAAAAGATTGGGGTAAAAATCGTCATCCTGTATCGATAGGAGGGTCAGGATACGGCTGCGGTTGCCCACCGTTATCCTCAGAGTCCTGTTTCCCACGGATCCCAACCGCTGTCGGTAGCTGCAAGGAAAAAAGACGATCTGTGAAAAGAAAATTACAGGTTGCCCTTAACTAAACGACCACAATGGAGGCCAAAATTAAGTCCTATCCTATCCTATCCTATCCTATCCTATCCTATCCTATCCTATCCTATCCTATCCTATCCTATCCTATCCTATCCTATCCTATCCTATCCTGATCCTGATCCTGATCCTGATCCTGATCCTAATCTTAATTTCTAATTAATTTCTTAATTTCTTAATTTCTTAATTTCTTAATTTCTTAATTTCTTAATTTCTTAATTTCTTAATTTCTATTCTATTCTATTCTGTTCTGTTCTGTTCTGTTCTGTTCTGTTCTGTTCTGTTCTATTCTATTTACTCTACTTTCTATTCTATTCTATTCTATTCTATTCTATTCTATTCTATTCTATTCTATTCTATTCTATTCTATTCTATTCTATTCTATTCTATTTACTCTACTTTCTATTCTATTCTATTCTATTCTATTCTATTCTATTCTATTCTATTCTATTCTATTCTATTCTATTCTATTTCTATTTCTATTTCTATTTCTATTTCTATTTCTATTTCTATTTCTATTTCTATTTCTGCTTCTATTCTCTCGTTTCCTTTCTTCTCCCCTCTTCTTCCTATCTGTCCCTCTAGTCCTCTCTCCATTCTCTCTCCATTATTGTGTTTCTTTCAATTCAATATATTTTCAATATGTTATTTGAACAACCCTGATTCTCTATTTACCTACGTTTTCCTTTCGATTTCTTTTCTATTTTACTGGTTACGCATATATCATCATTAACGTACGTTTATATAATAACACCTTTTTCGTTTTCCCCCTCTTTCCCCCTTTTTCATTTACTCAGGTGTCATCTAGGTTTCTATTCCTTTTTTTTTTTGTCTTTCCTCTCATTTACTTTTACCCTATATCCAATTTGTTAAATCTCTAACCTGGGGACCATCTGCGCCTTAAGAATTTCCTAGGAAATGCCCAATATATACCCATCTCTTACCATCTCGAACGGCCGAGCTGGTTAAGAAACCTGTTTCTTCGCGGCCTTGCCCAGCAACCTTTACCTGTGGAACTGCGGGCTCTGTCCCGTGTAAAACTTGTACCAGATCACGCTGGGCGAACGTCGGTCGGCGGAAGGCGAGACGGAGACGTGGAAAGTGACGCGTGGCTCTTTCACGTGGAGGAGACACACCTGCTCGCCCATCTCGTCACAAACGGAAGCGTCGGACACGGTGATGTGGAAGGCAGGGGCTGCAAATTTTGAAATTGTTTTTTTTAAAGAAGAAGCAACAGCAGCAAGCAAGCAAACCAAATAATGATAGCTGGATATTTTTTCGTCCCTTTTCTTTACCTCGCCTTGTGGAAAAGGACATTACCTAGTGCTGGAAGGGACCTTCGGAGGTTTTCCACTGCCAAGGCAGGAGATCTTATACCATCCTAGACTAAAACAATGTCCTTTGCTTCCTCCAGTCTCAAGCAGGTGATTTTAAAAGATTTAAAAGAGTACAAATAGATGGCAATTTTTTTTCTGTCTTCTTTTCTTTTTTTTTACTTCTTCTTTCTCCATCAAGCCCAGAAATAGTCCCAAGCAGGCTGGTTTAAAAATATTTTTAAAAGTACAAATAAATGCCAACTTCTTTCTTCTTTCTTTCTTTCTTTCTTTCTTTTCTTTCTTTCTTTCTTTCTTTCTTTCTTTCTTTCTTTCTTTCTTTCTTTCTTTCTTTCTTTCTTCTTTCTTTCTGTTTCTTTATCTCTCTCTGTCTTTCTTTATCTTCCTTTCACTCTTTCTTTCTTTCACTCTTTCTTTCTTTCTCTCTCTCTCTCTCTTTTTCTACCTTTCTCATTCAAGCCCAGAAATAGTCCCAAGGAGGCTAGTTTAAAAAAAAATTTAAAAGTACAAATAAATGCCAATCTTTCTTTCTTTATCTCTCTGTCTCTTTTTTCTTTCACTCTTTCTTTCACTCTTTCTTTCTTTCTCTCTCTCTCTCTTTCTTTCTACTTTTCTCCATCAAGCCCAGAAATAGTCCCAAGCAGGTTAGTTTAAAAAAATTTTTAACGTACAAATGGATGCCAATTTTTTCTTTGTTTTTCTTTCTTTCTCTCTCTCTCTCTCTCTCATTCTCTCTTTCTCCATCAAGTCCAGAAATTGTCCCAAGCAGGCTACTTTAAAAAAAATGTAAAACTATAAATAGATGCCAATATTTTATCTTTCTTTCTTTCTCTTTTTCCTTTCTTTCTTCTTTCTCTCTTCTTTCCTTCCTTCCTTCCTTCTTTCTTTTTTCTTTTCTTTCCTTCCTGCCTTCCTTTCTCTTTCTCTCTCTCTTTTTTTCTTCTTTCTTGGTCAAACCCAGAACTAATTCCCTGAATTCTCCCACCAGCATAATTAATTCCCAACTGTGAGGTGGTGGGCCTCCGTCTGTATCCCAGAATTCCACCGGGCGTTCAGAGAATGCTGGGAGTCGAAGTCCCCACCCCTTGGAAGCTGCTGAGGTCACCTAAAAGGACCTCAGGTGGAAGAAAGCCGTTGAGTGGGACTTGCCTTGGCAAAGACTGATCCGTCTCCATCGTAACCCGGCAAGCAACGGCAATAAAACTCCGAAGAAAGCTCGTCCAGTTGGCAAATCGCTTTTGGGTGGCATGGCATCTTCCGGCGGGCGCATTCGGGTTTATATGGATCTAAGGAGGAGAAGAGAAACAATAGAGCGAGGAATAATCCATGCATCACCAGGTATTGCAATGTCAATGAACCATCCTTTTTTCTTTTCAACTACTGTTATGTCAGGTGTGTTGTGGACCAAGTGCCTGTCAGTCTGAATCCTAAAATCCCCACAAGATCTTGAGTTTCTCATTCTCTAAAAACTTTCTCAACCTGATGTTCCCAGTGGGTTTTTGCTGTACTCAAATCCAAACTTCTGGCACAATTTCCAGTGAATGATCTTAGCAACGCGGTCATGGCGTTGTAGGTAGTCAATTTGTGAAATTATTATTATTATTATTATTGGTTAATCGGTAGTGAGATTCACAGTCTTTGAGGCTGGTTAATAGCTCAGCAGGTCGAGTCCTAACCAAGGACTAGGAACTGTTAAGGCTATCGTCGGAGGATGTAAGCTGTTCCGAGTAAGGTGGTTTCTTGTAGAGTCAAAATGTTCAAGTCCGGTAAATTTAGAATTTCTAAATAGCGGGGTAGCCCTTTGGGTATTGCTCCAAGGGCTCCAATTACAATCGGAACAACACATGTTTTCTTTTTCCATAGTCGCTCAACTTCGATTTGCAAGTCCCGGTATTTTGTGATTTTTTCTTGCTGCTTATCTCAATCCGTGCATCACCAGGTATTGCAATGTCAATGAACCTTATTATTATTATTATTATTATTATTATTATTATTATTATTATTATTATTATTATTATTATTATTATTATTCCTGTATCCATGGGGACATGAAGTGGAAAAAGTTATAGAAAATGAGAAGGTGTGAAGATCTTGTGGGACTTTTGAAAAGAGACGGATCGTCACTTGGAACACAACACGCCAGATATCACAGTTGTCGAAAACCGAAACGTACAATTGATTGACATCGTGGTACCAGGAGACGTCAGAAGAAAAAGAACTGGGAAAAAAATCACGAATATCACAACCTGGCCATCGAAACTACACGGCTATGGATGAAACATGCAACAGTGATACCTATTGTTATCGGGGCACTTGGTACCACGTCCAAGAATTTTACAAAACACACCAAGAAATTGCAGCTTCCTGCAATGACACCAACGGAACTGCAAAAAACTGCGCTACTCGAACATCGTACATCTTAAGAAGGTACTTGGTTGATCCCTAGGATGCTGGCAGCAACCATTAGTACCAGTCAATGGTATTTGCGAAGCATTTTTGAATGTTCAGTTGACTTGAGTTTCATGTTTAATGAATAAAGATAATAATAATAATAATAATAATAATATCCTTTATTGTCATTGTACATCATGTATACAACGAAATTGGTTTAGCCTCTACTGGTGCAACCCATGAACAGAAAATGCAAAATACATTTATGATGTCTGTTATTCTGTATTCTATTTTCCCACATCAAACTAGGGTCAGAGCCAAAACGAGAAAGACAGCACTAGAAATTCATGATCATTTCATTGATTGATTGAGTGATCAGCGTTTTTATCCTGCCTTTATTACTGTCTTAAGTAACTCAAGGCACCTGTATTATTTTAACCAGCCATTTGAGGGGGAAATTAAGAGTCTGATGCGTTTTAAAATAAGGGCTGGGGGAAAATATAACACAGGAAATTGAAAATAGTCACGGAGACAAGAGGGCTCTGAATTCTTAGGGTCTGTCAAAGCAACTCACCATGAATCAGATTTTTACCCTGCAGGGTGGAGAGGATGATGAAGAAGGAGAGGGGAAGGTAGGAAACTCTTCTGCATTTTGATCGAGGGGTGGGGGGAGTCTCTTTTTCTCGCACAACCTCTCATCCTTCAGCCTAAGAACGCGAGCGAATCGTCACCAGCACCGCGTCCATCATTGTCCGGTCGGGACGTGCGTCGGCATTCAAAGAACCAGGAGAGTCCGTTTCATTTCAAACCGTTCTGAAAATTCCAGTTCTGGATTCTAGCCAACACCCCTCCCACCCCTGGAGATTTCATCATCTTCCAAAGTGGCATGGTAGGGCCAGAAGATAGGCTGGCCGAAGAGACCTGGATGAGAAGCATCCAACGACTGCTAGAGATTCCCGATGGAAATCGAATCCTCGCCGCGTTTCCCGGCGCAAGGCCGAAATGAAGAGTTTGAAGATGTGGGCGGAACAAGGATGAAAATATGCGTAGCTTCCTTGCTTTGGCAAAATATCCACCGGTCAACGAACCCCAGGGTGTCTTTAGCACCCAAAAAAATTTGATGTAGGAGATGACTAGGCTGAGCCCGAAGGAGGGAGGGAGGGGTCACGCGCGTCATCAGTCTGGAGTCATCTTTGCAACCACAAGAGTCCAGTCTGCTTAAGTTATGTTCGCTCTTATCTACTACCAATTGCTCTGAGTATAGTTGGACCCCTTCTTTTCTGTGGCAGACCCTCAGATATGGAAGAATTGCTATCATGTCCGTCCCCCCCTATATTTCCTTCTTGTTAAAGTTAGAATATTTTGGACAGGTGATGCAACACCCAGAAAAATACGGCATACTTCACTTAATCCTCCAAGGAAGATTGAAGGCGAACGAGGAGGTCCAGGCAGAAGGAGAACATCATGGCTTCAAAAATCAAAGGAACCAGCTTGGGCAAAACTCAAAAGCTCTTTTTTGGGCAGCTGTTGATAAAAATAGGCTCGCGCCACATGATTGCCATCATCCGATATGGCACAAGAAGAAGATATTCCCAAATCCTGCAGCCGTTCTTCGTATGTTTACCCTCCAGGCCTTCAATCCTCTTTGTTGCTCTATTTGGTCCCCACTTTTTCCAAAGTCTTTCTTGTAATACGGGGGGACCAAAACTGGATGCTATATTCCAGGTGCGGCCTTACTAAGGCTTTACAAATCGGTGCCAATACTTCCAACTACCAAGCATACTAATTACAGTTAATAATCATAGTAATGCACAAGAAAAGGGGGGGGGAAAAACCATGAGTGCCATCGTTTAATTGTAGACAGGAAAAGGAACAGCTCGGGAGCAGAATAAGAAAGTCGAGAGATGGTTTTTTTTTTTTGGAGGGGGGATTAAAAAAAAAGGGGGGTGGGGATTTATTATTTCCCTCCGGCTTTTTTCTTATGAGTCGGTGGTGGGGCAGGCTCGGAGCTGAGAGACGGGACCTTCACTCCTTTCTGCTTCAGCATTTGGTGGAAGTCGAGACGGTCGGTTATGATTTTCTGAAAGAGAGGGGTGTCAGTCAGGAAGAGGAGGGGGAAGCCTCCCCAGGCCAGGGGTCTCCTCCTCCTCACCCCCCCTCTGCCTTTCCACCATCCCAAACTACTCCAGGTTACCTGCAAGGCCTCTAAAACCTCTTCGTCCGTGATTTCTGCCTGCGGGGACTTGGTGCCGGGGGTGCTGTAAGCGGCTTGGATAATTTTGCTGCGGAATCTTTCAAACTTTCAAAGAAAGAGAGAGAAGAGAAGAGAATAATTTGAGTTGGAAGGGGCCTTGGAGGTCTTCTAGTCCAACCCCCTGCTTAGGCAGGAAACCCTACACCACTTCAGACAGATGGCTATCCAACCTCTTCTTAAAAACTTCCAGTGTTGGAGCATTCACAACTTCTGGTGGCAAATTGTTCCACTGGCTAATTGTTAGAAAATTTCTCCTTGGTTCCAGGCTGCTTCTCTCTTGATGAGTTTCCACCCCGTTGCCTTCAGGTGCTTTGGAGAATAGCTTGACTCCCTCTTCTTTGGGGGCAGCCCCTGAGATATCAGAAGACTGCTAACAGAACAATTCAAACTCGGACCACACGTCTTCTGAATAGTTTTTAATCCAGAACTATAATTGCACTCGACAATGAACTAAAGGGCCACCATCAGTGAGCTGTTGGACAGCATGACTTGTCTGCTGTGTGGATGCTTGGGTGGTTTAGGGGTGGGGAATTTTCGGTGGGGGGGTGTGGGGGGGGTGCCTGGGGATTATCATACGTGTTGGGCTTGTTCTCTGGGTCTGTTCTCTGGGTCTTATGTGAATTTCGTTGTATGGGTATACTGTGTATATATGTACAATGACAATAAACTTTATATATATATATATATTATGTCTCCCTAGTCCTTCTTTTCATCATACTAGCCATACCCAGTTCCTGCAATTGTTGGTTTTTTTTTAATTTTTATTTATATGCCGCCCTTCTCCGGAGACTCAGGGCGGCTTACAATGCGTTAAGCAATAGCCTTCATACTTTTTGTATATTTTATACAATGTCAGCTTATTGCTCCCACAAACTAGGTCCTCAACTGACCTATCTTAAAAAGGATGGAAGGCTGAGTCAACCTTGAGCCTGGGGAGATTCGAACTTACAGTCATTGCAGACAGCTGATGTTAATCACAATGCATTAGTCTGCTGAGCTAGCCAGGCTCATATATTTTAGCCTCCAGTCCCCTAATCCTCTTGGTTACTCTTCTCTGTCCTCTTTCCAGTCTCCACATCTTCTTTAGAGGGAAGCATAAAGCTGGAGGAACGTAGAATGGGAGGAACGAGGCAGCTGCTAGTGACTTCCTAAGATTTGGATGTTTGGCTCCCAGCT
>CM075974.1:14686825-14956825 GCA_038048745.1 Coluber constrictor foxii
CAGCTTCCGAGGACTTTCTGTGCCGGCTGCCTTCAAAATCCACATAAATCCACATCTTTAAAAAACAACAACACCCAGATATAAATCTGGGCTGTGTGTGTGTGTGTGTGTGTGTAAATCAGAAATTAGCTCATTTATTTCTCCTTCGCCAAATTCCATGGCCAAAAGCAAATGGGAACATTCCAGATTGCGGCACCCTCAAGAGCTGAGCACCGATCTTATCTATCGTATCCTTAGTTGACGCAACAAAAGAAGCTTCCTGTAAGCCATTGGGTTTCATCATGGATCATCTCTAGGACCTCCTTGGCAACTTCCAAGAACCATCAACCCATGGAACAGACGTTGCCTTCAGACGTTGGGGGAGCTTCATCTCTGGAGGCTTTCAAGAAGAGACTGGACTTCCCTCTGTCGGAAATGGTAGGCAGGTCTCCTGCTCAGGTGGAGGGTTGGACTAGATGACCTACAAGATCCCTTCCGACTCTGTTAATCTGTTAAAGATGGCTAGCTCCAGACCAGACCGCCTATCTCCATCTCTCCTATATGCGAGGAGCTCCACCTGGTGTTTCCTTAGCCGTCCATCGGCCCAGGATCTCCAAAGCCAGAAGATCCTCTTGCTATCACGTCTCTCCCTCAAAGACATCGACCTAACCTTAGAGTTTGGGATGACAGCCAGACCACAGCCACCCAGGTGTGGGATTCAGCCAGTCCAGACCAATTCGGGCGAACCGGATGTTCATTTTAATCCGGTTCACCGAACCGTTGTTCCAAGGATTGGCTGACTCTTCCCACCCCGCCCCCTCCCCTCCCGGGGTCGGGTCTCCATGCGGCACGTTTTGGATGCCAAGTAAGTGCAGGGCCACATGGAGGCTCTGGGAAAGCGAAAAACTGATCCTACTAGAATCCAGAAACGGGCCCATTTTGGGCTTCCGGTGCCTGAGGGAGGCTGGATTTTGCCCTCCTGGAAGCTCAAGGAAAGCCTCCGGCGCCTGGGGAGGGCGAAAACGTCCCCTCTCAGCCATGGTGTAGGAGGCCTAGTAGGCCACGCCCACACAGCAAGCGGGCAACAAATTGGTTGCTGAAATTTGTTCAGTCCCATCCCTGCGGTCACCCCTGTGGCCAGAAGGACCAACCCAATGCAAGAGACATGGAGTCCCGTTCTCGAAGGCCACGTCCTTGGCGGCCAAGGGCCATCATCTTCCAGCCGCTGACACAGAGGCCTTCAGTTCTCCCGAGTTTTTTTCTTTTCTTTTCTTTTTTTCCACCCACCCCTGAAGGTGTCCTCGTCTTTTCCCGAAAGCGGAACATCTTCAGAAGGTTACCAGATGCGTCCGCCATGTACTCGACCCAAAGAAGACAAACAGAAGAACGGACACGAATCATCCCACCGGGGGTGGAGGAAAGTTTCCATTCCATGTCCTCGCCGTGAAGGAAAGACGGGACAAAAAAAAAAAAAAAAAAGAAAAAGCCCTCCGTTTTCTTGTTTTGACGTGGCAGGGAAGATCCAGCTTCAACAATCCGCGCAGTGTCTCGATGCACAATGTCCCATTGAGCGAGACAGATCGTCTTTTATGTCGGCCAGATGAGTGCGTGGGACAACGCAGCTCAGGATTGTTCGGGACAATCTTATTCTGTAGTCAGCAGAAAAGCGAGCAAGGGTGGGATAGTGACCCCTCCCAAAGCCACCCAAGCACCGTGACTGCGTTGTCATCTTGTGCTCCGTTGTGTTTTGTTTTGTTGTTTTTTTTCAATATTTCGATTCTTCTCGTCCCGCCTCGCCCCCTCAACATTTGGAAATGTCGGGAGGAACAACCCATCGGCATCGCCATTGCTTCTCGCCATCTCATCCTTTCTCTTCCTTCCTCCCTTCACTCGCCTGTCTTTTCCCCACGTCTTCCATTTTGCCCGTCGGGGGGTCTCCATCTTTGCAAGTCAAAAAATCGAAATAACTGCCAAGGGTCAACTCCAAAAACAAATTAAAATGGGAAAGGGTTGATCGGTGGAAGGCCTTCTTCATCTCCAGCTCTTTCGAAGCAGGTGGCGAAGGCTGCTTGACGTGGGAAGGAAGGAAGGAAGGAAGGAAGGAAGGAAGGAAGGAAGGAAGGAAGGAAGGAAGGAAGGAAGGAAGGAAGGAAGGAGATGGATGGATGGATGAGATAGATGAATAGATGGATGGAGATAGGTAGATGGGTGGATGGATGGATGGATGGGATGGATGGAGGAGATAGATGAATAGATGGATGGATGGATGAGATAGATGAATAGATGGATGGATGGATGAGATAGATGAATAGATGGATGGATGGATGGATGGATGGATGGATGGATGGATGGATGGATGGAGGAGATAGATGAATAGATGGATGGAGATAGATAGATGGGTGGATGGATGGATGGATGGAGGAGATAGTTGGATAGATGGCTGGAGATAGATAGATAGACAGACAGTCAGACAGATAGACAGACAGACAGAATAAATAGAAAGGTAGATAGATAGATAGATAGATAGATAGATAGATAGATAGATAGATAGATAGATAGATAGACAGACAGACAGACAGACAGACAGACAGACAGACAGACAGAATAAGTAGAAAGGTAGGTTGGTAGGTAGGTAGGATCTATCCTGTTTGGATGGCAAGAAGAAGAATAGAAAAAGAAATTGGAAGGAAGGAAGGTCAAAGGAAAGAAGGAGAATAGAAAAAGGAGGAAGGAAGGAAGACCTGAGTAAAGAGAATAGAAGAAGGAAGGAAGGAAGGAAGGAAGGAAGGAAGGAAGGAAGGAAGGAAGGAAGGAAGGAAGGAAGGAAGATCAGAGCAAAGAAGAAGAATAGAAAAAGAAATTGGAAGGAAGGAAGGTCAAAGGAAAGAAGGAGAATAGAAAAAGGAGGAAGGAAGGAAGATCTGAGTAAAGAGAATAGAAGAAGGAAGGAAGGAAGGAAGGAAGGAAGGAAGGAAGGAAGGAAGGAAGGAAGGAAGGTCAAAGGAAAGGAGAATAGAAAAAGAAGGAAGGTAGATCAGAGGAAAGAAAATTTAAAAAAAGGAAGGAAGGAAGATCAGAGCAAAGAAGAAAAATAGAAAAAGAATTGGAAAGAAGAAATCTCTTTTTTTCTTCTCCAGGATAAGTCACTCCCAACACCTTGTCCACTATCACCCTATTCCCTCTCTGCATCTCAGATGCCCTGGGCATTTTAAAACCCTCTTTGAAATCAAGAGATACACCCCCACCCTCACCCCTCCGTCTTTCAAGCTTCCATCCTGCCCCTCCCTCAACTTTTCCGTTCTGGGGGGAAAAGACCCTCCAGAGTGGGAACCGGCAACAGCAGCGCATCGAATCCCGAAGACCCCCAACCACAGTTTTCTCGGCTGAAACCTTTTCCTTCATCTTTGTTCTTTAATTGGCCCGGGGTCTTGGAGCCCAGCCAGGGGGATCATTTTTTATTATTATTATTATTATTATTATTATTATTATTATTATTATTATTCCCCACCCCTTAAAAAAAAGCAAAAAAAAACCGAAATTAGGCCTGGGGGGGGGTGTAAAAAAAATAAAAAAAATTGCAATGCGAGCCTGGCTTCAATTGACGGTCAGGTAGTCCCCCCTTTTCCCCCCCCCTCACCCCAATCTCCCCTCTCGCTCCCTTCACCCAACAAAGTCTCCATTGTGGAATCCACACAGCCCCTTCACCCCGGAGAATTCAAGCTTTGCCGAAGGACGTCAGGCCTGCCTTCGAATAAATAAATCAGAAACACTTCCAGCCCTCCGAGGGAAAGACTCTTCATTAGACACCCTCCTTCTCTTTTCTCCTTCTTCTCCTTCTTATTTTTTTTTTATCCCTTCGCCCTCCTGCCCGTTCCAAGCCGAGTTTGAGTTGGATCCCGTCCAGTCAACCCCACGGCAGCCTAATGGGTGTCTCCCTCTACCCCGTCCCCATCCCCATTCCTTGATTTTCCCCACCCCTCTTTTTTTTTCCTCCCCTTCCCCCCCTCACTCCTCCTCTCCCACCTGGGATGGACAAAAGGCCCTTTTCTTGCTTTCCCAGGACTTACAAGTTTATCCAACTATTCCCGCCCTTACGAATCACTCCCCTTTTTCTTTCTGGAATCGATCGCCGGCCGTAAAAAGAACAGTTTTGTGCGTCTTGCAAAAAAAAAAAAAAACATACTGGGATTTGGGGGGGTGGGATAGGGGATGAGGAGGGATGGGGAAGCCCACGTGAGGCCACGGGACGATGGAGCCAATGGGCGGGGGAAAATTTTTTGCAATTCGTCTGGGATGTCCCACGAAGAAGGCGCAGTCTCGCGTTGACCCGTTCTCCACAACAATCTGTGATGGCTAACCGTTTTGCCATCGCGTGCCAAAAGCGGGGAGAGCGCAGGGGTGTTGTGCGTGCATGTGCCCACACCCATAATTCAGTGGACCCCGCCCCACCGTGCATGTGTGGGCGATTCCCCCGTGCTATTGGCACGCGATGGCACAGCAGGACCGGAAGGCCTGTTTTTCGCCCTCCTCAAGCTCCAGAGCCTTTCTAGGAGCCTGGGGAGGGCAAAAACAGCTTTCCCCAGCCTCCTTGGAGGCCCTCCGGAGGCCAGCAATGGCCCGTTTCCCGACTTCCAGTGGGCCCAGAAGGCCCGAAAATCAGCTGACCTGCATGCACATGTATGCTGGAGCTGAGTTAAGGCAACACTCGTGTGGCCGGCACGCATGCCATAGGATCACTATTCTATTGTCTATTCTATTTTCTACTCTACTCTACTCTACTCTACTCTACTCTACTCTACTCTACTCTACTCTACTCTACTCTACTCTACTCTACTCTACTCCTCTTCTCTTCTCTTCTCTTCTCTTCTCTTCTCTTCTCTTCTCTTCTCTTCTCTTCTCTTCTTCTCTTCTCTTCTCTTCTCTTCTCTTCTCCTCCTCTCCTCTCCTCTCCTATTATTCTATTCTATTCTTCTATTTTATTCTATTGTCTATTCTATTCTATTTTCTACTCTACTCTTCTCTTCTCTTCTCTTCTCTTCTCTTCTCTTCTCTTCTCTTCTCTCTCCTCTCCTCTCCTCTCCTCTCCTCTCCCTCTCCTCTCCTCTCCTCTCCTATCCTATCCTATCCTATCCTATCCTATTATTCTATTCTATTATTCTATTCTATTCTATTGTCTATTCTATTCTATTTTCTACTCTACTCTACTTCTCTTCTCTTCTCTTCTTTTCTCTTCTCTTCTCTTCTCTTCTCTTCTCTTCTCTCCTCTCCTCTCCTCTCCTCTCCTCTCCTCTCCTCTCTTCTCCTCTTATTCTATTCTATTCTTCTATTCTATTCTATTGTCTATTCTCTTCTATTTTCTACTCTACTCTACTCTACTTTACTCCGCTCCGCTCCGCTCCACCCCATCCCATCCCATCTCATCCCATCCCATCCCATCCGAAGGGATGTGACTTGCTAACCGTCTGCTAACTAACTCTGGGCAGTTGAACAGCTACAAACCTTTCTCTCCGCAAACCCGTTTCGTCACTCTAAACCAAGGTTCCTCCCGCAGAGAAAAAAAAACAAAAGAAAACAAAAGTAAAAGAATCAGGCATTAATTTGCCCCCGTCTGTTTTTAAACCAGGTTTGGGGGCTAACTAGCAGCCTTCAGAACCTGTGTCGGTCACCGAAACCCACCTTCGGATAAACACATCGGGAGGAGCCCATCAGCCACTGGGTATTTTTCTATCGGCCCGAGAGCGGAGCTGCGAAGCCTCATAAAACCTGTGACTGATGTATCCTCGGAAAGCTATAAAAATTTATGGAGGCGAAAAGTCCAGATGGAAAGGCCTGGATCTGTTCCCCAGCCAGCCGCCCCGAAGATGGAGAATTCAACCTGCAGCCAGGATCTGCTTGGGATAACAGCCCCATCTGGCCCACAGAAGCAACCGAATCGTTTCAGCAGCAAAAGCAACACAGCACAGCGCTGGGGGGGGGGGAGGCAGTGGCTGCCTTTTCGTGGGGAGAGAGGCGGTTGGGATGGCGGGATGTCTCCCTTTGCATTTTTGCCTCCGCAGCTGGAAAGATTCTCAAGGGATGAAGGCCGAGGGATGATGAGAAAGTTTGCAAAGGCAGAAATGGGAGGGGACCCCCCCACCCCCCCACCCCCCACCCCCCCCACCCCCCCCAAAAAATTTGGGAAATGTTGGCATTCGCATTGCCGGCGTTTACGGTATGGATTGATCTATTTCCTCGGTCCTCCGCTGCTTTGAAATTCACCGAATCTGGTACTCAATGCATTTTGACGCCAACATTTTTGCCCCGGTACTCATCTTTCATTTACTACTCGACGTATCAACTAGAACTTGTCGTTTTCAGCTGCCTTGTGACTCCCGACGTTATTCCTTATGGGGGAAAATTTGTTCGCTACTCCTCGTTTTTGCGACTCGTCCCGGAACCAATTAACGCTGAGTACCACTGTATTATGTATTGTAGTATGTATTATATTATGTAATGGTTTGCAGTGGCGCAGCGGCTAAGACGCTGAGCTTGTCGATCGAAAGGTCGGCAGTTCGGCGGTTCGAATCCCGAGCGCCGCGTAACGGGGTGAGCTCCCGTGACTCGTCCCAGCTTCTGCCAACCTAGCAGTTCGAAAGCAGGTAAAAAAATGCAAGTAGAAAAATAGGGACCCGCTTTGGTGGGAAGGGAACAGCGTTCCGTGCGCCTTTGGCATTGAGTCATGCCGGCCACATGACCACGGAGACGTCTTCGGACAGCGCTGGCTCTTCGGCTTTGAAACGGAGAGGAGCACCGCCCCCTAGAGTCAGGAACGACTAGCACATATATGCGAGGGGAACCTTTACCTTTACCACTATATTAAATAGATTTATATGGCTGCCCAATTCGAACATAATAACTCTGGTTCCTCTTGTCGTTGGCGTATAGTTTTAGGGTGATCCCCTGCGCCCTACCAGACCCAGACATAGAACATAGAATAACAAAAGGGAGGGGCCATGGGAGGTCTTCTAGTCCAACCCCCCGCCCCCCAGCTCAAGCAAGAGACCTCATACCATTCCCGGACAAAGGACACTTCTTGAAAACCTCAAGCGATGGAGCAGCACCCAATAATTTCTTCTTGTTGAGGGCTTCCTTCACCTCCTGTTGGGCTTCCTTCTGTAGAAGACCTCCAAAATGGGCCTCTGGGGATTTAAAAACAAGGGGATGGAGCAGAAGTTCTGGCTGGGGAAGATGATATTGTGAAAACGGGTCTCGGTGTTGATCATGCAGCTCCTTAAAGGACAGGTATTCTTCGGGGTGCATTGCTTCCAGACTTTAGGGAAGTGGGCGTCCCCCTTGCTTGGACCGTACGGAGAGTCTTGTTCTGGCCACCATCATCAAACTGTCCCATGGAGAGAGGGACAGCTTGGAGTGAACTCTAGAAAGGGTGCAAAGAGACAGACTGAGAGACACAGGGATGAAAGAGAAAGAAGTCTGTCTCTCTGTCTTTCTCTATCTCTTTTCTCTCTCCTTCTGTCTCTCTCTCTCTCTCTCTTTTCTTTCTCTCTCTTTTTCTTTCTTTCTCTCTTTTTCTCCTCTCTCTTTTTCTCCTCTTTCTCTTTCTCTCTCTCTCTCTGTCTCTGTCTCTCTCTGTCTCCTTCTCTTTCTCTCTCTTTGTCTTTCTCACTCTTTCATCCCCATCTCTCTCTCTCTCGTTCTCACTCTTTCATCCCCCCCTCTCTCTCTTTCTCTTTTCTCTCTCCTTTTGTCTTTCTCTCCTTTCTTTCTCTCTCTCTTTCTCTGTCTCTCTGTCTCTTTCTCTTTCTCTCTGTCTTTCTCTCTCTCTGTCTTTCTCTTTCTCTCTCTTTCATCCCTGTGTCTCTCAGTCTGTCTCTCTGTCTTTCTCTATCTCTTTCTTTTCTCCTTCTGTCTCTCTCTTTTTTCTTTCTCTTTCTCTTTTTCTTTCTCTCTATTTTCCTCTTTCTCTCTCTCTCACTCTCTCTTTCTCTCTCTTTCTCTCTTCTCTCTCTCAGTCTCTCTCTCTTTCTCTGTGTGTGTGTGTGTGTGTCTCTCTCTCTCTTCCTGCCACGATCAGTTCTTTCTGGATTTCTTTCATCTCAACCTCCCTCGATCCTCTCTTGCAGACTGGCGAAGCTCTGGACCTCAACAAATTTTGCATGGATGGAAACCCGACGTCCAGCGGGAACTGGTTGAAATATATCCGGGTCGCTCGCTCGAGCGAAGAACAAAACTTAGTGGTGTGTCCCATTAATGAACAGGTATGGACTTTTGTGCATATATATATATATATAGACATATATACACAAACATACATGCGTGAAAAAATTGTTAGTTGAAGTTGTTGGAGAAATCAAAGTGGGGATTGCCAGCTTAGTTGAACCTAAGTGCTAAAATCCAAAATAATGTTCTTTGTAGCCTAAAAGAAGACCACATTCTCCACCATTTCATTGCTTTTTATATTTGCCCACCAGCAAAAGATGCACATATTATCTCTCCCATGTCAGGAGTATGCAGGACTGTTGGTTTTGACCCCTAAAACAGGAGTTGGGAGCCATGAAAATGCTCCTTCTCCTTCTCCTTCTTCTTCTTTCTCCTCCTCCTCCTTCCTCCTTCTCCTCCATCTTCCTTCTCTCTTCTCCTTCCTCCTTCCTCTTTCTTTTTCTTCTTCTTCTTTTTCTCCTTCCTCATCCTCCTCTTCCCCCTCCTCCCCCTCTTCTTCTTCTTCTTCTTCTTCTTCTTCTTCTTCTTCTTCTTCTTCTCCTTCTCCTTCTCCTCCTCCTCCTCCTCCTCCTCCTCCTCCTCCTCCTCCTCCTCCTCCTCTTCTCCTTCTCTTTTTCCCTCTCCTCCTCCTTTTCTTCTTTTTCTTCTCCTTCACCTTCTCCTCCTCCTCCTCCCCTTCCCCTTCCCCTTCCCCTCCTCCCTCTTCTTCTTCTTCTCATTCCCCTTCCCCTTCTCCTTCCTTCTCTTCCTCATTCTTCTCCTTCTTTCTTCCTCCTTCCTCTCCCCTCTACCATCTCCTCCTCCTCCTTATCATCCTCATCACATCCTCATCTTCTTCATCACATCCTCTTCTTCCTCCTCCTCCTCTTCTTCTCATCAAACATTCCTTTTTTTAAAAAATTCTTCTGTTTAGCCATTGGGCTTATTCAGAGGGACCTGCCCCTTTTAAAAAAAGAATCTTTTTAAAGACATCCCTGAGTTGTTAGGAGATGGAGGGGGAAAAGAGAAGAAAATTGTCTTGGGGGGGAGGAAATAATAATAATACAAGGTTTATTACAGTCCTTCTGCCTCAAATTCAATTTTCTGATGTTCAATCAGGCAGGGCTAAGCACGTTAACTGGGAATGATTAAAATATTATATAATTCTGGGTTTTATTTATCTGGGCTAAACTATGCTATAATTTTAGTTATCAATTTTATGATGTTTATGTATCTTTTATTTTTTCTTGACTGTACACCGCCTTGAGTCCTGCGGGAGAAAGGCGGTATAGAAATGTAATAATAGATAAAATAAATAAATAAATTCCATTTTAATTGGTAAGCTCTGCCCTCTAGTGGGGGAACCCCCAAACTTCAGGCTTTTCCCCCAAAGAAAGAATGAATATATATATATATTCACTCCTGAGAGGTTTTTTTTTTTTAACTTCTTTAAGTTCACCAGCCAGGTTTTTCCATCTATTAAGTTAATATTTGACAGACCTTTTGGCTGTATCTGGAAAGATGATGGCAGAATGCATTGGCTTTCAAGAAGAAGAGGAGGGGGGGGGAAAGTAAACAGAATTCAGGAAGAAACAATAACAGTTTTGTGCCCCATAAGAGAGGAGGGGGGAAAAAAGTGAAACGGAATACTGTTCTTTTTGCTTGCTTCACGATGGTATGTATTATACCCCTGAATGAATCTTTCTTTTAAATCGAAATCTGTGCGTGGCACCATTCAGACGCCGCTGAAAATTCGCCTGCAAACCAGATTTGAGTCAACCAACACCGCTTTTTTTTAAAAAAAATTAAAAATGATGAATTTTCACAGCCTGTTTTCACGGAGAAGAGGCTGAAGGCTTGCCTTTCCCAATATTTGACTTCCCAAGGGTGATGGGATTTGTAGTACTTGGGCCGTTGGGGGATGGTTTTAGCGTGGGAAGAAGGGAAGAGGAAATCACCTGGAACAGTTTAAAAGTTTAGGAAAGAGAGTTGAGTAGATCTGGGCTGGGGGTTTCTAGCCCCCCCCCCTAAACCCATTGGTGGGGGAAATTTGACAAAATTCATAGCTGGGACATAGGAGCATTTTCTCTGAATATTCCCCTCTGTTAGGTAGGTTCATATATGTAGATGTAGTTGGGTAAAATACCAAAGGAAGAGGAGGGAGGGAGGAATGGAAGGAGATGGAAGGAAGGAGGGAAGGAAGCAGGAAGGGAGGGAGGGAGGAGGGGAGGAGGGAAGGAAGGAAGGGAGGAAGGAAAGGAAGGAAGGAAGGAAGGAAGGAAGGAAGGAAGGAAGGAAGGAAGAAAGAAAAGATAGAAGGGAGGAAGGAAGGAGAAAAAGGAAAGGGAGGAAGGAGAGAGGGGAAAGGAAGGCAAGAAGGAAGGAAGGAGAAAAATGGAGGGAGATGGAAGGAAGGAAGGAAGGAAGGAGAAAAAGGAAAGGGAGGAGAAAAGGGAAAGGGAGGGAGGGAAGGAGGGAGGAGAAAAATGGAAGGAGATGGAAGGAGGGAAGGAGAAAAAGGAAAGGAAGGAGAAAAGGGAAAGGAAGGAAGGAAGGAGAAAAATGGAAGGAGATGGAAGGGAGGGAGGAGAAAAAGGAAAGGGAGGAAGGAGAAAAGGGAAAGGGAGGAAGGAGAAAAGGAAGGAAGGAGAAAAAGGAAAGGAGAAGGAAGGAGAAAAGGGAAGGAGGAAGGGGAGAAAGGAAGAAAAGAGCTATACATATGTCAATTATTTTGAAATAAACCATAAAGGGGAATTCTTAGCACTACACTGAGAGTTGGTAGAGGGGAAAAAATATAGAAAAATGTTCTTCCCATCTCTTTGACTGAGATGGGTGGTCCCTCAATTTAAAATATAAATAAAGCCATCCATCCATCCATTTGCTTGAAATGGGCAAGAGGTGAGCAAGCCTCGTATATTCCCAATCGGACATTGCTAATGGCCTGACCGAGGCTGATGGACTCATCAGAAGTTCATCAGAAGGTTTGTTGGAGTGGGGTTATCTCCAGAAAATGCTACGCCAATCAGAAAACGTTGAGAAAAACCAAGGCAGGCACGACCAGAATTTCCCCCTGTTGTACATCCCAAACATACAATGGCAGAAACTTCTCTGACTCGCCCATCATCTCCACGAGAACCTTCTGGGACAGTATCAAGCGATCGCTCTCCACCACCGTGATCAAGCCGAATCGCCCCCTTTTTTCGTTTCAAATAATATCGGACATCCAAGTAGCTGCTGTGTTTAATTTCTCTCCCCCTCCCTCTTTTTCCCTCCCTCCCTCTCTCTCTCTCTCTCTCTCTCTCTCCTTCTGTCCCTTCTCGTCCTCGTCTAGATTTATTATAAAGTTATTAGAGAAATAGAGCCGGGAGAAGAGCTGCTGATGTATATGAAAGAAGGAACGTTTTCTGCTGCAAACCTGCCGCCTACTTTGGAAGGTGAGAGCCGTTTCTTCTTCTTCTTCTTTCCCAAAATTAACACCTCTTCCGTTCCAAGATACCAAAAAATGCAAGTGGGTTATTTTTGGACTGTTGCACCACCAGAACAGATCATCGGGGGCCGGGGAACTCATCACAGCAACCTGTCAGGTGTTGCTTTGGGCTTCTGAGGTCAAGAGTTGGAGGTTTCATTACGTCTTTGTGTTAGAAATTCTGTTTGTATCTAGCAGCCTAGAGAAAACAAAGAGCATCGTCACCATGTGCTTTACTGCTCAACTGTTTTTACTGTAACAGGAAACTCTGCTTAGAACAAAAGCCCATAGAGCAGTGATGGCTAATCTTTTTGCCATCGCATGCCAGGAGCAGGGGGGGTCGCACACGCGCGTGCCCACACCCATAATTCTATGCACCAGCGCTGTCCGAAGACGTCTCCGTGGTCATGTGGCTGGCATGACTCAACGCCAAAGGCGCACGGAACGCTGTTCCCTTCCCATCAAAGGTGGTCCCTATTTTTCTACTTGCATTTTTTTTTTACGTGCTTTCGAACTGCTAGGTTGGCAGAAGCTGGGACAAGCAACGGGAGCTCACCCCGTTACATGGTGCTAGGGATTCGAACCGCCGAACTGCCGACCTTTCAATCGACAAACTCAGCGTCTTAGCCACAGGTTCCTACACAAAAAAATGAACCCAGCGTGGGAGGAAGGAAACGGAAAAGTAGCATACCTTTCTGACCTTCCTAGCTGTTTATTATTATTTCAATTCCCCCAAAAGAGGGCATTTGCAAAGAAAATCAAATATTTTTATCCCACAATGCCTGGGGTTTGGTTTTTTTTTTCTTTTCTCCCCATTTTGTCCTCCTGGTTGCGTATCACACAAAGGCAGTGCAGCTTAATTGCTTCCCAAACACAACACCCTATCATCAAGGGAAAAAAAAACCAAAACATTTGACGGTTAAATTCTTAGCCTTTCCTTATTTTTTTTTCTATCCTTTCTTTATTTTTTATTTTTTTTAAAAAAAAATATCCCACTCAACCCTTTTTCCCCCTCGCCGGGGGCAGGAGAGTGCCAAATCGCTTTTTTTCATTTTTTTTTAAAGGGAAATGCTAAAAGGGACCCTACAAAGATAATTTTCTTTTCTTTCCCCTCCGCCCCCCCCCCCCATTCGTTTCCTTCTCCCCCACCCCAAACGGCAGCCAAATACAGCAAGACCCCCTTATCATCTCCCTTATCTCTGCAGGAAATTCTGGTAGGCCACTTCAATTCCTTTCCAGACATGTTTTGCTGGCCGATTGGCATATAATTGCCTTCCCCTCTGATCCCAAGAAGGAAATCTGTTTTGACCTTGTCCAGGTTTTATTATACTGTAACAGGCAGTCCTCGACTTACGAGCAAAACGGAACCCCCAGATTTCTTTGGCTAAGCGAGACCTTTGTTAAGCGAGTTTTCCCTTCCTCGCGACAGCCATTAAGTGAATCAGGGTTGATTCTAGACTGATTTTGTAGCTTTTTTATATTCTTAAATCTTACATTTGAAGTGGTATTCCCACGTTTAACTTCACTTATCGGATGCTCTGTTTTAATTTGTCTTTTAACTTTGGGCATTTTCTGTTTTCTTATTGTTGTGAGCCGCCCTGAGTCCTTCGGGAGAAGGGCGGCATATAAATCCAATAAATAAATAAATAAATAAATAAATAAATAAATAAATCACTGCAGTCGTTAAACTAGTCCCACATTCAGAGTGACTAGTTTAACAACCGGTTCGCCCAGCATCACAAAACACGGGAATTCGCTCACGCGCTCCATCCACATCAAAAAACACAGCGATATAGGCCGCGGTGTGCTGCTGGGGATTCGCAGGGGTTCGAGATAACCTATAGCTAAGATTCTGTGCAGTTTGGGGAACCCGCCCGAAATCCCACTCCTGGTTGGCCCTGCCCACCCAACCCCTCCCCTCCCAGGACTCTCCACGCGGCCCGTTTTGGATGCACGTAAGTGCAGGGAGCGAACAGAGGCTTAGATAGGGCGAAAAACGGGCCTACCGGAAGTTCAGGAGGCCAGAAATGGGCCTCCAGAGACTGGGGAGGCCATTTTCGCTCTCTCGGAGGCTCAAGAAAAGCCTCCGGAGCCCGGGGAGGGCAAAAATGCCCCCCTCCATCGTGGTGCAGGAGGCCAACAGGGCCACACCCACCCAGCAATCAGGCAGAGAGAATCCCTTGCTAAATACGAGTCTTCTGAATTTTGATCGCATTCTTGGCCCCGTTCTCAACAGCTGTTAAGTTAGTCACACAGTTATTAAGTGAATTTTGCGACTCTACTCGTCGCAAAAGGGGATAGCATGACCCCGGGACACTGCAACCGTCATAAATATGAACCAATTGTCGAGCATCCGAATTTTGATCGGGGGTGCTACAACGGTCGTAAGTCTGAAAAACAGCCCTGCATCCTATTTTTTTTCAGCACCGTCGTAACTTTGAGCGGTCGCTAAACAAAACTGCCGTCAGTCAAGAACAGCCTACCTAGGAGCACCCCCATCCCACCCCCCCCAAAAAGAAACGAATATTAAATATTATTTGAAGCTTTTAATCAAACTCTTCTGGCTTTCAAACTTTTACAAGTTTGAAAAACTTTTGCAAATTTCTGTCTCGGAAAGTCAGACTCGCTCGTTTCAATTTGGGGGGAGGGGTTCGCACAGTTCAATTTGGGGGGGGGGGCGTCACACAGACACCTACACACCCCTGTGCTCAAACACACATACACCAAAATAATCACGGAGGGTTGAAGGGTTGAAGTCAACGCTCGTGCTCAGCCCGTTCGAGAAAGCGTGAAATTTTCATTGCCAAACAAACTTTTTTAAAGGCCAGAAACTGGAGAAAGGGAGGGGGGGGAAACCACAATAAACTGCATGGCAAACAGAAGGAGAAACAAAAAAGAAGAAGAAAAGAATTTAAAACTAACTTTGTTCTCCCGGAAAATTTACAGCGGGGAAATGAATTGTATGGCTTGGCCCTTGTGTCAGGATCCTGCCTTGCGAACTTAATAATAGCTGCCCTTCTTTTTAATTCGTTTGACCTTGACTGGAATAATTTATTGTGTGCGTTAGAGGAAACACACACACAGAGCTCCTTCTGCACAACACTTTCTTTTAAAGCAAAGAATTGAAGGGGCAGGATTTTGGTTGCCACGCCACGATCCTCAGCTCCCAGAATCTTATCCAAAGAACGGCAAACGATTTTGAAACTAAATATGACCCAAGACAAAACTCAACGTCGTTTTTCTTCCTTTAAAAAAAGAAAAAGAAAAGAAAAATTATGATTTTTAACACCCTGGTCAGGTTTGAAAGAAACTTGCCAAGATAGGTCTGGGGCAGAGGTGGACTTCATATACCGTAACAACCAGTTCACCGGAAATGCATGTATGCGCTATCCGCAGATGCGTGCGGCAGATAGCGCCTGGCAATTCGCTCACACGCTCCGTCCTCACATGCGTGCAAGGTTAAACAACACAGCAATTCACTCGCGCAGGCCATCCACGCATGCGTGCGGCGTCAAAAACACAGCGATGTAGATTGTGCCAGGGCGGGTTGCTACAATCATTTCGCCTGAACCGATACGAACCGGCTGAATCCCATCACTGGTCTGGGGTGATCGTCTAAACTCAATTGATGGCCCCTTTCCCCATCAAAAAATCTGCAGAAATTTGCGATCCCATTGATCCGATTTGAGAAAAGGCCTTCTCAAGCCGGTATTTGAATAAGGCCGAGTCCTTTTTTAATTTATTATTTTTAATTTTTAAAGAGACTTTTATTAGAGGGGGAAACAAAATCCTCTACCCCCCAAAGAGTTTTCCATTAAAAACCTTCTAGGTCTAGGAAAATTTGTATGACCGACGACGTCGTCGGACAAATTTACATTAAAAAAACCCGCCTCCATTTTAATTGTACGTTAAAATTTAGTTTTAGTTCGGTTGGGGGAAGCCACAGTAGAAAAAATTGTGAATAAAAATTGTGGATCGCTCTTTAATAGGATATATAAGTCTTTTTCCGGCGTCCTCACGTCAATTGAAAGAGTTAGGTTTTAAGATGTATGTATGTATTTATATAGAGGTAATCCTCGATTTACAGCCAAAAATTTCCGTCGCTAAACAAGACAGTTGTGAAGGGCCCCGTTTTACGACCTTTCTCCCCCATCGTTGTTAAGTGAATCAATGCAATTGTCAAGGTGGTGAAGCGAATCTGGCTCCCCATCGACTTCGCTGCTTGGAAGTCGCAAATTGGGATCATGTGACCCCAGGACACTGAGACCGTCATAAATACGAGTCAGTGATGTCCGAATTTTGATCACATGACCACAAGAATGCTGCAGCGGTCATATGTGTGAAAAACAGTCCTAAGTCACTTTTTTTCCCCCAATGCCATTGTAACTTCAAACGGTCACTAAATGAATCGACGGCCTGTATAGCTTTAAGCCGTGTAGACTTCATCTCCCAGAATTCCTCAGACAGCTGGCTGGGGAATTCTGGGAGTTGAATTCCAGGTGGCTTAAAGTCACCAAAATTGAGAAGATTTGCAAGATCTCTGCTTGAGAATCGCACCCGTCCATCAATGTGTTGGATTCCGATAGATTCTCCACAAATATTTTTTATTAAATATTTTTTATTAAATCGAGGTTCTGGGTGACCTCCGACCCTTTAGCATCGCGGCCGGTAACCGCGGGGGTCTCTGCTTTATCCGCAGACGTTCACACTTTCCGTTGCGAGGACTGCGACGAGCTCTTCCAGTCCAAAATGGAGCTGAGGCGGCATAAGAAGTACTCCTGTCACGCCGTCGGCTCTCTGTACGAGTCCCTGACCGAGGAGATCAAGCAGGAAGGCATGGAGGACGACCAGGCTCACGAATGCAAAGACTGTGAACGGATGTTTCCGAACAAGTACAGGTGATGGGGGCAGCCCCAAAAATCGGTGTTTCAGGGGGGGTGGACTCCAACTCCCAGAATTCCCCAGCCGGCTTTAAGATCTGGGGACTGCAACTCCCAGAATTCCCCAGCCAGTTTTAACCTCTGCAGACTCCAACTCCCAGAATTCCCCAGACAGCTTTAAGATCTGTGGACCGCAACTCCCAGAATTCCCCAGCCGGTAGGGTTAAAAAATACTAGCCTAAAATCTTTTGTTCGGGTGAGGGTGACACCCCCAAAGAGCAGCTTTCAGAAGGGTGGAAATCCGAAATGGTGTAGGGTCTCTCCTGCTTGAGTAAGAGAGTTGGACTAGAAGACCTCCATGGCCCCTGGCAAACTCGGTTATTTTCCGTCCATCCTTCTCCCGCAGCTTGGAACAGCACATGATCATCCACACGGAAGAAAGGGAATACAAGTGTGACCAATGTCCCAAGGCCTTCAACTGGAAATCCAACTTGATCCGTCACCAGATGTCGCACGACAGTGGCAAGAGATTCGAGTGCGAAAATTGCGTGAAGGTATGGCCTTGGGGGGGGGGGGGCGGGCCCTTGTGAAGACTGCCCAAAGGTTGGTTGGTCCAAAGGCCAATGGTCAAATGGCTTCTTTCTCCATCTCCCTCTCCCTCTCTTCCTTTCCATCTCCCGCTCTTTCTCTGCCCCCTCCCTCTCCCACTCTCCATCTCCCTCTTTCTCTCCATCTCCCTCTCCTTCTCTCCATCTCCCTCTTTCCCTTTCCCTCTGCCCCTCTGTCTCCCTCTTCCTCTCGCCCTCTCTTTCTCTCCCTCTCCCTCTCTCCATCTCCATCTCCATCTCCCTCTTTCTCTCCATTTCCCTCTCCTCTCCCTCTCTCCCTCTGCCCCTGTCTCTCCCTGTCTCCTTCTCCCTCTTTCTCTCCCTCTCCCTCTCTCCCCTCCCTCTACCCCTCTCTCCCCTCCCTCTGCCCCTCTCTCCCTCTCCCTCTCTCCCTCTCTTTCTCTGCCTCTCCCTGTCTCCCTGTCTCCCTCTCCCTCTTTCTCTCCCTCTCCCTCTCCTTCTCTCCCTCTCCCTCTTCCTCTGCCTCCTCTCTCCCTCTCTCCCTCTGTCTCTTTCTCTATCCCCTCTTTCTCCCTCTCCCTCCCTCTCTCCCTCTCCCTCTTTCTCTCCCTCTCCCTCTCCTTCTCTCCATCTCCCTCTCTCCCCTCCCTCTGCCCCTCTCTCTCCCTCTCTCTCTCTCTCCCTCTCTTTCTCTGCCTCTCCCTGTCTCCCTCTCCCTCTCCTTCTCTCCATCTCCCTCTGCCCCTCTCTCTCCCTCTTCCTCTCTCCCTCTCTTTCTCTGCCCCCTCTCTCTCCCTCTCCCTCTCCCTCTTTCCTCTTCCTCTCTCTCCCTCTCCCTCTCCCCCCCCCCACTCTCTCTCAACCCTTCAAGGTAGACCAGACAGGAATCCATGAATATTAACCTTTATTGTGAGGTTACAGTAACAGAATCTGATAATGCCCCTCCCCTCCTTTACTTTCCACACAGCTAGGGAAGGTCTCTTCTGAGATACTTCTCACGTCCCCTTTCCTTCTGTGGGTTACAAATGATGCCTTTTGCATGACTGCCCACCTAGAAGCGTGCAAACGCGAGTAGATCAATAGGTACCACTTCAGTGGGGAAGAAACAGCATTCTGTCTGCCTTTGGCATACAGCCATGCCGGCCACATAACCACGAAAGGATCCTTCAGAAAACTCCGGCTGATGAGCACTGTGTCCTAGAATTCGACTCACCTGAACGGAAAAAAAACTTTACCTGGTTTAGGGTTTGAATTTTTGCAGGCTGTCCTAGCTGTAAAACGCTTTGGGCGGGCAAAAGAGTGGACCCCAGACCTATAAAGAAGAAGGGATGAAGGCAGGTTTACGGTCATACGCAGCTACATAGTAAAGTTTGAAAGCATGCAAATGCGAGTAGATCAATAGGTACCACTTCCCACCGAATTAAGGAGAAACTTCCTAACAGTGAGGACAATTAACCAGTGGAACAGAAGTTGCCACCAAAAGTTGTGGGTGTTCTATCCCTGGAAGCTTTTAAGAAGAGACTGGGCAGTCACTGTCTGAAATGGTACAGGGTCTCCTGCTTAAGTGGGGGGTTGGACTAGAAGACCTCCAAGGCCCCTTCCAGTTCTCTTCTGATTGATTGATACCCTGCCCTTCGGCGTATAGCCATGCCGACCACACGACCATTAGAAATTGTCTTTGGACAATGTCGGCTGACTCCCTCGGCTAAGAAACGGAGACGTGCATCGTGCCAGGATAGTCAAAAACAACAACCGAACTACGGTGCAGCTCTCCCTCCTGCCTCCCAAGGTTATGCTGTCAGATCAAATCAACACAAAACGCACACAAACACACACCAAATTCCCTACGAGAAAAACGGCCTTTTGCCTTTACTCAGGAAGCTCAGGAAGCGTTTGTTTGGTGTCTGTTTGCCGCCTCCTCAGGTTTTCACGGACCCCAGCAACCTCCAAAGGCACATTCGCTCCCAGCACGTCGGCGCACGGGCGCACGCTTGTCCGGACTGCGGGAAGACTTTCGCCACTTCTTCTGGCCTCAAACAGCACAAACACATCCACAGCACTGTGAAGCCTTTCATATGTAAGTTGCCTCAGCCACTGCCTTGCGCCCCCAAAATCCCCTCAATGTTGGTTGGTTGGTTGGTTCATCAATCCAATTGATTGTCTGCCCATCTTTACCACGGGGTAACGGTTGAATGGAAGGGAGGGAATCCAGAGAGACCGCAGATCTGTATACAGGTAGTCCTCGACTTACAAAATTCATTCAGGGACCTGTTCAAACTTACAACAGCATTTGAAAAAACGTGATGCATAACCATTTTTCACAGTGATGACCTTTGCCGCATCCTCACGAACACACGATCAAAATTCAAATGCTTGGCAACTGGGATGTATTTAGGACGGTTGCAATGTCCCGGGGCCACATGATCCCCTTGTCAGGGTTCCGAGTAACATGCCCGTAGCAAACAAAACTCTGAGGCAGGTAAATTCCACAAAATCATAAATGTATTGGATATGTCATATTGGCACAGGCTGGTGAAAGCCGACTCTGATTATTCCCGCGATTTTCACCTAAATTAAAAGTAAAAGGGTTTTTTTTTTCACTTTCTCAAAACAAACAATCACTTGGTCCAATCAGGATACTGTCCAGTTGCTAGGTGACTCCAGTCCCCTCCTTCTGAGCCCCTGCAGGAATGTCCTTGGTTCCCAAAAGACAGTATTTTGTTTTGACTACAACACCCCAATTATCTTTATTTCCCCCCCTCCCTATCCCTCAGCTCCAGTGTGACGACACTGAAGCTCCAAAATAGCCTCAATCAGACCAACTTCAGGGTTGACACCCCTTTTGCGACCTTCCGAGAAGCCAAGTCGGTGGGGAAATGACCGTGTTACTCAATAACTGCAGTGTTTCACTTAACAACCGTGGCAGGAAACATGCGGGAAAACTCACCGAACAAAAATCTCACTTAGCAATACAAAAATTTTTGGACTCAGTTGTGGTGTTAATTCGAGAATTACCTGTACACTTTTCAAATAAATCCCACATACTTTTGTTTTGCATTGTCCCGTCGTCCACGTCTCGGGCTCGGCTTCATCCGAGGTAACCATTTGATCCCCGTCGGTTCAAAAAGGGTCCCCCACTTCCTCTCTTCTTCTTTTTTTTTCAACCCCCATTAAAATACCAAGAACGCGTGCTTTCTCTCGCACCCGACCCATTCTTTCATATTAATTTCATACTGGGTTTTGGTCTTTTGGTTTCTGTTGATGCTTTAGGCGAGGTCTGCCACAAATCCTACACGCAGTTCTCCAACCTCTGCAGACACAAGCGCATGCACGCTGATTGCCGGACTCAGATCAAGTGCAAGGACTGCGGCCAGATGTTCAGCACCACCTCCTCGCTCAACAAACACCGGCGGTTCTGCGAAGGCAAGAACCACTACAACCCCGGAGGCCTTTTCGCACCAGGTTTGCCTCTGACGCCCGGTTCCTTGATGGACAAGTCTAAGACATCGCCCAACCTCAATCATACCGGACTCGGTTTCGGCGACTACTTCCCCTCCCGGCCGCACCCGGGAGCAATTCCGTTCTCGCCTGCTCCCCCTGCGTTCCCGGCTCTCACCCCCGGGTTCCCAGGAATCTTCCCTCCCTCTCTGTACCCCAGGCCTCCTCTCTTGCCCCCCACGCCCCTCCTCAAGAGCCCCATCAACCACACCCAAGAGGCCAAGCTCCCCAGCCCTCTGGGCCACTCTCCGCTCCCGCTGATGTCCGCCGTCGGTAACAGCAGCCACCCGCTACATGTGGAGGAGAGGTTCAACAGCACCCCTTTGGGGAACTCCTATTTGGAGAAGCTCAAAGCCAGGACTAGCGACCTGTCGGATGCCAGCGACTTCGAGGACATTAACACCACAACGGGCACTGACCTGGAGACCACCACCGGCACCGGGTCAGACTTGGAGAGCGATGCGGAGAGCGAGCGAGAGAAAACGAAGGAGAAAAGTAAACCCGGGGAGACCAAGCCGGATTTCGGCAGCGGTTCGGTCCCCACCGGTTCCAACAGCACAAGCGACCTCCCCATCTTCTACTCCCAGCACACCTTCTTCCCTCCCCCTGAGGACCAGCTGCTGCCGATGATGGGGGCCACGAATGATTCCATCAAGGCCATTGCTTCCATTGCTGAAAAGTACTTTGGGCCCGGGTTTATGGGTATGCAGGAGAAAAAAATGGGGACCCTTCCCTATCATTCCATGTTCCCATTCCAGTTCCTTCCCAATTTCTCCCACTCGGTTTACCCATTCACGGAGCGGACCCTCAATCACAGTTTGCTGGTCAAAGCTGAACCAAAGTCGCCCCGGGACCTGCACAAAATCGGCGGGCCCTGCTCGGAGTCGCCTTTCGACCTCACCACCAAGCCGAAAGAAAACAAAGCGGCCCAAGTCCTCCCCACCCGTCACGCCAGCGAGGAACAGCCTCTGGATCTCACCATCAGCAGCCGCATCCGGGCCAGTCATCACGGAAGTCGGGATCCCCGGAAGAACCACGTCTACGGCGAGAGGAAGATGGTGGCCGGCGACGGAGTCCCCAAGATGAATCAAGCTCAGATGCTCCCTCAACCTTCGCTGCATTACGCTAAGCCCTCTCCTTTCTTCATGGACCCCATCTACAGGTATTAACATTCTCAGCCTTGATGGTGTTGTTGTTGTTATTGTGAGGGCATGCAGGAAAGACCTTGAGGGACGGAGGAAAGAGATGCTGACTAGGAATGCCCCGCCCCCAATCTATTTGCTGCCTCCCGAGTCTCAGCTGATCGGCTGGGTCTTCTTTTGTTGCCCTGCACAGGAGAATGGAGCTGGAAAGCAGGTTAGTGGGGTGGGGAGGGAATGGGGACTTTGCAGTATCCTTCCCCTGCCACGCCCGCCACGCCACACCCACAGAACCATTAGTAAAAACAAATTTGAATCCCACCACTGGTGCAATTGTATGTGTGAACGCCCTCGAGAGGTGGAGAGAAGAGATGCTACCTAGGGACATGTCAGGTCAGGTCAGATAAGGGACTGCTTAGCCTTCAGCTGTATGATGGACGGAGCATTTGATTGTATCCCTCTGTTACTGCAACTGATAGCGCGTGTTTCCTCAAAGGAAATACGATAATTAGACTACATTCTCCTCCTTTTTCAACAAGTATACAAAGGAGATTCTGAATTTTCTTCTGTGAGGTATGTAACCCTTTGTCTTGTTGTCCAGCAGGGTGGAGAAGCGGAAGGTGGCTGACTCAGTCGGAGCACTAAAGGAGAAGTATCTGAGGCCTTCCCCACTGCTTTTCCATCCTCAGGTAAGGCCAAGAAACATTGGATGGCCAGTGTTCCCCTAACAGCCTTCGTGGTGCCCAAACGAGTTACTGAACTAGCCAGCATTTTGAACCACAAAACTGATAAAATGCCCTGAGAAATCCACCCAAGACTTTAAGCTTCTTCCTCAAAAGATAATCAACCAGCTGCACGAAGCGTGATCAAAAGTGGTTGCATGTGTGAGCAGAAGCTCAGTCTTCCGATGTAATGGCCCTTGGGAGAAGAGGAGGAAGAGATGCCACCTAGGGAGCAATCAGATAAGGGCACGGGGAGCCCATCACTGCATAACAGGCCGAGAAAGAAACTCAGAAAGTATCCTGCCTAACGCTGTAGAAAGAGACACACATTCCGTCTTGCAAGATTTTACCATTTCCCCAAAAATAAGACCCAGCAGGAAAATAAAACCTAGCATGATTTTTCAGGATGCTCGTAATATAAGGCCTACCCCCAAAATAAACCCCAGTTAAGCTCATCAGCCAGACGGAGGCGTTTAGTACTGTATTTCCCCCAACATAACACCTAACTGGAAAATAAGCCACAATGCATCTTTTGGAGCAAAGATTAATATAAGACCCGGTCTTATTTTGGGGGAAACACAGTATTAACTTGGCCACACAGTAAAGTAGAATCGGTCTTGCTTCTTGTCCGGTCTACCTGAGAAGGTTGGCATCTGCTCAGAGTTGAGTAGAGTCATCATCCTGTACAACAAGGTCGTCTTTATCAGAAGAATCTGGTTTTCAGCACCTCGGAGAGCTCCGTGTGCAGACACGTTGCTCCCCAAAGTTCCAGAGACTTTGATCTACCGTGAAAGGTTCCACCACCGAGGAAGCACATATTTTAGCCTTCAAACATCTCAGTCTGGGGTGAAATGCTCTGAAGTCTCCCACCGCTGGTTCACTTTGCTCGCGCTTTGCACACAGGCGCATCGCAGGCGCTACTGTGCAGCATTGAAAAAGGGGGATTAAGACGCCGTTTCTGAGTCGGCAAAGGGTAAGTAGAATAGCGAGGGGGGAACAGCTGTGCTGCGCGATTTAGATTCGCTAGAAAGGAGGGTTTCCTGCTTTCTAGCGAATATAAATCACGCGGCACAGCTGATCATCGGAAATATCGGTTTGCTCAAACCGGTAGCATTTCACCCCTGATCTCAGTGTTCGGCCAACCAGCTCAGACACAAGCCGAGAACGAGTTGGCTCGCTGTGCCGAGCCGTGGCTTTGTTAACCACGTCACAGCTCCCCCCCCCTCCCACGCCATTGAGTTCACCCAAGGCTCAAAGAAGACCCTTCCTCCATCCGGCTTCTCCTCCCTCGCTCCGATCAGGAACTTGAGAGGCGATGACTTTGGGGATTGGAGCGGATTGGAGTGAACTTCACAGTGGAGAAAGAGGAATCACCAGATGACCAAGGAGAAGCGTTGGACTGTGTCTCGCTGGCGTTTTAGGAATTACGACCGGACGGACCCCATGACTGCAAGCGATAATTCCAAAGTCTCCCAAGATCTCTTCGGGAGATCTTGCCCTGATGGGAGAACGTCACGCGAGAAGCTCAAAAGCCTTTCAGCCGTCCTTCCAACGGCCACCTTCATTTTTTTGAAAGAAAGCCAGGAAGAGGGGAAATGATATCAGGCTTAAAGGAAACCTGTCCCTTTCCAGAGAATGGGACAAGGGGTAGACACTTCCTTCGCCCGGGAGGGGGGCGGGAGGAGAGCGGGGGCGGGGAAACACACAAGCCTGGATGTCCTGCCAGAGTAACTTTCACTGGTGACACCACCTCCAGGGTGTCCGTTTTAAAGCCCGAAAACCCGGTCCAAATCTTTTGTGTCCATCTCAGCCAATTTTGGAGAGTTTTTGTTTCCAGAGTGGCTCTCATTGTTTCCACACTGGCCGGGATCCCCGTTTTTTTATTATTATTATTATTTTTTAAAGAGTAGCGGTTCTGAATCTTTTGGGAACGGCTGTTTCCAAGGCTAAACTTAGGGGCTTCATTGTTTTCCTCGGGCTGGAAAGTTTGCTTAATAACTTCCCTCCATTTTTCCTTTTTCAATGGGCCCGGCCATGAGATCAGGCCAGCCAGGAAGATCCTGTGTTTGTGTGGATCAGAATAGGGGAGAATCATGGCTCCTACAGCACAGCTGATAATTCTCCACGGCTGCGGAGAAAGAGAGCCACCCATGCTGAGCTCGGGCTGGGGGGAGAGGGAGATAAAAATGATCCCCCACCTCCACCCCATGTCGACAGGGAGAACTGACAGGGAGAAGTGAGAGCCTATAATAGCATCCTCATTGCGTGGCAGTCTTCCTCCTCCTCATCGATCATTTTTCGTTTCTCCTCCTCTTCTCTCTTCTTCTGCTTCTTCTCGTCCTCCTTCTTTTCTTCTTCTTCTCCTCCTCCTCCTTCTCCTCCTCCTTCTCCTGCTCCTTCTCCATCTTCCTTCTCTCCTCCTCCATCATCTTTCATCTCTCCTACTCTTCCTCCCCTTCTTCTTCTTCTCTTCCTTCTCCTCCTCTTCCCTCTTCTCCTCCTCTCTCCTCCTCCTCCTCTTCCTCCTCCTTTCTTCTTCTTCTTCTCCTTCTCCTCTTCCTCCATCATCTTTCTTCTCTCCTCCTCCTCTCCCTTCTTCTCTTCCTCCTCTTCCTCCTCCTTTCTTCTTCTTCTCCTTCTCCTCTTCCACCCTCTTCCTTCCTCCTCCTCCTCCTCCTCCTCCTCCTCCTCCTCCTCCTCCTCCTCCTCCTCTTCTTCTTCTTCTTCTTCTTCTTCTTCTTCTTCTTCTTCTTCTTCTTCTTCTCCTGTGCCTTCTCCTTCCCCTTCTCCTGCTCCTGCTCCTTCTCCATCTTCCTTCTCTCCTCCTCCCTCTTCCTCCTCCTCTTCCTCCTCTTCCTCCTCCTTTCTTCTTCTTCTTCTTCTTCTTCTTCTTCTTCTTCTTCTTCTTCTTCTTCTTCTTCTTCTTCTTCTTCTTCTTCTTCTTCTTCTTCTTCTTCTCTCTTCTTCTTCTTCTTCTTCTTCTGCTCCTGCTCCTGCTCCTGCTCCTGCTCCATCTTCCTTCTCTCCTCCTCCCTCTTCCTCCTCCTCTTATCATCCTCATCACATCCTCCTCTTCTTCATCACATCCTCATCCTCATCATCGGTACGGTTCCTCACACAGTCAACCAGATCTTGTAAATTGGAAGACTGCTATCATGTCTCCCCTGGATCCTTCTCTTCACTAAACTGGACGTACTCAGTTCCTGCGACCGTCCTTCGAGTGTTTTAGCCTAATCCTCTTTGTGGCTCTTCTCTGCACTCTTTCCAGAGTCTCAACATCATTTTTATTTCATGCCGACCAAAATTGGATGCAGGATTCCAAGTGTGGCCTTATAAAGCGGTATTAACACTTCCCGTGATCTTGATTCTGTCCCTCTGTTAATGCAGACTACGGATTAAGGGTTAATGAACAGTCAGGTTAGATGATCTCTAAAACCCCTTCCACACCCTTCTATGACACTGTATGTTATTCCCTTCAACCCCCAATTTCTTACCCCCAAATTTCCAAACATTAGTCCCAAAACGTTGCCTTGTGAAACTTGGCCAAACAATGGTTTTATTCCTTTTTTTTTTCTTTTCTTTCCTTTTCTCCTTTTAGATGTCCGCCATAGAAACCATGACGGAGAAGCTGGAAAGTTTTGCTGCCATGAAGACAGATGCCGGGGGGGCTTCCTTGCCGCCCCTCCCTCACCACCCGTTCAACTTCCGGTCGCCCCCTCCCACCTTATCGGATCCCATTTTGCGCAAGGGCAAAGAACGTTACACTTGCAGGTACAAAAAAAAGGGAGGTATACGTGTCTGTGTGTGTGTTTGTGTGTGTGTGTGTGTGTGTGTGTGTGTGTGTGTGTGTGTGTATGTGTGTGTGTGTGTAGATACCAGACCATCAGTGGGACACACTCAGGGACGCAAGGCTGAAAGGAGAAGACAGCCCTAGATAATTCAGTGTCTCCTCGTTCTCCTCGCAACCTAGAACTCAGGAGAAATTTCCTGACGGTGAGAACAATTAATCCGTGGAACAACTTGCCACTAGAAGTTCTGAAGGCTCCAACACTGGAAGTTTTTAAGAAGAGGTTGGACGACCACTTGTCTGAAGTGGTGTAGGGTTTCCTGCCTAAGCAGGGGGTTGGACTAGAAGACCTCCAAGGTCCCTTCCAACTCTGTTATTCTGTTTCTGTGGGGTTTTTTTCCCAATGGGCAACTAGATGACCTCAAGGGACTTTTCCAATCGACAGGGAATAATAGCAGTGGGGGAAAAATGTTGATTTCTTTCTTTCTTTCTTTCTTTCTCTCTCTCTCTCTCTCTCTCTCTCTCTCTCTTTCTTTCTTTTTTTCTTTCTGCCTTCTAGATACTGTGGTAAAATCTTTCCGCGTTCAGCCAATCTAACCAGACATCTCCGAACACACACAGGGGAGCAGCCTTACCGGTGAGTTTAAAAAAAAATTAATACACATTTTGTGGAGTTGATCACCAGAAGGATGGTGCATTAATAATATTGGCATGAGGTTTAGAGGGTTTTTTTTTAAGAGGAGGGGTCTCTCTAAATGGCTCCTCAATTCCACAGCGGGAATCCCAGGGCAGAATCTAAATTTCAGGCTCGGCTGAACAAAACTGTGCTTTCCCGGTGCTGATTTTGGCGCGAACGTCCATCCTGGGAGGGTGCCATCCTCACCTCCCTTGAAACCTTGACGGGGTTCCAAATCGTAGGGAATTATATAATCCACACCAACATTAACAGCAAGAACTGCATTTCTTAACACCCAAAACGTTGTTAGGGACTCAGAGAAATCATATGATGGCTTTCAGCCTAGCTGCCTGAATTAAAAACCTAATCCTTTTCAGTTAAAACTTTCTCACCCTGTTTCCCCAAAAATAAGACCTCCCTTGTTTGCAACAACGAAAAAAAAATGAATAATGAAACTTCGATTCTGGTTTTTTTTTTTTTTTTTGTAAATTAGGCAGGCTTATTGTTATAAAAATGGCTTGTACGTAATTGCTGGGTAAAATTAAAATCTAATTCTGGATTTGCACCACCCGAACCGAGGCGGATCCCACCGTTTCACACAGGAGGCCCATATTTACAAAAAAAAAAAAGAGTAACTGAAAAACTCAATTTTTGAATTCGATTGTCTTTTTGCCTTGACCACCGATTAATACCGAGATAGGATTTCTGAAGCTAATTCTAACCCAATTCTCTTGAGCCAATTTTTGTATGCAAAAAACAGGGGAAAAAGTATTGTCAGAGAACAAAAGAGATGCAGGAGAAGATGCGGGGGGGGGAGAGAAAAAATAGGGGGTTTATGGGACCATCTTAAGCAATGGGCAATATTCTTTTTAAGGAAGAGGTAATATTTGGCACAGTAAACCTTTCTCATTTCTCAGATTATGAGCTCATTCCACTCACACACCCCAAAAAAACCCTTAGGGACAGGAGTTTCGGAAAGGTATCTCTGCCGATTCCAAAAATAATAAAGATTTTTTTGGAGAGCTGCTTGTGTTTCTAACTTTTGCACATTTGGAAAGTATGCGGTGTCTGCATAATGTAGCATCCTGACAGAGAGACACAGAGAGAGAGAGACAGATAGACAGACAGACAGAGAAAAAGAGAGAGAGAGAGAGAGAGAAATAGACAGACAGACAGAGACAGAGAAAGACAGAAAGTCAGACAGAGAAAGACAGACAGAGAGGGAGAGAGAGAGAGAGAGAGAAAGACAGAAAGAGACAGACAGACAGAGACAGAGAAAGACAGAAAGTCAGAGACAGAGAGAGAAGAAAAGAGAGACAGAGAGACAAACAGACAGAGAGAGAGAGAGAGAGAAAGCCAGAGACAGACAGACAGAGGCAGAGAAAGACAGAAAGTCAGAGAGAGAGAGAAAAAAGAGAGAGAGAGAGAGAGAGAGAGACAGACAGACAGACAGACAGACAGACAGAGACAGACAGCCAGACAGAGAAAGAGAGAGAGAGAGAGAAACAGAGACAGAAAGACAGAAAGTCAGAGAGAGAGAAGAAAAGAGAGACAGAGAGAGAGAGAGACAAACAGACAGACAGAGAAAGACAGCCAGAGAGAGACAGAGAATGGAGAGAGGGAGGTTAAAGAAAGAGATATAAGGAAAGACAGGGAAAGTGAAGGAAAAAAGAAGAAGGGAAAAGGAATGCAGCAGAAAAAAGAAAAGAGGAAAAAAGGGAAACTGAAAGAAGGGGAAAAGAGAGGGAAGGAGGGAAGAGAGGGAAGAATCAAATAAAGAAGAGAAGGACGGGGAAAGAAAAGGAGGAGGAAAAAGGAAGGAGGAAAGGAATGCAGGAGAAAAAAGGAAAAAAGGAAAACTGAAGGAAGGGAGAGGGGGAGAGGGAGGAAAGAGGGAAGAGAGGGAAGGAAGGAAGAAAAAGAAAAAAGAAAAAGAGAAGGGGGGAAAAAGAAAAGAAAGGGAAAAAACCCAAAGGAAGAAAAAAAAGAAAGAGAGGAAAGAGTAAAATTTGATTGGATTGGTCTACATTTCAAAGCCAGTCTGGCTTCTGCCTGCAATTTTTAATCCCCTCTTTACGCATCTCAATGCCGCCCTCTTGAGCAAATTCAGAGGAACTGCAGCCCTTCCTTAAATTTTCCTTTAAATCCTCCTTTTCCCACACCCCAGGGGTGTGCGTGTGTGTGTGTGTGTGTCTTTTAAACAAGACAACCTTTAATAGGGTGGCAGGAAAGGAGATTTGACCACAATGTGTGTCCTCCCCCCATCTTTTTTTTTCTCTCTCTCTCCCCTCAACCCCCTTTCTCCCCTGCTTCCAGGTGTAAATATTGCGACCGCTCGTTCAGCATCTCGTCCAACCTCCAGCGTCACGTCCGAAATATCCACAACAAAGAGAAACCCTTCAAATGTCACCTCTGCAATCGATGCTTCGGCCAGCAGACCAACCTGGACCGACACTTGAAAAAACACGAGCACGAAAACGTTCCAGGTAAACGAAGTTTTGGGCTCGGCGCTCGCACGGTTCCCATCACTTTCCCTGCTCCGAGAGGGTTGCGGTCCAGCGCTCTAGCTTTTTCTCTCTCTTTTTCTAAACCCTAAATTTTAACAACGCACAACTTCACGCAGGTGGAACGTGTCGCCAAGATTTCAAACAAAAAAAAGGGTGCCCACCTTAGAAAAAGATTTACACCTGTCCGATCTCCTTCCTCCTTTTTTTTTCCCTACCCCAAAGTGTTCCCGTGGCATTCCTCTTCCCTATTCAAGACGCTCGGCAACCAACTCATATTTATGACGGTCGCAGCATCACACGATTCCCCCTTTGGCGACCTTCCGGCAAAATCCACGGAGAAGCCAGATTCACTTGGTGACCTAATTTAACCGCCACAGGGATTCACTTAACAAATGTGGCAAGAAGGTGCCATCATGCATTAAAATGACCATGTCCATCTTCAGTTTTTAACCTCCTCCTCTTCTTCTTCCTCCTCCTCCTCCTTCCCATTCTCCTCCTCCTCCCCCTCCTTCTCTTTTTCTTCTCCTCCCCTTCTCCTCCTCCTCCTCCTTCCTCCTGCCCCTCCTCTTCTTCTCCCTCCTCCTTTTCTTCTTCTTTTTCTTCCTCCTCCTCCTTCTCTTCTCCCTCTTTCTCCCCCCTCTGCCACCTCCTCCTCCATCTCCTTTCTTTCTTTCTCCTTCCTCTTCTTCTTCTCCTTCTCCTCCTCCATCCTCCTCCTCCTCTTTTTCTTTCTCCTCCTCCCCGCTTCTCCTCCTTCTCTACTTCTCCTTCCTCTTTTTTTCTTTTCTTCTCCTCTCCTCCTCCTCCTTCTTCTTCTTCCTCCTCCTCCTCCTTTCTCCTCTTCCCTTCCTCCTCCGCCGATTCTTCTCCTTCCTCTTCCTGCTTCTCCTCCTCTTCCTCCCTCTCCTCTTCCAGTAAGCCAGCATGCCGGAGTCATTACAAACCACTTGGGGAACAATGCATCTTCGCCCGCCTCCGAATCAGAACATCAAGCACTTTTAGACGAGAAAGAAGACGCCTATTTCTCTGAAATCAGAAACTTTATTGCCAATAGCGAGATGAACCAATCGACGGCTTTAGCAGAAAAAAGGTAGGCGGAGAAAGCTGTCGCTCCTCTCATTAATCGGACAATCAGGTTCCTCACAAACTTTTCACCAAATTCCGCGTGGATTTGACTCTTTCCACAAACGTCGTAAAACGGGGCAAAACTCACAAATTTCTCACTTAGCAACAGCTGTGGTCATAAGTCGAGGACTCCCTGTTCAGTTCCCTCTGCCTCTGACCTTTCTAATTCACTCCCAAAGAGAAACTCCAAGGAAAGGTCCACTTTCAAACTTCCTTTCCAAATGGAAAGATTTCTCTTTAATCCCCAAGGAACGTTTCCGTTGGATCTTGTCCAGATCCAGTTGCCTTCAAGGCGACAACAAGTGGCCTATCAAACTGCAGACATCAGGAGATTCAGGCAGCTCAAAGGAGCATAAAGATTTATTGCAAGTTTAAGCTCTCTACAAGAATCCGGCCAACTAACAGTCAAGGAAAATGAGCGGGAGATAAGAAAGTCATTCGAGATTGGCTGGATTTAGACTTCTTGCGGGCGCGAAGGGACTCGTGACTTATGATGCGTTTGACCCCTCCTTCCCTCGGGCTCAACCTAGTCATCTCCTACATGGCCTTCAAAAGGCTTTGTCGACTCTCGTCCTGTGTTCTAACCTTTGCGCTCTCCCTCCACCAGGCCCGAAATCCAGAATGCCGACGGCGCCACCCACGGTCTTCCGAACGACAAAGTAGAAGATGTCGACGAGGAAGAGGATGAACTGGAAGAGGAGGACGACGACAGCCTGACGGGGAAGTCTCAAGACGAGACGGTGTCGCCCACCGCCGAGCCACAAGGAGGGTATGAGGATGAGGAGGAAGAGGAGGCTGCGTCCCTCACCATGAGCTTTAACCGTGCCCAGAGGTGGGTTTTCACTCTCTTGGTGGGAGGGAGGGGGCCCTCGCTTTTCTCTTCTCATTCCACACCCCATGAATGAGTGAATTGGGACCGGCTAGAATGTCAAACTCCAGAAATTCACGAGAAAAAGGCTGGCCAAATTGTTTTGGCTTCTGGTCAACTCCCAAGATGTTCCCATGATCCTCAGAAATGCATGACCCATGGTCCTCACATCTCTAGGACCATGGCGGTTTGAGCAAGCGATAATTCCTGATCGGGAGGAATTTCCGTGACATGGAGAATCGCTTGAAGTCTCCCCCCCTGCCCCCGTGTACAATCCAGGCTCACACCGCCACGCCCAACATCCGCTCCGTGCTCAACGATCTTGTACTACTCTGGTTGTGTCTGTCTACCCGTCGTCCATCCATCTGCCTGCCGGCCTGTCTGTCTGTGTCGCTCACCCTCCCTTGTCTCGCATGTGGCTCTACGGAGCCCCCCCACCCCCTTCCTGGCATCTGCGCAACCCCCTCCCCGAGTGTGTTTGCAGCCGGATGGAACTAACAGGTCGCCCTGCTTTCCCTCCCTCCCCCTCCCTCCCTGGTGCTTGGTACAGGTGTACTGAGGAGAACGAAGCCGGCTTGTTAGATTTGGAACAGATGTCGGAATTTGGGAAGGGGCTGGACTTCCGCCAGGCCTCCGAGGAAGCTTTTGACGTTAAAGCTGTCTATAATTCCACCTTAGATTCGGAGGCACTAAAACAAACTCTGTTCAGGCAGGCCAAAAACCAGGTAGGTTCGATCCTGAGTTTCGCAGCGAGGCTCGACAAATTTCCCCGCGGACCCCAAAGCGTTGAGATCCCCGAGACCCCACTCTGCCCCCCCTTCCCCGTCCCTGCCAGCAGTTCCAATTTCCATCCAGGTTAAGGAGTTGTAATTTCCCACCCAACCCTTCCATCCCCCTGTCAGTGTTCCATCTCCAGGCCGAAAGCACGCGTCCTCTTCCAACTTTCCTGCGGCTCGAATCCGGCTGATAGTTTCTCAGAGGCGTCCCTTTACCCGTTTTAAACTTGGCTCGAGATTTTCTTTCTAATTTCTCTCGAGGGTCTTTTTCGAGGAGACTCGACTGGTACGGGGCGCCCTTGTATCGCTCCAAAATCTCTTCATCAGGTGTCCTTACCCCCACCCCCACCCCCCACCCCGTAGAAGAGTCGAGATGTCCTTCCCTCACTGACATCCCTGTGAAGTGGTATGGCAATAGAAATGGCCTTTGTCCAGCGAGGACAACTTCGCAGAACAGAAGTCTCCTGTCGGGGTGGGTAGGTGGGTGTGTATGGGGGAGACTCCTCCCCCCCACCCCATTTCTATCTCCTTTTCTGTTTAGAGAACCAGCTCCTTTTTTTGTTGTTCCCATGCATGTCTCTTTGTCTTTCTCGTGACTTAAAACTAATTTGCCAAAGGTTTACTAACGATTCGGTGTCCTGCTTATTTGTACCTCGTTTTGTCATCTCCGGCTGGCCTTTGAGAAGAAAATGGGGGATTCCACTCCGATCATTTATTTTCTTTTAAGGATATAAATCTGCAAAGGGAGACCCCGTGGCCTTCATTCTAAATGTTGTCTCTCATACGTCTCAGGATTTTGGCGGGAGGCAGGGGGCAGGTCGGTGTTGTGGTTTGGGAAAATGGAATCTTTCACTTCTCCTGCGAAGAAATCTCCCATCGGTTCTTCCCTACTGTAGAATCGATCATTTATTTTGGGAGTTTCTGGGTGCCGAAGGGGCCTTTATCTTTCCGTAGATAACCAAATTCAATTTAAATTAAATTAAAACACAACACCATCATGTACAGTAAAACAAAACAAACTAAAACCATCTGATCTGTTCCAGTTTCTGTAGCAACCAGTTCGAAATCTTTGCAAGCAGAGAGAAATTTGCATTCCAGATTCCTTAGTGGTCACCTGCTGTTTTAACTAGGGCAGGAAGGGGCCCCTAACCTGGAGTATCGGGGCCCCAAACATAGAAATGTGCAAATTTAAGCCAGGTTTCTCCAACTTCAACAAGCGTTCAAGCACGGTGGGCATCCTGTGGTGCCCAAAGTTCCCTGTCTTTGGGTGATGGGAACTGAACCCCTCCCCTTCCCCAACAGCTGGAAGCCCCCCCGCCCCCATCCATCTCCAGATCCTCCCAGATCTCAGAAGTCCCGGCCGCGGATTCTGACGTCGGATTCTCTCCTGTTCGCCGCCTCTTTCATGCTGTTTTCTTCTGTGCTTCATAGGCTTACGCAATGATGTTGACTCTTACCAAGAACACCCCCTTCCATCCTTCCTCCCAGAACCCCCTGGACGCCTGGTTGAACATGGCTGGAGCCACTTCCGAGCCAGGAACCTTCAATGCCGTCGGCCACCTCTGAGATGGTCAGGGAGATGGCCCCGCCAGGATCCCAGCGTGGGAGGCCGAGGTGCCCGCCCGTTGGCCTTCTCAGCTCTCCCAGCGAGCGGAAGATTGGCAGAAGGACCCCCTGGGGCAGGAGAAACCCACCACGGACAGCTCCCTTCCCCATCGGTCAAGCCCACCCACCAAATCCAACCTCACCATCGCGTAGCACCAGGCGGGAGAACGTTGGCTTCCAATGAGGGACACGCTAGGTGGAGGACCCACCAAACCCCGTCCTGACCCTTCTCCATGTTATAAACCATGTTGCTGAGCCATCAAAGATGCACTTGTCCCCAGACCCCAATCCTTCTCCCCATGAAACCCCCAAGCCCACCTGTCCAGGACTGTGACCAAGATGGTGACCTACTACCCAAGACGTTCTTGCGATAAGGACCATGTTGACTCTCTCTCTCTGTTGTTCTCCTCACCTGAGGTCCACGTGCATCCATCGTACCCCACTTTTCCTCCAGAGATTTCCCGTGAATTCCACATTTCCTGTGCCGGATGGACCACTGCCCAATCTTCTAACAGACATTCTTCTTTCACAGCCCGTCAATTTTCTACCTGGGCTTCAAGAAGCAGACACTTTCCACTGCTTCCTGTACCTGGTGTCTTCTGAATCGAGAGGCCCAGAACAATGGGGCTGGGTAGAAAGCTGATTTTTTTAGGGTGTTTTGACTGCCTAAATTAATCCCCACCCATCGATCTCAAATCAAAATGAAGACAAGCTTGGCTCGGCCAGCGAGAGAACCACGAGTTTCGCTGTGCCAAACTTTGCCTTGGAAGTTTTCAAATTTCCAAACCCCCAACCCCTCGCAAAAAAAGATTTATTTTTTCCCCACTTTGGAATTTCTTTGGAATTTCCTCTAGAGATGTTCTGGATCAGGTGGTGGTTATTCTAAAAATTTTGTTCCCCGCCTTCCCTGAAGGAGGATTAAAACCTTGAGCATTTCAGCCACTATAATCCGCAATCATTCTGCAAAAATTCTTCTTCTTTAGGAAAAAATAAAATAAAATAAGACAGACCAAACTGTCTTGCATCCCAGAAAATAGAATCTCATAGAGAAACATATTTTCTAGCGTTCATGTCTATAAACAGTGGTTCGTTAGAACTGTGTACATCCTATTTTTATTTTTATTTTTAAATTTCCTTCCTAAACCGCCATTATGTTAGCTTCCATCCGATCTTCTCTCTCCGTCACAGCCAGGAAAGTTGCAAATAAATTTCAACAAATTTCGCTTGGGTCAATTCATGAGCATCACGTTGCCTTTGGAAATGTGGCTTCCGAGCTCTGAGAGCAGCTCACGACGAAAAGAGCGAGGACAATTTTAATTTCATCCAACATCCATGTTGTTTCTTCTATTTAAAAGGCAGCGCTTCCTCTTAGACTCCAGATGTCAAGGACAGACGTCTGCAAAGGATCGCAACAGCGGGAGCGTTTTCATTTCGTTGTACATTTTCGCCTGGGGTTTGGGGGTTTTCTTTTTTTCTTTTCTTTTCTTTTTTTCTTTTGGGCTTCCAGATTTGCAGATCTTCAAATCCGAATCTTTCCTCCCAACCTCGCCAATGTTTTCAAAAGTGGTTCTAGACCAAGTTCGGTGAAACCGAATTCAGGACCAATGCAAATCCAGCCTCAGTTTAAGCTGGGCCCAAAATAATTGACCTGCAAACGGAAGTGATTTAAATGAGTGACTTTGAAACAGTTCTGCTGAGCTCCCACCCCACCCCCACCTCCGAAAGAAAAAATTATAAATAAATGTCTGTGACTTCCGATCCCCTGAATTCAACTAGTCGTTTCATTGGTTGTTAGCGTTGGCAAAGAAAAGAAAATAAACATGCCATTTTAATCGTTGTGTTGTCATCTATATCGGCAAGTCCTCGCTTAAAAGGCCGTTCACTTAGTGACTCGTACATTTCCCTCAGTCCTGAAAGCTACTTATGACCCAGTTCTTGGATATCAACAGCTGGACACACACACACACACACGGACACACACACACACAAACACCACTGCTGTTCTGACCCAGCTCTCCAAACATTACAAACCCTCTGTAGTTGAAGCAATGATTCCTTTATTAGGAGCGCCGGCAGCCCCGGCAAAAAATTTCTCTCACTGCAGGCCAACAAGTCTGTCCGGCAGGGAGGTGAATTGTTGTCTGCCACATCTATTCATCTCTGTCCCCTGCCTTTTATCTCCAGAGCTAGGGTGGGGTTTCGCTAGCAACAGTGGCTCTTCCATCCCAAGAACCGGCCCATAGATTTCCACTGCTCTCCTCTCCTCTGCCTTCTGTGCATCCGTGCGTCAGGCACTGGACTCAGCTGTTCCTCCTTTTCCTCATCAGCCACCTCCAGACCAGGAGGCTGTTGACTCTCCAACTGAGGGCTGACAGGCGGCCCACCTCTGTCTCTCTCTTTCTCTCTCTCTGCCAGCTCCATTCCCTCTTCCCCCTCAGAGCTCTCAGGTTGCCTTGAGGCTGATCCTGACTCCTACGCCGCCTCCTCCTCTTCTGATTTGACTGCTGGAAGGGCCGGCGGCCGACAGGCCACAACAACTGCAAAAAAAAATATTCATATATCGGGTCTGGTCACCTAGGTGCCTCGACTTTACAACTTGTTCTGTCCTCCATTACGGTCATAAGTCGAGGACTATCCATGTAGCGCAAAGACTTTCAAACGAGAACGAGAAGTAAATTTCGAGCCGTTTTCGCCTGTGCTCTCCAAACTCACTTCAGTTTCTGATTTTATTTTATTATTTCTTTTAAATATGGCCTTCCTTCTAAGTTGCTTGAGGGGAGTTTGAAACCCCCTCCCCCTGTTTCAGGGAGAAGCGGCAGTAAACAGGGATGAGATGGGGATCACCAAATCATGGTTTAAAAGCGGCTGCATTTTAAGGCAGGAACTGAACGGAGTAAGGATGAAGCTGAGTCAAACTTGGATAAACTTGGTTTAGCCAAGTTTGGATAAACTTGGTTTATCCAAGTCTAAAGACCCGGGTCAAACTTGGATCAATTTGGTTGACCTTGACGTTGGCCTGGGTCTGGCCTTCCCCTATCACAACAAGCCATCTTTCGGCTTAGCACCTGTGAATCCAACCACTTCTGATGGCCTCACACTCTTCGGCCTCCAAAATATTCAAGATGGCCGTCGTAGTTGAAGCTCCACCCACAAAGGGGTGTGGCCTCCCCTTGCACTCATCACCTTGCCCGTTTTGAACTTCCAGGAACTACGGCTCGCTCAACAAACCTTAACCATGACAAGTCAACCCAGCAACAATGGCTGCCCACCATCCTAGGAACACATTTCTCCATCCGTTTAGCCTAAACTACAAATCCTAGTTTTCGCTCTGCCCGTGAGACACGGAACTGAAAACTTTGTGTAGATTTTTTAGTCGGTTCCTTCATACAAAACCGCACGTGTGTCTGTGTGTATCTCCGTGTTGCCACCTTGGTTCCCTGTGGATTGATTTTTGTCAACAACAGCACACACAAAAATATGTGTCTCACACACCAGGCCTGGTTCTCAAGGGCGTCTTTTCTGCACGACAAACCCAGTTTATTCCAGGTTAACAAACTTGGTTTCCCCCCCTCAAGTGGATCTTGAGAACTTTGGCTGCCCATTCTGAATTGCCTTTGAAAAAAAAAACGCTAACTTTTTTTCGGTTGAAAAAAATGATGAAACGGAGAAAAACTCTGAAATCAAAATTTGCGAGTTTCTATACACCGAGGCAGAAAATTGTGTCATTTGATATCATTTGATGACAATAATAATAACAATAATAATAATAATAATAATAATAATGTATTAATGGGCAAACACATATCGGAAATCAATATTTTCTTATTCCCGCCCCAGGGTGAAATCCAATTTTTTTTACTACCAGTTCTGTGGGTGTGGCTTGGTGGGCGTGGTGTGGCTTGGTGGGTGTGGCAGGGGAAGGATACTGCAAAATCTCCATTCCCACCCCACTCCAGGGGTAGGATATTGCAAAATTTCCATTCCCATCCCACTCCAGGGGAAGGATACTGCAAAATCCCCAATCCCTCCCCTCTCCAGAAGAAGGATACTGCAAAATTTCCATTCCCAGGGGAAGGATATTGCAAAATCTCCATTCCCATCCCACTCCAGGGAAAAGATACTGGAAATCTCCATTCTCACCCCACTCCAGGGGTAGGATATTGCAAAATCTCCATTCCCACCTCATTCCAGGGAAAGGATATTGCAAAATCCCCAATCCCTCCCCACTCCAGGCGAAGGATACTTCGAAAGTCGACGGCAAACATCCCCACCACCACGAATCCTGGAGGATTTTTTTTATTATTTTTGTTTTTAATTTCTGCTAAAAAAATTTAGCAAATTAGGGAAAATAGCGAACTGCTATCAAATTTAGCAACTTTCTGAAAAAGCACCGATTTTGAGGGTCATGCCGTAGAATAGAAATGTAGACCAAATGCAATTTCCCCCAATGCTACTATGGATTTATAGATGAGAATTCATCATCACCTTTTAAGGACCCCATAATCCCTTGCGGGATGGAGTCTTGGGCATCTGAACGGAGCGGAGTGTTTACTGGCCGGATGCCTTTCCTGTCGCCAATGCGGAGTTTTGTTCAACAGATAATATTCTCCTCTCCCCTCTTCAATTGACATTCTTGGAGAAAATCAACTTCCAATGCTTTTGTTTATCATTCAACCTTACATTAACATCCTGAACATTTAAACAGGGCCATATCATTGAATACCTTTTAAATAATTTTAATTTTTGTGTTATATGTGTTTTACTTTGACTGTACACCGCCCTGAGTCCTTCGGGAGAACGGCGATATAAAAATTTAATAAAATAAAATAAATAAATAAATTTAAAGAACCTCCCATAAATCTTACTTATAAATATTAATACATCATCTCCCCCACACACAAAATAATATATTAATATTTTAAACCATAAGCAAACAACACAAATCTTTTACAATATATCCAATATAAAATGTAAAAAATGATATTTTTTTCTTCAGCAGTTGGTAGCTTTGTCCAGCAGAGGGCGCCCCGGTTTTAAAAGTTGGAAGTGGCAGGAAGTTGGAGGTTTTTTTAACAAAATATTTGATTTTTGACATAGATGAAGATAGTTTTCACCCCACCCGCTGTAGGGAAAGCCTGTTCTGAAGATTACCACTGCTTTTCTGGATGCGAAGGGGGATGGACTAGAAGACCTCCGAGGTCTCTTCCAGCCCTTGTGATTCTGATAGAAGTTCACAAGACTAACCACTTTCTAGCCGTGATTGAAAGTTAGCCGCGCCCAAGTGGGAAAACCCGGGATTTCTTCAGCTCCGCTGGCCAAGCAGCATCCGTGGGAACTTCCTGGTGGAAAGAGCGGGAATTTTGGTGAGTCTTGACGGTTCAATTTGGATATGTTGCTATGAAAGGCGCGGTTGATTGAAAACTGTTAAGTTTCTAGTCCTCTGCGAATTTACCTGGAATGAAACTTCCGCTGAATCCAACGGGCCTTTTCCCCTGCCCCCAGGACCACGCAGCAGGTAAGTCCAGATGGCTTTAAGCTATTTAATTCGTCCTCGACCTACGGCCACAATTGAGCCCAACATTTCTTGTCGTTAAGCGAGACATTTGTGAAGTGTGTTTAGCCCCGTTTCGCGACCTTTCTTGTCACTGTTGTTAAGCGAATGACTGCCGCTGTTAAAGCGAGTCACGCGGCCGTTAAGCGAATCTGGCTTCCCCGTTGACTTTGCTCGTCGGAAGGTCGCAAACAGGGGATCCCGCGACACTGCGACCGTCATAAATATGAGTCAGCTGACAAGTGTCCGAATGTTGCTCGGGTGACCGTGGGGATGGTGAAAGGGTCGTAAGTGTGGAAAGCGGTCACAAGTCCATTTTTTTCAGTGGCCGTAACTTTGAACGGTCACTATGTGAACCATCATAAATTGAGGACTACCTGTACAGGAAAAGCAAGCTGCAAAATTCATTTCTGCAAAGCGAGACCCGGAGAGCCCTTTGTCTGCAAGGGCTGCCCCCAAAAGTAGGAGTTGGGGGGCCCAAAAGAAGCCATTTCCCCCCCTCCCACCCACCCCCTCGCCCCCCATGCAAGGTTTGGTACCCAGGGCAGCTGCTTTCCCCCCTCCCCAATCCTCCGTCCATCCTAAACCCTGTTCTCCACCCGGGGAGATCCATTCTGCACCCAGGGAGATCCATTCTCCACCTGGAGAAATCCATTCTGCATCTGTGCAGATCCATTCTCCACCTGGAGAGATCCATTCTCCACCTGGAGAAATCCGTTCTGCACCTGAACAGACTCATTCTGCACCCAGGGAGATCCACCCAGGGAGATCCATTCTGCATCTGTGCAGATCCATTCTCCACCTGGAGGGATCCATTCTCCACCTGGGCAGATCCATTCTCCACCTAGAGAGATCCATTCTGCACCTGGAGAAATCCATTCTGCACCTGAGCAGACTCATTCTGCACCCAGGGAGATCCACCCAGGGAGATCCATTCTCCACCTGGGCAGTTCCATTCTCCACCTGGGCAGATCCCTTCTGCAGCTAGAGAGATCCATTCTCCACCCGGAGAGATCCATTCTCTACCTGGGGAGATCCGTTCTCCACCTGGAGAGATCCATTCAACTACCGGTGGGGTGGGGAGAGAGAGAGAGAGAGAGAGGGGATCTACCCGGATCTCGGGCTCCCCAGCGGCTCCTCGCCGCCCCGCCCAGCCGGAAAAAGACACCTGGCCGGGAGTAGCAGGGACAGGTCACAGGTGCGCTCCGGAGCCGCCTCCCCGCCGGGCGGGGTTGCTCCGCGCAAACCTGCGCTGGGCTTCCGGGGCTTGCTTGCGCGCTGGCCCAAGGAGAGGCAGGTGAGCAGCCGGGCGCGTTTGGAGAGGGGCGCACAGTTGGGGAGGCGCGCCGGAGGGCAGGTGGGGGGAGGTCTCCAGGTGTTGATTTGGAGGGGGGTGGGGGGAGGTCTCCAGGTGTTGCTCCTCCCCTCTCTCTTGCAGGAGGTTCCCAAGCGGGGGTTTAGGATGGAGGGGGAGGAGGAGGAAAGTTTGCGCAAATTTTGGAGATCCCCTCCGTCCACTTGGAGAGGGCGCGACCCGCGGAGAGGTCTCCGTCCCTTTGCTTTCCTCTTAAGAGAATGGGCGGGGGGTGCTCCGAGCTCTTTGAGGTACCTCCCTCCCCCCCCCAACTCCGTCCCAGGAGAAGACTTGGGAGGAGAAGGGGTCTCCTTGGTTTGGCCGGGAGAGAAATTGGCGAAAAAATTCTCAATGGAACTCCTTGCCACCAGAAGTTGTGACCCTGGAGGTTTTTAAGAAGAGATTGGACAACCGTTGGTCTGAAATGGTCTACTAGGATTTCCTGCTTGAGAAGGGGGTTGGGCTAGATAACCTCCAAGATCCCTTCCAACACTATGATTCTGTTCATTCTCCCACCTGCATGAAAACGAGGCAGAAAAACGGAAGCCTTTCCCAGAGTGGAAGAAGGAAGCCTTTTTGAGAAAATTGGCAGCAAGATTTGCATGCCCAAGGCAGCCCTCTTCAGGCTGTTGGGGGGCTGGGAAGGGAGAGGGGGTTTTCCTAACCTGGGTTAGCCTCTGCCTTGTCCCAACCTGCCCATCCTGTCCCCACATCAAATCGGTGTCCCTCGAAAAGATCGGAAGGAATGCGGGTGGAGTCAACACAATACAGGCTCCGGTCCTCCCACTGCAGTGTTTGTGTCCCTACAACACCCTTGGCCCAACCTTGTTCCAGGCAAAATTGTTTCATTCGCACAACCACCTCCTTTCCGAGTTTTGCCCCCAGGTGCAAATAAATGCTTATCCGTTTCAGTTTGTGCCAGGCAGAGCTGACCCCTTGCCCCTACTCGGTTTGCAATCCTGCAATCCTGATTTTAGAGCAGGGATGGGAATCGGTGGCAGAAATAGTGGGACGGGAATTATAAACTAACAGCGTCCACTGCATGGGAAGAAAATCTCTATAATAATGTTTTATAGATGGCATTTTCCACCAGCAAGATTGGCAGAGATCTTTAAGGATATGTCTGCTAAGTGTTGGAAATATAATCAGATACTGAGTTCCTACTGTCACATGTGGTGGAGATGCCCAAAGGCCAAAAGAATAAATAAACACTGGACAAAAATATACACATGGTTGGGAAAAAAAATAAGTAAAACAACACATAGATCTGAAGCCAAGAAATATTTTTATTGGGTGTTCTACCAGAACAATATAAAAAAGGAAATACATATTTAATTGTACACGTGAGTGCAGCTAGAATTGTGTTTTGCACAACAATGGAAAAATGAAGAGATCCCGACAGATGAAAACGTTATTTTTTTAAAAAAAAAATATTAGAAGGTGCAGAAATGGATAGATTAACACTTAAAATTAAGGAGATGGAAGAAATTGTATATTTTTTAACATGGGATTTGTTTTATCAACGGCTAACGAGCAGAAAAGGAACTTAGAAACTTAAGAGCGTAAGGAAATGATTAACTACATTGAAGAGTTACTAAAATGGATAAGCAAATACGATGATGATGTGATTATTATTAATGTTATGAATATTATTACTATTTTTCAAAAACAACTGTACTCAGACAACACACGGTTTATATAGACATTGAATTTTTATGTTTAATAATAATTTTTAAAAAAAACAGGGATGGGAGACCACCAGGAGATAACTTCAATCCGGAAGTTGAAAATTATCCTAGCAAACCGGGACATCAAACTAGGATTATACTGCTTAGCAAGGAAGCTATCTGGATCTGCAGTTGGCAAGAATCCTGGTCTCTTTCTTTCCGGTTAGCGTCCAATACCTGGCCATACTTATAGAATAGAAAATTATTTTGCACCGAGAGCGGACAAAGAATAATGGTGTCACTCCAAACAGTCCCTTCGTCATTTAACTCGGCGTCTCTCAAACTTGCGCCCATGAAGACGGAATGGACTTCCAATTCCCAGAATTCATCCCTGGAAGCTTTCAAGAAGAGACTGGCCAGCCATCCGTCAGAAATGGTATATATGGGTTTCCCATATATACCATTTCCCAGCGGGTTGGACTAGATGATCTAACAAGGTCCCTTCCGAATCTGTTATTCTATTATGATTCTAATTCCAACTGGCTGGCTGGGGGGATTCTGGGAGTTGGAAATCCACCCACCTTCAAGTTGGAGGAACTCATTTTTAACAGCCGGGATGCCGACTACATCGGTGCAAAATTGTGCCGGTTGCCATCCTTCCTCGGGCTCCTCTTTCAACGTCGCAGGGCTTCGAAAGGAGAAGTTCAGGACTGATGCCTTGAACACCATCACAATTGCACAACTGTTGTGTGCAGCAAGCCTCACCATCCCTAAATTGACTCGGTGGAGCCGTTTGCAGCTGGGCCTCGCCCCTCAAGCCAGCCGAACGGTTTCCAAAAAAAGGCTCGGCCAATGCCAGATTAATCTCTTGTAAACAATGTTTGAGGTTGTTACGCATCCAGGCACACCCTGCAAATCTGCAACGAGATGCTGGTTTGTGCTTTGCTTTGCCTGCGCTCGTTTTAATTCCTCCGGTCCATTTGGGTTCTTCTTTTTAATGGAATGGCCTCGATTTTCTCCTGTTTAAATGACTATTTTATTTTATTTTATTTTGGGGAGGAGGGAGCTGCATCCTTGACCACCCCAGCTGTGAAATGACTGGGCATCCTTCAGAAGTCAGATTTCTCCTGCCACTCACAGTCCAATGTCCAGCCTTCCGGGGATGAAAGCACCGGGGTGCCGAGTTTGAATGGTAAATATGCATAAAAATCAGATGATGATGATGATGATGATGATTGATGATGATGATGATGATTTTGCAAATGGAGCGAGGTTTGAGCGAGAAAGTATCAGGGGTGGTGGGCTTCCTTGAAATGGCTTCTTCCCTTTGGGTGGGACAAACTGGGAATTATGGATGATTGGGGTGTTTAGTTGGGGATTGTGGAGGTTGTAGTCTTCCCACAGGCCGCCAGTTTAGGAAACTCTCTTTTCCAATTTGTTTCTACTCTAGAGCCGGTTTCCTCTCCTTTCCCTGATATTTTTGCACAATTTGACACCAAACTTCACCAAACTCCATTATTTCTCCATCTCCCTCCCTCCCCCCCCCCCTCTCTGTTTTTCTCTGTTTCTCTCTGTGTGTGTCTTTCTATCTTTCTCTTTCTCTCTGTCTCTCTATGTCTTTCTCTCTTTCCCTCCTTCTCTTTCTTTCTCTCTCTGTCTTTCTGTTTCTCTCTGTCTTTCTGTCTTTCTCTTTCTCTCTGTCTCTGTTTCTCTGTCTCTCTTTCTGTCTTTCTCTTTCTGTCTCTCTTTTTCTCTCTCTCTCTTTCTCTGTCTATCTTTCTCTGTTTCTCTCTCTCTCTTTCTGTCATTCTCTTTCTCTCTTTCTCTTTCTTTCTCTCTCTGTGTCTTTCTTTCTCTCTCTCTCTCTTTCTCTCTCACACACACAAATACACACAGACACAGAGCATGAAAATCCTTCACAATCTTTTTCCAGCCCTAGGAATAACTTTCTCCTCCTTAAAATCGTTCAGTGTTTTTTTTTAATTATTATTTAAATCTCTCTTTCCTGGAGACAGCTTTCGGCTACTTAAATACCTTCAGTTTTGCACGGCGTGTTTTGTCTAGTTCTTAGTAGCTTTAAAGTTGGCTGTTTCCCTGATCAGATTATTAATCATTGTTTTTATTAGCGCCAAAGTTGGCTTATGTGTGTGTACACACACACTCTCTCTCTCTCATGCATACAGATGGTCCTTGCCTTACAACCATTCATTTAGTGGCTATTCAGAGTTGCAACGGTACTTTAAAAAAAGCGACTTAGGTAGATTTTTCACTCTTATTCTGCGAAATGAACTTTTTGTACGGGGCGGAGGACGTGGCCGGAACGGAAGAGAAAGCAGCTTCTCTGTCGGAGCTGGCGTTTGCTAACAAGTGACCTTTGGAAAAGTGGCAGGACCGGTGGAACTCGTTTCTGGGTTTGTGTGTGGGTGTGCAAAAGCGAGCTTTGCACGCTGGTGCCAAGAAAAGTCAGCTTTTGCACCTCCTCCTCCTCCTCCTCCTCTCCCCCCTCGTCCTGTCCCCAGGTCCAGCTTTCAAGATCCGGTTTGGAAACCTTGCCCCAAATTGTCCTTTATTTCAGTGCCAGTTTCTGAACGCTGATCGGCTTTTTGTGTCCTGTAGCCTCTTTTCGACGTCTGTGCTTTCTCTGATGCCATAAACCTTTATTGATATGTATGAGTATATACATGTATATGTATATTTCTCTCTCTATCTCATCTCTCATCTATCTTTATCTATATAACATGTATCATCTATCTATCATTATCTTTATCTATTATCTATCTTTATAGATAGATAATAGATAAATATTTTTTATTCTATAATAAAGTTCTATTTTATTGTACAATTTATTATCTATCATGTATCATCTACATTTATCTATTATCTATCTGTATCTATATCTAATCTATCTATATCATCTATTTAATCATCTATCATCTATCTATATTTACCTAAATTCATCTATCTATATCTAATTGTCTATCTATATCATCTATCTAATCATCTATCATCTATCTATATCTAAATTCATCTAATCATCTATCTATATCTGTCTATTATCTATCTAATCATCTATCTATTTATCATCTATCTAATCATCTATCTATCTATCTATTATCTATCTAATCATCTATCTATATATTTATCATCTAATCATCTATCTATATCTGTCTATTATCTATCTATCTATTTATCATCTATCTAATCATCTATCTATCTATATCTGTCTATTATCTATCTAATCATCTATCTATCATCTATCTAATCTATCTATCTATATCTATTATCTATCTAATCATCTATATCTATATTTATCATCTAATCATCTATCTATATCTGTCTATTATCTAATCATCTATATCTATATCTAATCATCTATCATCTATCTATATCTATTATCTATCTAATCATCTATCTATCTATATTTATCATCTATCTATACCATCTATATCGCTATTATCTATCTAATCATCTATCTATATCTATATTTATCATCTATCTAATCATCTATCATCTATATCAATCTATTACCTAATCATCTATATATATATATGTTTATCATCTATCTATATCATCTATCTGTATCTCTATTATCTATCTAATCATCTATATCTATATTTATCTAATTGTCTATTTATATATTATCTAATCATCTATATAGATGATATATATCTATATAGATAGATGATTAGATAATATATAGATAAATAGACGATTAGATAAATATAGATATAGATGATTAGATAGATAATAATAGATAGATGATAATCTATCTAATCATCTATCTATATCTATATTTACCTATTATCTAATTGTCTATATATTTATCATCTATCTATCTATCTATTATCTATCTATCTATCTATCTATCTATCTATTTATCATCTATCTATCTAATGACCATTTGGAGTTACAACAGGACCCCAAAAAAGTGACTTATGACCGTTTTTCACACTTACGACCATTGCAGCCTCCCCACAGTCACTTGATCAAAATTCAGCCATTTGGCAACTGACTCGTATTTATGACGGTCACAGTGTCCCGGGGGGGAGGGTCACACGATCCCCTTTTGCGACCGTCCAACCAATGAGGTCCAATGGGGAATCCACATCCGCTGAACAACCTAACTTAACAATCGCCGTGATTCTTTAGCCAGAAAGGTTGTAGACATTCGCTTTACAACTGTCTCACTTAACAACCGAGAAATCTTGGGGTCTCTTGGGGCCGTAAGCCGAGGACTACCCCTAGCCTCTTTCCCCATATCTGCGTTGTCTTTGATACCCTAAACTGGTCCCACTTCGTCGTGGTTATTGGCTAAAACACGGTTTACCTCTCTTTTTTTTGCCTCCTCCTAGGGCGCTTCTGACTCAAGATGTCCCAACGGCATTCAACCGGCCTTCTGGGGGATAAAGGTCTTCTCCTGGACCCTCAACCCCTCAGCAACAACGGCGTGTCTCCACGCAAGAAATGCCCCTCCGTGACCTCCTTGGAGGAGCCCTCAACCCCGCTCTCCAATCCAAACCGGATTGTCCTGAGCACCGAGAGTCCGGTGGCCCTCAAGGTGGGCACCCAACAACTCATCCCCAGGAGCTTAGCCGAAGATCCCAAGACCAAGCTCTCCATCCGGCCTCAGAGCTTCTCCGATGGGTCAGTGTGGGGCAGAGAGGGGGTCCGTTACGACCCCAAGCGCTTGTCGGCTCCCAGCCTTTCTCTGGATGACGAACCGGAGGATGAATTTGATGCCAGCGAGGGGACGTTGAAACGCAACCTGCGTAGCATGTCCTACCGGGCGGCCATGAAAGGTGTGAGGAACGGCGGAGAACCTGAGGTGCCCACAGCCGTTGTGTGTCTCAAGCCCATTTTGGAAGACGCCAAGATCCCCACTGGCCGAGTTCCCGCGAGGAACAAGGTAGGTGAAAGGACATCCCTCCCAAATTTGGTTTATCCATCCTCATCGGTTCCCTCTCGAAGGCCCACCTCAAAAGCAATTCCTGAAGGCATCTCCCATGCTTGACCTCCAACTAAACAGTTCATTTAGGGACCATTCAAAGTTGCAACGGCACTGAAAACAGGGACTTATGACCGTCTCCCACACTTACGTCCATTGCACCACCCCCATGTCATCAAAATTCAGACGTTTGGCAACTGGCTCTCATTTATGACCGTCGCAGTTTTTGACAAGCCAGGTCAATAGGGAAACCAGATTCACTTATTAACTGCGCGGGGTTGAGGGGGTGAATCCAGCCTCGCGGGAAGCAGACTCCACTGATGGGGGGGACCTTCTTCTTCCCCACAGCGGACTTTGGGGCGCAAGCGTCTGCAGCATCACGGCGGTTCGTTCAAAGACGGTGAGTTCCGTGCCGATCTTGACCCTTCCTTCCTCCCTCCCTCCCTCCCTCCTGTTCCTTCCTTCCTTCCTTCCTTCCTTCCTTCCTCCATCCCTCCCTCCTTCCCTCCCTCTCTTAAAATCAATTTTATTTGGAGCCAGAGAGCGATGAGGATGTGGTGAGGAACCGGGAGGAACCCAGTGGTGGGTTCCTCCCGGTTCGGCCCGGTTCCACCGAGCCGGTAGCGGTGACGATAAGACATCACCAAATCGGTTCTGCCCACCCCCCAGAGATTTGGCCCTGGGGGCTTGTGATTGGTGCTCTGATCCATTGGATATTCTTGACCCCCAAAACTGAGACTGTCTCCCCAAATAGTTCAGAGCGCCCTTTTGATCCGGCTCTCTCACCTGTCCATCGCCAGATCCCCGATTGTACCAAGAGATCCGAGAAAAAGGCCTCAACTCCATCAACCACGAGTCGGACGACGACCTCCTCGACCTGGACGCCATTCCCGAAGAACAACCGCCCACCATCGTGGTGAAAAGCTACCGTCCGGCTCACGCCACCTGGAGCCAACAACCCGAGGTAAGGAAGGGCGAGGTGAAGGAGTAGTCAGGGGAACCCACTTTCCCGGTTTTTCCTTACTCTGTCAGGGTACGGATGCTGCCCGGATTGAGGTGGGAGAAGCCCATTGCAGTCGTAAATCAAGGAACTCCCTGGAATTGCCTTTCCAGCCTTCCTCGCTTTTCTCTCCCATTCAACCCCAAGGGTGCCCCTTCTCTAAAGTCTAAATTCTCTAAATTCTAAATTATTTACATTCTAAGTGCTCTAAATTCTAAATGCTCTAAATTCCAAAATCTCTCAATTCCAAATTCACTTAAATTCCAAATTCACTAAATTCTAAATTCTCTAAATTCTGAATTCTCTAAATTCTAAATTCGCTAAGTTCTAAATTCTCTAAATACTAAACTCTAAATTCTCTAAATTCCAAATTCTCCAAATTCTAAATACTCTAAATTCTAAATTCACTAAATTCTAAACTCTCTAAATTCTTTACATTTTAAATACTCTAAATTTTAAATTTTTAAATTCTAAATTCACTAAATTCCAAACTCTCTAAATTCTGAATTCTCTAAATTCTACATTCACTAAGTTCTAAATTCTCTAAATACTAAACTCTAAATTCTCTAAATTCCAAATTCTCCAAATTCTAAATACTCTAAATTCTGAATTCTCTAAATTCTCTACATTCTAAAGTCACTAAACTCTGAACTCTCTAACGTTCTAAATTCTCTAAATTCCAAACTCTCTAAATTCTAAATTCACTAAATTCTAAATTCTCTAAAGTTCTAAATTCTCTAAATTCCAAACTCTAAATTCTCCAAATTCCAAATACTCTAAATTCTGAATTCACTAAATTCTAAATTTTCTAAATTCACTAAATTCCAAACTCTCTAAATTCCAAACTCACTAAATTCTAAATTCACTAAATTCTAAATTCTCTAAAGTTCTAAATTCTCTAAATTCCAAACTCTAAATTCTCCAAATTCCAAATACTCTAAATTCTGAATTCACTAAATTCTAAATTTTCTAAATTCACTAAATTCCAAACTCTCTAAATTCCAAACTCACTAAATTCTAAATTCTCTAACTTCTAAATTCTCTAAATACTAAACTCTGAACTCTCCAAATTTCAAATTCTCCAAATTCCAAATTCATCAAATTCCAAATTCTCTCAGTTCCAAATGTACTGAATTCTAAACTCACTAAATTAGAGAAATTTAGACAGATCCAATTCCAGCCAAACTGTTCTATTTATGTTTAAAATATCGATTCAGCAAATATCCGCCCTGCCTTTGGCTTAAAACGGTGCAAAGGTCTGCTCAAATGCAGAGGGAACACACTCACTTTCACACACACACAAACAAACAATCACATAGCAGATTTCTCTTAAACCACCAACCTGCCTTTCCAAAGAAGAGAAAGGAAAACTGGTGGCATTGCGGGGAAATTTTGCCTGTTGACCCACTGCCTGAATCAGCCAGAAGGAATTGCGACGTTTGCATTTTGTCCCAGGGTTGCAATAAGAAAGCCGAAGCTTGGAAATTCCCGGATGTGTGTGGCTGTGTAATTAAACACACACACACACACACACACACACACACACACACACACACAACGTACGTGACTGCCTCTGATTTAGACACAGGCGATACAGCCCCATCAGAGGCCGCTCCCTGTTTCATAGGTTCTCATTCCGTTTGTCCAATTTCTCATGGAATAAAATATTCCTCTTTTTTATTTTGGCAAAACAATCCATAACTTTCCTTCCAGCTCCCCTCCTCCCTAATTTTTTAGGTGGAATCGAAGGATATTAGTTTCAGTTTGGTTGAGATAATTGGCAAGAAAAGCAGAACGTCGGAATGGAATAAAATAGATAATAGAACCTTAAAAGGAGACCCAAGAAAAAGAGGAAACAGAATATTATATAGTGTGGGAGAAACGGTATGAATGGTTAGAGGAGAGGGAGAAGAAGTAAGGAAAGATCAAATAAGGAAGATAGAGGAGTAGAAATGTAACAACAAACAAGAGGAAACAGAGAAAACGTTGATTGTAGAAATGAAATTGGGTACACTGTTATTTATATGTGTATATGTAAATAAATCAATATTAGAATCATATGTATAAAGGATACATCGAAATAAGAGAGAAAAAATGGATAAGAAATGTTTTACCGATGTGAAATTATTGGAAATAAAAAATCGTTAAAGATTCTTTTATGTTTTTTTAAAAAAATGTTTAATAAAAATTATTTTTTTAAAAAATAGAAAATAATAAAAAATTGAATACAGAATAGAATAGAATAGAATGCAGGATCGGATCAGATTGAAATAGGAATAGGAATAGGAATAGGAATGGGAATGGGAATAGGAAAAGGAAAAGGAATAGGAATAGGAATAGGAATAGGAATAGGAATAGGAATAGAAGAGAGAAGAGAAGAGAAGAGAAGAGAAGAGAAGAGAAGAGAAGAGAAGAGAAGAGAAGAGAAGAGAAGAGAAGAGAAGAGAAGAGAAGACACAATACAATATAGAAAATAGAGGAGAAGAGAAGAGACGAGGAAGAGAACTAGAAGAGAATAAGAGTAGAATAGAATAAGAGAAGACAGGAACGAGAAGAATAGAATAGAATAGAATAGAATAGAATAGAATAGAATAGAATAGAATTAGAATTAGAATTAGAATTAGAATTAGAATTAGAATTAGAATTAGAATTAGAATTAGATACAATACAATTGAATAATACAGCACAATAATATTACACAATAACACAACACAACGCAAAATACAATCTACAATACACAATGCAAAAACTTCATTTATCCAAGTGTGATTATAAGTTGATGGATCTTTTGGGTGTGTTGCATGGTTAGCTGTTGTTGACTTGGGTTTAATGTTGGCGTGAGTTCCATGTCCGTCTCAATCACTTTAGAGACACAGTCCAACTCCTCTGGAGGCTTCAAAGAAACTTAAGTTGATGGACCATTCTCTGAACTTGTCCCCTACACGGGTGAGGACTTCCCCTTTCCGGATGTGAAGTCTTCACCTCCCCCAGAGCTGAGAATTGAAACATGCACATCTGGGGCGGAACAGAGCAGTTGAAGGCCTCTAGAGGTTCTACTAGAACTTCTTGGTGGGTCCTGATAGGAGAAAAAACTAGACTGAACTTCCACAACATGGGTGGTCCTTCTGAAAGCCCATCTCCTCATCTCTTTTTTCTGTGTTGGTCTTTTTTCATCAGACTCACAAACAAGGAATTTGGATATCAGGAGAACATTTCCTGAATTTTGTCTTTTGCAGGTTCTGGAAACCGGCATCTTGGACCAGATATCACCAGAAGAACGTAAGAGGCAAGAGGTAAGCAAAGGTGCAGATGGAGCACCCATCTCCTTGGGCAACAGGGAGGTCTTCTTGAGAACACTGAAGCATCTCCTGTGGTCTTTCATGGTCTTCAACCCAACTCAGTGTTCAAAAGAAGGGATGGAAAGGGCCTTGGACATCACCAGGAGAACCCTACAAGGGTCAAATTTGGGGGTGGGAGAGCTACAGAAAAACAGAGAGCCAGCCTGAGGAATTCTGGGAGTTGAAGTCTATCCATCCATCCAGAATTCTGGGAGTTGAAGTCCACCCATCTTAAAGTTGCCAAGGTTGAGAAACAATGTTGGATTCTTTCCAACACAGCTTCTCCTTAACTCCAATTTAACGATATGATTACTTCATTCTAAGACCACCACAATTGCTGGTTCTCGCGTAGACTTTGCAAGCTGGCTTCTTTCTCCCAACGGACCTCAATGAAGAACCAAGAAATCATCATTCTGTCCACCTTGCCCCTCCTCTCCATCATCTCTCCCATCATCTCTCCATCTCCCCCAGGCCATCTTTGAGATCATCACCTCCGAGTACTCCTACCTCCATAGCCTGACCATCCTGGTGGAGCATTTTCTGAAATCGGCCGAGTTAAAGGAGACCATGACCCAGATGGACCACCATCACCTCTTCTCCAACGTGGGGGACATCTTGGCAGTCAGCAAGAGGTCAGTTTTACAGGACAGGGTTGGACGAAGCGTGGGAACCCAAGTTTACGTGGTAGAGCGGTCGTTGTAATACTTTTTTAAAATTCTTATTTTGACCTCTCTTACCTTGCTACTCTAAAAACATGTAATATCAAATATAACTTCCCTTTACCATATTTTTCTGGTATTATGCCTGACAGAAATAGTTCCGTCTTATAATCTATATGCTGTATTAACATTTTTTTTTCTAACCACGTATGAATTTTCGTCCATTTTTTTAATTTTTAATTTTGCTTTTGGGCACTCCCACCACATGTGAGAATAGGTGCCCAATATTGCTGCTAGGAATTTCCTTGTAGGATGGATGATTGTGAGTTTCTCATGAGATTTTTTTTGGGGGGTGGGGGGCATGTCTATCTAGCTTTTTTGAGGACTTGGAGAAGAGGCACCGCAAGAACGTGTTAATTTCGGACATCAGCGACGTGGTGGAAGCGCACGCCTCCGGACACTTCCACCCCTACATCATCTACTGCTCCAACGAGGTCTACCAGCAAAGGACCCTTCAGAAACTCTTGTGAGTTAAGCTTGAGACCCCTTCGACTCTTCGAAAAGCAAGGCTACAATTTTATATCCGTTTTCCCAAATCCCAATGTTGCAAGATGGAAAGACACATTCTGGGGGGAGGGGAAAGGGCAAGATGGACAATTTAATTATTCAATAATGCTAAAATTTAAGGTGCTGGAGGCTTTGTTATTGTTGTCGTTGAAAAGCTGGAAAAGGCATGCAAAATGGGAATCTCCGTTATGAACAGCCATTTGCCCAGAATGGTCTAAGGGGCTCTGGGGGTTGGACTAGAAGACCTCCAGGGTCCCTATTCTGATTGATTGATTGATTGATTGATTGAAATGGTCTAGGGTCTCATGCTTGAGCAGGAGGTTGGACTAGAAGACCTCCAAGGTCCCTTCCAGCTCTATTTTGATGGATGGAGGGAGGGAGGGAGGGAGGGAGGGAGGGAGATAAATGGATGGATGGATGGATGGATAGATAGATAAGATAGATGGATAGATAGATAGATAGATAGATGGATAGATAAGATGGAGGGAGGGAGGGAGGGAGGGAGGGAGGGAGGGAGGGAGGGATGGATGGATAGATGGATAGATAAGATGGATGGATGGATGGATGGATAGATAGATAGATGGATAGATAAAATAGATGGATAGATGGATGGATAGATAGGATACATGATGGATGGATGGATGGATGGATGGATGGATGGATGGATGGATGGATGGATGGATAGATAGACAGACAGACAGACAGACAGACAGACAGACAGACAGACGGATAGGATACATGATGGATGGATGGATGGAGAGAGAGGGAGAGAGATAAATGGATGGATGGATGGATAGATAGATAGATGATAGATAGATAGATAGATAGATAGATAGATAGATAGATAGATAGATAGATAGATAGATAGATAGATAGATAGATAGATAGATAGACAGACAGACAGACAGACAGACAGATAAATAGATAGATAGGATACATGATGGATGGATGGATGGAGAGAGAGGGAGAGAGATAAATGGATGGATGGATGGATAGATAGATAGATGATAGATAGATAGATAGATAGATAGATAGATAGATAGATAGATAGATAGATAGATAGACAGACAGACAGACAGACAGACAGACAGACAGACAGACAGACAGGATACATGATGGATGGATGGATGGAGAGAGAGGGAGAGAGATAAATGGATGGATGGATGGATAGATAGATAGATAGATGATAGATGATAGATAGATAGATAGATAGATAGATAGATAGATAGATAGACAGACAGACAGACAGACAGACAGACAGACAGACAGACAGGATACATGATGGATGGATGGATGGAGAGAGAGGGAGAGAGATAAATGGATGGATGGATGGATGGATGGATGGATAGATAGATGGATAGATGGATAGATTAGATGGATGGATGGATGGATATATGGATGGATGGATGGACGGACGGACGGACGGACGGACAGACAGACAGACAGACAGACAGACAGACAGACAGATAGGATACATGATGGATGGATGGATGGATGGATGGATGGATGGATGGATGGATTGATTGATTGAAATGGTCTAGGGTCTCATCCTAGAAGACCTCCAAGGTCCCTTCCAGATCTATTCTGATGGATTGATCAATCGATTGAAGATAAAGGAGGGGGCTGTGGTGGTCTGAGAAGGCTTGTCCAGAGTCCTGAAGGGAGCCTCCTTTTTTCTAATTCTCTTTTTAGAACTTCCAACGTGGCCTTTAAGGAGACGTTAAAGCAGATTGAACAGAAGCCGGAATGCGGCAGCCTCCCCTTGATTTCCTTCCTCATCCTCCCCATGCAGAGGGTGACCCGCCTGCCTCTCCTCATGGATGTAAGTAAAACCGGGCGCTCTTCGGCCCCCTCCCCTTTCCGAGCCTCGGGAACGAGCTGTGCCACTAGTCCTCAGTGAGGAACGGTTCCTGCTCCTGCAGCCGTGACGGGTCCCAGGCTCCCATTTTGCTTGGCTCATCCGTCACTTTTGCTCCGTAGAAAGCAGTTAAGATCCCGCCGCTGTTCTGAATATATACTTTCTAAGCATTTCATAGAAACTTAAGATAGAAAGGGACCCTGGTGGTCATCTAGTCCAACCCTCCCCCCCTCCCGGTTTGGAGCAGAAATTTAATTCCTTGGTTGTATAGTTTTAGTGGAGTAATACTTAAGGGTATAGTTAACACATTATTTAATATGTTTATAATGCATAATATATAATATAATGCCTATTATATATTACATACATAATACATACACATTTAATAACAAAGAAGGAGAATAGAAGAAGGGAATGAGGGAGGGAGGGAGGGAGGGAGGGAGGGAGGGAGGGAGGGAGGGAGGGAAGGAAGGAAGGAAGGAAGGAAGGAAGGAAGGAAGGAAGGAAGGAAGGAAGGAAGGAAGGAAGGAAGGAAGATCAGAGCAAAGAAGGAGAATAGAAAAAGGGAATGAGGGGGGGAAGGAAGGAAGGAAGGAAGATCAGAGAAAGAAGGAAAATAGAAGAAGGGAATGAGGGAAGAAAGGAAGGAAGGAAGATCAGAGCAAAGATGGAACATTGAAGAAGGGAAGGAAGGAGGGAAGGAAGGAAGGATCAGAGCAAAGGAGGAAAATAGAAGAAGGGAATGAGGGAGGGAAGGAAGGAAGGAAGGAAGATCAGAGCAAAGAAGGAAAATAGAAGAAGGGAATGAGGGAGGGAGGGAAGGAAGGAAGGAAGGAAGGAAGGAAGGAAGGAAGGAAGATCAGAGCAAAGGAGGAAAATAGAAGAAGGGAACGAGGGAGGGAAGGAAGGAAGGAAGGAAGGAAGGAAGGAAGGAAGGAAGGTCAGAGCAAAGAAGGGAAATGGAGGGAGGGAGGCAGGAAGGAAAGGGGGGAAAAAACTTTGGCAGCACATAGCTCCATTATTATTATTCACCCATTTATTTTAGCTGCCCATTTTGCCTTTTTTAAATGTTTTAATAATGCAAGGCAATTCTTAATCCTAGTCATTGTTATGATGCGTTATTGTCTTTTAACCTTGTTGGACGCCGCTCTGAGTCCCTGGTTTTTGCTGAATGGGCGGCTACATAAATTTTTTTTAAAAAAAAAATATAACTAACTAAACAGCTAAAAACCAGGAAAAAAGAACAGTTTACGGGCATCCAAGCAGCGCTGAAGTTTGCACAAACCTGGAAGTCCCTTGGATATCTCATTCAGAACCTGTTTCCCTGTGAACTTCCTTCCCTCTTGGCTCTCTTCCTTAAATTTGTGAAAACATCCCTCTCTCCCTCTCCCCCCCCCCCACCCCAATATCTTAATCCACAATCGGGGAGTTTGTGGTTTTCTGGAACTTCATAATCTACATTTCCCAGGATTCCCTTTTCCAGCGGAATCCAACTGTCCCTGATGTCCTGGAAAACATTTCGGCGTAAAATGCATAAAATAGGCATTGCGAACATCTGGAAAATGGGGTTGACACTGGACAAACCCTCTTTTCTTCCCCCGTTTTAGACGGTTTGCCAAAAAACCCCGGTGAACACATCTGCGTACCGAGCGACTACCCAAGCTTTGAAGGCCATCAGCAAGGTAAGATTCCCCCAACATCTGCAAAAAAGTGAGAAATGGCTTTCTTTGGGAATAAATTGGATTTTGGGGGGGGGGAGAAGAGAGGGGGGGGACTTTTGAAATTTCCCACCCTGTTTGAAGAAAAAAAAATGGGAGTTTTTATATTTATATAGTTTTTATTTATATATTTATATATATATATTATATTATATATTTATTTATATTTATATAGTTTTTATTTATACATTTTAATATATATTATATTAGTTTTCTGAGGTTTTCGCGAGTGTTTGTATGTAGGTCTGGTTATTCGGGTCTTCTCCCGCGTAAAATTGGAAGTGTCTTGGCGATGTTTCGACGAAGTCTCATTCATCATCTTCAGGCTGGTGTCTTCGGCTTCGTGCTTCCAGGAGCAATGTGACAAAGAAACAGCTGCAATCTCACATTGCTCCTAGAAGCACGAAGCCGAAGACACCAGCCTGAAGATGACGAATGAGACTTCGTCGAAACGTCGCCAAGACGCTTCCAATTTTACGCGGGAGAAGACCCGAATAACCAAAGACCTACATATATTATATTATAATATATAATATATAATATTATATATTTATTTATATTTATGTAGTTTTTATATTTATATAGTTCTTATTCTCAGCCATGTGGCCTTCCTCTTTGAAAGGTAGACTTCAAAATACAGGAAGTCCTTGATTTATGACCACAATTGAGTCTGCTAAGCAAGACTCTTGTGAAGTGAGCTCCGCCCCTTATTTTATCCGACCTTCCTCGACACGGGCGTTAAGCGAATCAACTGCAGTTCTTAAATTAGTCACACGGTCGTTAAGCGGATTGGTCTTCCCTGTCGACTTTGCCGTCAGAAGGGGTCGCAAAAGGGGATGGTGTGACACACACACTCAGGGACGGTCATAAATACGAGTCGGTCGCTGAATTTTGTTCATGGGACCACAGGGAACGCTGCGACGGTCGTAAGTGTGAAAAAAGTCCCTTTTTCGGTCCCTTGTAACTTCGAACAGTCACTAAATGAACTTTCGTAAATCAAGGACTTCCTGCATTCATCGATTAGACACATTAACTTTTGAACGGTCGGTAAACGAACCGTCGTAAAACGAGGACTTCCTGCATCTTGCCATCGTTCCGTCAGATTGGATGAGATGTGGTTTCCGCTCCTTTTTCTCGGAGGTTCTGGGCCATTTTTAAGCTCCTCCTTTGGTCCGGAGTTCGAGTTCAAGCACATCCTTGCCATCCATCCTTCAGTACTTTCGTTTGTCCCTCCAGCTCGTGAAGAAGTGCAACGAGGGAGCTCACACCATGGAAAGGACCGAACAGATGTGCAGCTTGCAGAACCAACTGGATTTTGGCAAAGTCAAGGTGAGATCTCCCACCTGAGAGCTTCTTAGAAGGAAAATATGCAGCTTGGCTCGCTTCCCAAACCTCGCTCACAGCCCAAAAAAGAAGAAACGAGGGAGGAGGGAATGAGTTCGAAATGTAGCGGAAGCACTGGGAGGGGCCTCAAAGGCAGGCAAAATAGCATCCTTCCGATATTTGAGGGGCTGCCCCAAAGAAGAGGGGGTCCATTTAATCTCCAAAAACAAGAAACAAGGGATGGAAACTCATCAAGGAGAGAAGCAACTTAGAATTAAGGTGAAATTTCCTAACAGTAAGAACAATTAAACAGTGGAACTGCTTGCCACCATAAACTGTGGCTGCTCCATCTCTGGAGGCTTTTAAGGAGAGACTGGACTGCCATTTGACCAGGATGAATGAAGGTCTCCTGTTTGAGTAGGGGGTTGGACCAGAAGATCTCCATGGTCCCTTTCCGCTCTATTCTGATTGATTGATTGATTGATTGATTGAAATGGTCTAGGGTTTCCTCGAGCAGGGGGTTGGACTAGAGGACCTCCGAGGTCCCTTCCAGCTGATTCTATGTTTTATGGTCTCTGTGGACATTTTAGTCCACTTCTGAGCTCCACGGTTGGCCTCGTAGCCGAACGAATCTTCTGCCTCTTTCAGAACTTCCCATTGATCTCAACGTCCCGCTGGCTCTTGAAAAGGGGCGAGGTCTCCTTCCCTCCAACCGAAGACGGCGGGATCTTCCGGAAGGGATCCGGGCGAGGAATCTGTTACCTCTTTGTCTTCAACGACGTCCTGATCATCACCAAGAAGAAAAGGTGAACGCGACGAAATCCTCGATTTTAGGTCTATTCTCCCTGAGCATCCATTGCTCATTCATCTGTTATTATCATAATAATATTTTCTAATTTGTCTTTAATGGTGAAAAAAGAAAGAAAGAAAGAGAGAGAGAGAGAGAGAGAGAGAGAGAGAGAGAGAGAGAGAGAGAGAGAGAGAGAGAGAGAGAAAGAAAGAAAGAAAGTCAATCTTTATATGGGTTTTAAAGATTTTTAACTTTTGTATATTGTATTTTTATCTGGCTGTTCACCGCCCTGAGTCCGCAAGGAGAAGGGCGGTATATAAATCCAATAAATAATAATAATAATAATAATAATCTTGGTTTCACATGATAACAACTGCAGAACTCAAAGGCTTGGTTCACTCCATGGGAAGACGTTGTAAGGCCATCATTCATACTAAAGGTCACCCAAATAAGTATTAACTGACGTGGTGATCATTTTTGTATATTTCGTTTTTTTCCTACGTGTTTCCCTTTTCTTCTTTATACTTTTTTTTTTTTAATTTGATTTATATGCCGCCCTTCTCCGGAGACTCAGGGCGGCTTACAATGCATTAAGCAATAGCCTTCATACTTTTGTATATATTTATACAAAGTCAGCTTATTGCCCCCAACAAATTGGGTCCTCAATTTACCCACCTTAGAAAGGATGGAAGGCTGAGTCGACCTTGAGCCTGGCTAGGATTGAACTCGCAGAATTGCAGGCAGCTAAGCAGTACTGTAACTGCTCTTCTAATAGCAAATCTTTCCTAAAAGTTATGGCAATACATTCTTGATTAAATTATCTTTCCATGGATATATAATGTTATGGTAGTACTCAAAAAAAAATTGGTGTTATTAGCTAGTTTTAGAAAATACACTTATCCAAAAAAGATTTCCACAATTTTGGCCACTACTATATATATATATATGTATAGATAGATGATAGATAGATAGATAGATAGATAGATAGATAGATAGATAGATAGATAGATAGATAGATAGATAGATAGATAGATAGATAGATAGATAGATAGATAGATAGATGATAGTTAGTTAGTAGTGGCCAAATATATATATATATACACACACAACCCTTTTCCAAGCAGTGTTGTTTTCAAAGGGTTGATTTTTGCCATATTTTTCCAAATGCAAAACTCTTTTTTTAAAAAATCCGCCACTTACTTCCTGTCCCTGGGAAATGTACTTTTCCAAAAAAAAATAAAAATGAAATCCAAATATATACATTTTTACTGCGTTTCTAACCCTCTTGATGGATTTAGGATGACCGTCCGTTCTGTCCTGAGACTTCAGAGCAGGAAGTTGAAGGCGGTTTAGGACTTAAAACATTTTAAATATGCCAGACCAGAGATAAGAAAAGGGTCGTGTCGTACGAGAATACCGAATTCCTTAAATAATTTGTTCTTTGGGACGACAGCAAACATTGGTTTGTCTATGATGCTGGCTTGCGAGCTTGCAAAAGTTGGGGGAAAACTCGAAACTCAATCTCTGCTACCCCCAATGTTGGGCTCACTCAACTTTCAATTTACAGGCACTTCTCGACTTATGGTCATTCATTTAGTGACCAAAATAAGTGATTTATGACCGTTTTTCCATGCTTAACGATCCCTCCACAGTCAGACAATCAAAATTCAGCAAAAATTTAGAACCTTTTCCTCAATTTGGCCAAGTTTTAGAGGTGCTTCTTGGGTGGGAAAACTCCCAGAATCCCCCTCTTCCCTCATGGAGAAAAACTTCGGTTTTGCAATCTTTTTATCTCGTCTGTCATTCAACTCCTTTCTCTTTTTTTATTTTATTATTTTTTTATTTCCTCTTCTGGGTCAAGCGAGGAGAGCTACGCCGTCCTCACCTACTCCATGTTGGAACATCTCTCGGTCGAGAAAATCGAAACCCCGGACAGTCCGACCAGCCTCGGACGCGGCGGTCACCTCTTCCGTCTCACTTTGCGAAAGGACAGCGAAGGCAAGCCGGAGGAAGTCGTCCTGGCTGCAGAATCCCGGTGAGTATTATTCCGAGCGAGAAAAGAGTCGGCAACTGACCGGTGCTGAAACAGTTCTCCGCCTGTTTGCCGAAACTGCCTCTTTTCCCATCTCTTGAAGTGCCAAGGGGGAACGTGTTTTTTTCCCACGGCAGGGATAAAGACTGTCTCATTAGAAGCCCCAAACATTCCCCTTTTTCGAGAACGAGAGGGAGGCCTTGGGTTCGAATTAGATCACTTGGGAAACAGACCCAAAGGGGAAGTTGAGATGGGTTACTCATCATGAACAGATTTTTTTTTAATGACCCCGTAATCCCTTGTCAAGTGGAATCGGGTCAACTGAATGGAGCTGAGTGTTTCCTGGCCAGATGCCTTTCCTGTCTCCAATGAGGAGTTTTGTTCAGATATATTCCCATTGTGCCCAGAAAGGGAAATATCTGCCTCTTATCTAGGAGCAAACTCCTCATGAACAGATGTTGATAGCAAATGAAATATGGATAGGAGACCACTAAGAGATCCCAGAGCAGATGAGGAAGTTGAAATTCAAAGTGTCGATTTGAGGCACTGCCTTAATAGTAGATGTTATTCTGAATGGCGGGTGGGGGAAGAGAGGGAAATCTTCCAGATTTTTTTCCCCTCCCAAATCTGGGATCCAAATTGGAGAACGTCGTTAAATTTAGGGTTTAATTTTAACTCGGACCCGCTCACAAAAACCCACTTTTCGCTCCGTGCAGAAGCGACAGGGCCCGATGGATTAGCGCCTTAATGCACCGAGAAGAAAAAGAAACCAGCACAGCAGAGAAAGGAGGTAAGAAACAAAAAAAAATCCCAAATTTTAGTTTTACGGTGCCCAGCAGGGAAAAAATAAATGATCCATTTGCAAAATAAAAAGCAATATTTTTTTTCTTTTCCTAATCCGTGTGTTCCGAGCCATTATGCACTTTTCATCTACATCTGGCCTCGCGCTTCGCACTGTTTTAAAACCACAGTTTGGGGGAAACCGTCAAAAGCCAAACAAATCATCAATGGTGGCTTACAGACTCCGAAAGCCAAAACTTGCACATTTGCAGTCATTTCTGGTGCCGAGTGTAACACAATTTCCCCGTCTCTGGTGATGCTAAGATCCTTCTTTTTTAAGGATCAGGAAATTTACTCTGGAAAGGGCTCCAGATGTTCATCTGCAGCTGTTTGGGTCTCTTTTCATCGCTCGGCCAACCGCTCTGTCCAAATTCAAAGGGAGCAAAAGAATTTGGAAAGCTGCTCTGAAGAATTTCGTGTTTGCAAAAAAAATACATTTTAAAAAATTGGCATATGTGTGTGAGAGAGAGAGAGAGAGAGAGACTTCCGCGCACCCGGGGATCCGTTCCCTGTGGGATGAAATGGGAGTGTGAGAAGGATTGTGGTGTTTTGGGACGTTCAGAAAATGTTCCTGACCTTTTGTTCTCAGGATTTAAACAGAGGAATGTGTGTGTGTGTGTGTGTGTGTGTGTGTGTGAGAGAGAGAGAGAGAGAGAGAGCAGCCTCCATCGTAGAAAAACAGGCTCCATGCTCCTTCTACTGGTCACTCATCACATTTAAATTCGAACTATCTATCATCTATCTATCTATCTATCTATCTATCTATCTATCTATCTATCTATCTATCTATCATCTATCTATCTCTAATATATCTATCTATCTCTATCTATCATCTATCTATCTCTATCATCTATCTATCATCTATCCATCTAACATTATCTATCTATCTCTATCTCTAATATATCTATCTCTATCATCTATCTCTATCTCTAATTATCTATATCGATAATCTATCATCTATCAACTATCTAATATTTATCTACTATCTACTATCTCTCTACTATATCTACTATCTATCTACTATCTATCATCTATCTAATTAACATCTATCTAGCTATCATCTACCTTATCTAATCTCTCTCTAATATATATCTGTCTATCTGATATATCTATCTATCTCTATCACTACTATCTATCTACTATCTATCAGCTATCTTATCTAATCTCTCTATCTAATCTCTCTATCATCTATCTCTAATATATCTATCATCTATCTATATCTATCATCTATCTAACATTATCTATCTCTATCTCTAATATATCTATCTATCTCTATCATCTATCATCTATCAACTATCTTATCTTCTATCTACTATCTCTCTACTATATCTACTATCTATCTACTTCCGTCTATCATCTATCTATCTGATTAACATCTATCTATCATCTATCTTATCTATCTAATCTCTCTAATATATCTCTATCTGATATCTCTATCTACTATCTATCATCTATCAACTATCTATCATCTATCTACTATCTCTATCTCTACTATATATCAACTATCTTATCTAATCTCTCTAATCTATCATCTAATCTATCTATCTCTATCATCTATCTATCTCTATCTCTAGTATATCTATCTTTATCATCTATAGCTATCATCTATCTCTATCTCTAATATATCTGTCTCTATCATCTATCATCTGTCAACTATCTATCTTCTATCTCTCTCTCTACTATATCTACTATCTATTTCTGTCTATCATCTATCTAATTAACATCTATCTATCATCTATCTTATCTATCTAATCTCTCTCCTATATATCTCTATCTGATATATCTATCATCTATCAACTATCTAATATCTATCATCTATCTACTATGTCTACTATCTATCTACTATCTCCTATCTATCTTATCTAATCTCTCTATCTCTATCTCTCTATCTAAATATCTATCTTATCTAATCTCTCTATCTAATCTCTCTATATCTATCTATCTATCATCTATCTGTCTGTCTGTCTGTCTATCTATCTATCTATCTGTCTATGCTGATGCTTTTCAGAATCAGAATAGAGCTGGACGGGGCCTTGGAAGCCTTCGAGTCCAGCCCCCTGCTCAAACAGGAGACCCTCAAGACAGACGGCTGTCCAATTTCTTCTTAACAGCCTCCAGTGATGGAGCACCTACAACTTCTGGTGGCCAGCTGTTCCATTGATTGATTGTTCTCACTGCTAGGAAGTTTCTCTTTAGCACCGACAACTTCTGAGGGCAATATCTCAGGGGCTGCCCCAAAGAAGAGAGGGTCCACTTATACTTAGAAGCCCCCGAAGGCAGAAGAAGAAGCAACGGGTGGAAACTCATCAAGGAGAGAAGCAACCTGGCACTAAGGAGCAACTTCCTGACAGCGACAAGAATTAACCATTGGAACTACTTGCCACCAGAAGTTGTAGTTGCTTTATCACTGGAGGTTTTTAAGAAGAGACTGGACAGTAGTAGAAATAGTAGAGCTCTTGCTTGAACACGGGGCTCGGCTACAAGACCTCTAAGGTCCCATCCAACCCTTATTCTATATTCCAAATCTTGATTTAATGGTAGGAATGTGTCTTCCATCACATTCTTTTTTTTAAAGAATGTGATGGGTCTTTTTTTAAAAAACGAGCTGTTCCTTTCAGTCTTTGGCATACATTTTTTTTTAAAAAATATTATTATATTGTCTAGCATTAGGCCACGCTTTTAAGTGTGTTTTCTCTCTTTTCTGTCCAGCACTCCAACAGGTAGAGATCACCAGAGCCTATCTGGCCAAGCAGGCGGATGAGATTTCACTCCAGCAGTCCGACGTCGTCCTTATCCTGAATCAGGAAGAGGGTGAGAGTGGCTTATAGAAAGACCCCAATTGCACAGGCAGAATTCATTTCATTCTTTTTTTTTTCAACCCAGAATAATATTTTTATCCGTTATGCCACGAAGGCTGACTTCCTGTTCTAAAACTCACCTTTAAAAGATGATTGAATTGCATCAATCCCCAGAATTCCCTAGCAAGCATGAGTGGACTTCAAGTCCCAGCATGCCTGCTGGCTGAGGGATTCTGGGAGTTGAAGTCCACACTTCTTAAGACTTGCCAAGGTTGAGAAAAACTAGATTAGAGGATCGTAGCTTGGCACGTTATATCCCCCTCCAAACCATGATTTAAATGGCTTGCTCGACTGGGAGTCACATCCTTCAGCAAAAATTCAATATATTTTTTTAAAAACCTGTTCATCGTCTATAGAGATTCTCCGTCATTCAGGTCATGATTGTCCGAAAGGTGCTTTTTTAAAGAGGCAACTGGACTTCCTTGTTCTTCTTTGAAGACGTTTTGCTTCTCATCCCAGAAGCTTCTTCAACTCAGAGTTGAAGCGAAATTTCTTCAAAGAAAAACAAAAGAGTTGAAGAAGCTTCTGGGATGAGAAGCAAAACTTCTTCAAAGAAAAACAAAAGAGCTGATGAAGCTCCTGGGACGAGACGCAAAACTTCAAAGAAAAACAAAAGATTTGAAGAAGCTTCTGGGATGAGACGCAAAACGTCTTCAAAGAAAAACAAGAAAATCCAGTTGCCTCTATTTTCTTTTTTTAAAGCACCTTTAGCTGCCCTCTTAATCCCTTCTCCATCTTCTTCCAGGCTGGTATTTGGGGGAGCGTCTGCGGGACGGAGAGAAGGGCTGGTTCCCGCAAGCCTGCGCCCAGGAAATCACCAACCGCAACGCGGTCGAACGCAACGTGCAGCGCCTCGAACGGTTGCGCATTGAGACCGACGTGTGACGACGGAGTGAGTCCCGTCTCAACCCGCTCGGATGCCAGAGTCACCGGAAGGTAGTTTTAAGGGCCCAGGGAGTTGCAAATCCGGATACCGCACCGCATCCGTTCCTCCTGGATCAAACAGAGACGCTGGTCTTTTCTTTTTTAAATAAATCGGATCGTAGCAAAACCGCTCCCTAAAATCCAGCTGGATTGGCAAGCGGCTAAGAGGTCAGCAACTGCCAGCCGTTGGATTGAATCCTGCCCTTTTTATAGATTTTTCTTTTTTAAAAAAAAACCAGGGAACAGAGTAATTTTTACAATGGATTTTTAAGACTCGTAATGTCTTCCTCTGCTCCCTTCCCCCCCCCCCTTAATTCCTCAGGGGTTCCTTTAATATTCCCGTTCTAAGGATCCCCGGTGTTTAATCTTGTACATAATTCTCCTTTTCCTTTCAGCCGTAAACCGTTCAATGACTCCAAACTTACACAACTCTCGGCGACTTGATTTCTCTTCCCCTTTCTACTCCCACCGTTGGGTGTGAGTTGTGTTGTTATTTTTCCTAAATATTCCTCGAATAAAACAAAGGGGGGGAATTTGTGGGGGAGTTTTTCCCACATGGTACGGCTCTTAATCTCGCATGACCAGCTCGAGCAACGACTTTTGGTGAAGATTGAAGAATGAAAGGAGGTGTTATAGGTCTCCCTTTTTGAAGGGAACGCACAAATAATATTTTGGGGGGTGTTTGAGACTTGGGCAGTGGTGGGATTCAAATAATTTAACAACTGGTTCTCTGCCGTAATGACCAGATGGGTGGGCGTGGCCAGGGGTATGACAGGCAGCACTTGGCCTCCTGCACCCACATGGGAGCAAAAATGGGCCACGTGGGGGGGGGAACGCACCACTCCCCCGCGCCCCATTTTGGGCCTAATAGGCCTCCCTGCACTTACCTGGGAGCCAAAATGGGGCACGTGGGGACTCCTGAATGGGGCAGGGAGGGGTGGAGCCAGCCATCAATTTAACAACCTGTTCCCCCAAACCGTCCCGAACCGGCTGAATCCCACTGGATTTAGGATATTTGAGGATCTCCCAGAATTCTCAAACAATGGAATTCCTGAGAGGAAATTGGGGTTGGACTAGAAGACCTCTGTTATCCTATATAACATATAAAGAAAATTGGTACAAAGAGAATACAGGACCCTGTTATAAAAGGGCTTTAAAACATTACAGATCATCCCAGATTTTCAACCATTCGTTTAGAGGCTATTCAAAGTTGATAAAATTTTACAGATTTTTTTAACCAAGGATTTCTGAACGAAACGTAGCAAAAAGGGATCGTTAGAAGCAGACAAGATTGCTCAATTCGGATTTGTTCTGGCAGATTAAAAAAACAAAATTAGCAAGGTAATTTGGTTTTACCCTGAGTCTTTTTTCTTTTATTAGGAAAAAAATCTGTTTATCAATAAACTTTCCAATTTTTCAAACAGGTCCTCACTGCCAAAATTCAGAACTCAAAAGCATTCTGCTTATTTTCTGTTACTTCCTAAATCTTTTGCCTGTTAATTTAATAATAATAATAATAATAATAGTAATATTAATCATCATCATCATCATCATAATCACTGCTCTCTCCAGATTTTTCTAGTAATCTGCGGATCCAGAGTTATAAGGTAAAAAATAATGGACTGCAATATCAGGGATCAATTAACTGCAAATATTCTCCTGGAATTTTACTTCGTTTTATTTAAAAATAAAGGAACCTCAAAATTCACTTAGCTTCAGTTTCGAACATAAATATTACAGCAACGTAACAAAATCGTAATTCTTTTTGGATACAAGGCAGTATATATACTTAGCCCTTTTTATATAACGAGCCATTTGTGGAGAGAGAGATAATCACAAAAGTGGGAGAAATTGTGGTCATTCTGCACTCGATCTGCAAAAAATAAAATAAAAATAACACCAGGCATTGCACGCCCTCAAAAATTAACCAATTTTTCTCTCCAGAAATCTTTGAATGGAGTCTTGCAATTGTGCACAAAGTTGTCACAAAAAGATTACCGTATTTTTCGGACTATAAGACGCACTTTTCTACCCCACAAAAGAGGGTGAAAATTTGTGTGCGTCTTATACACCAAATGTAGCCCCACCCACTCACCGGCCCCCACCTTTTCACCTCTGCCTCCCAGCAATTTGTCTCCTTGCAGCAAACAGCAAACAGCCTGTTTCAGCTTCAGCACATCCTGGTTAGCAGAACAGCTGATTGTCGCCTCCTAATCATCAGCTGTTTCAGGCTGCAGGGATTGCCATTGCCGCCACCGCGGGCCCCATTTTCAGCCTCTGAGTGTCCCATTTTCCGCCCATTCCAATCCCCACCGCCCAGAACGGGTGGGAAATGTGGTTGGGGAGGCCGAAAATGGGGTCTGCGGAGGCGGCAATAGGCTATGGCAATCCCTGCAGCCTGAAACAGCTGATCAGTCTGAGGCCGATCCAACCGACAATCAGCTGCTTGTGCTAATCAGGTTGTGCTGAAACTGAAATGGGCTGTTTTGCTGCAAGGAGCCAAATTGCTGAAAGGCAGAGGCAGATTATTATTTTTTTTCCTGTTTTCCTCCCCCAAAATGGTAGTTTTATAGTCCGGAAGCGTCTTATACTCCGAAAAATACGGTACGTTTCTTCCAAGGCCCAATGATGAGTTCAGTTCGATTTCTTCCCATTAAGATCCTCCCAACCAAATAGAATAAAGAATTCACGCCATTGCAAGGGGAGGGGGGAGTCTCCTGGAGGTCATCTAGTCCACCCCCACCAAGTCCACTTTTAACTTAATGGGTTTCTCCATTGTGAGAGGAGCTTGGGTTCCATTTTAGCCTCCTCTTTCTTAGAGTGTGTTTTTTGGATCTCTCTCTCTCTCTTTCTCAGCCCCTGCATTTTGGGGGGAAATAATCCCCCCCTACCCACCCTCTTAAATCTTCTTTTTTTTTCCGAGGAAACGGAGTCCAATAGCAACAATTCAGGCAATTTAGAACAGCCTGAATTTTCGAACGAATCTCAGTGGTGCCAAAATCTTGCCCTTCTTAAAAAGAGCATGCGACTTTCACATTGTGGTTTATTTTTCCCCCCTCCAAACCACAAATGTGAGCTAAACGTTGGCTAAATTCTGAATTTTATTCGCGTCCTTGTAACCTTCTCTCTGGAGCAAATATCGATTCGTCAAATCTGCAAGGGAAAAAAAAATACAATAATTAGGCATTGGACCAGCTGAGCCATTCCATTGGATGTCTCCACGTTTTGATTTGGAAGTCTTTCCCCGCACGTAAAAAGCTAACTTCTCAGGGAGGAAAAAAACGACCAATACGCTTTGGTTTCATGAGCCCTATGAACTGTGAAAAACCTTCCGGATCTGGATTTTGAAATGGTACGTAAAAGGGCTTTAAAAGTACATTTCTGTGTGTAAGAAAGAGAGAGACGGTTTGAAAGGCAGGCTAAAAATTTAATTGCTTACTGACTGAATCAATTTTATTTTTACCTACTAAATTCTCTAGCTGAGGTAGTTATGCCACCTATTTTTTTAACACTTAATTTAGAATAGAATAGAATAACCGAGTTGGAAGGGACCTCGGAGGTCTTCTAGTCCAACCCCTTGCTTAGGCAGGAAACCTTACATCACTTCAGACAAGTTGTTGTCCAATCTCTTCTCCTCTCCAGTGTTGGCGCATTCAGAACTTCTGGTGGCAAGTGGTTCCACTGATTAATTGTTTTATTAATTTGGTGCAAAGCTCTACATCTGTTTGAGTTACCCCTTCCCTTCCCCCCCACAAATAATTAAGTTAAACCTCATCTATCTTTCTCCCATCTTGCTCATTCATTAAATTATTGTTTTATATCAAGAAACCCCACTCACTGTGTCCGGCTTCTAACCTTGAGTTGGCCATCAGTTGAGGCGGGCCTCCTTTTGAAAAGAAGAAAAATATTAAATTTCCACCAGGGTCCAACCATGTTAACTCCCTTGGCTGGTTTTCACAGCAGTAAAGATGCTTGAGGGGATGGGAGACCACCAGGAAATGCCAAAGATGTCGGCTAGGCTAGAGGGGGAAGTATGAGAAAGCTAGCTTTTCAGGGGGAAGGGTTTTAAATTTGTCTTTCTGGTTCTTGCAACCGCTCGCCCGTCAGCCCGACCTACCTTCTCGACACGTCGTTCCGACGTATCCATGAAGACACACACAGTGTCCATTCTGGGCGTCACAAAACGCGTTAGCCACGGAACAGTTGCAACTGTGAGAACAATCTGGACCAAATTTTCCAAGTTGGCAACCTGAATTTAGCAGGAGGTATTGAAAGCAAAGGGTTAAAATTCATGTACAAACCTGGTGTGGCTCATCTTCCTAACTTCTGATCTTAGGACTTGCAGAATGGCTCACCCTCGATTCCCTAATCCTGGCTGGACTTCTAAAGAGTCCATTAGAGGGCATTTAGTCTGTCCTGAAAACTTCTGTTTTTAGACATTTTTCTGATAGATAATCTCAGGTTGTTGTTTTTTTAAATGTGTGTTAAACCTCAACAGCATCACAAGAGCTGTACAATAATACAAATAAGTCGCAGATCTTCTAATTTATTCCGCGCCTTTTGTGCTGAGTGGATCTACTCTGGGCTTCTTGGCAAATGTGAAGGAAAATTTACTTTGGAAATCTGCATATATATTTTTTTTCCTAGCCTCTTGCTAAGCCGAAGTGAACAGAATAGAAATAATAGAATAGAATTAAGAGAAAAGAGAATAGAATAGAATAGAATAGAATAGAATAGAATAGAATAGAATAGAATAGAATAGAATAGAATAGAATAGAATAGAATAGAATAGAATAGAATAGAATAGAATAGAATAGAATAATCGAATCAAATCAAATGGAATCGAATCTGGTTAATCGTTCTCATTGCATTTCCTCTCCTCACTCCCTCCATACAATTGCAACTCTTCTCCATTGATCCATTTGCACACTCACCAAGGTCACACTTGGCTCCCATTTTCCCCGGAGGGCAGAGACAACGTCCGGTGGAGGGCTCGCACGGGGCTTTCCCTTCGCAATCACACAGCCGTTGGCATTTCTCTCCGTATCTCCCTGCGTCGCAGCCTGTAACCGAAAAGGCAATGCCATTTTTCTGAACTATTTTAATGCTTGCTGCTCGTATTTGAAATGACTGCATCCCACTTTCTGTACAAAAGTCAGTGTATAATTGGAAATAAAGCACCCGAAAGCCAAAAAGAGGGGAAAAAGCAGAAAGAAAGAAAGAAAAAGAAAGAATACGGAATATGGAATAACAGAGGTGGAAGGGACCTTGGAGGTCTTCTAGTCCAACCCCCTGCTTAGGCAGGAAACCCTACGCCACTTCAGACAAATGGTTATCCAACCATCTTCTTAAAAACTTCCAGTGTTGAAGCATTCACAACTTCTAGTGGCAAGCAGTTCCACAGATTAATTGTTCTAACTGTCAGGAAATTTCTCCTTAGTTCTAAGTTGCTTCTCTCCTTGATGAGTTTCCACCCGTTGCTTCTTGTCTTGCCTTCATTTGCTTTGGAGAATAGCTTGACTCCCTCTTCTTTGGGGCAGCCCCTGAGATCTTTATTATTTTAAAATATAATTATTTTAATATTTTAAAATAGCAAAATGGCAAATAACTTTTTAAAAATCATTTAAGTTATTTGCTTTCTTAACATCTATTAAAATCCAAGTTGCAGTTCTTCTCAAAAAACCCTGGGAAATATTTTACCCCCTACCAATTCCTCTCAAATTTGCCAAATGTGTGGAAAACTTTTGATTTTGCTCATGGTTTTTAAATGTGTCCGTTACGCTTTTCGCCACAACTTCCATCTCCAGGCTGCAAAAACTCACAAGCATTGCCAGCCTTCATCCGCGATGTTTATATCTCGCCTTTCATTCAGCAACTCAAGATGGCATTCGTAGGGAGATCCTATTTTCCCACACAACAACACTGCCAGGTAAGCTGAGCGAAGAGAGAAAGATGGACTCAAGGGTCAGCCAGGGAGTTCCCAGTGCTGAACGGGACCTAGAATTCAAATTTCCCCACATGTCGTTCCCCAAAAATCTCAATGATGGGGGACCCAGCTGCAAAGCCACCTGAATCCTAGACTAATCGAATTAAAATGCTTTAAAAAAAATATTAAATGCTAAACCGCTAAAAAAAACCCACTCATTTTTACCTCCGATGACCCAAAAAGGCACGACACAAAAGGAAGAAGGCACGCGGAGGGAAGAGGAAAAAAAGACGAGAAAACAAGAAGTTACTCGTTTTAAGTTTTGAAAAAAAAAGAGCGCTTAGCCGGGATTTAAGCATCGCATCCTAGCTAACTTTAGAGAGTCGGCAAAGACGCAGGAATTCCACGAACCTTTTTCGCAGTAACGGCCCTGAAAACCTGCACGACATAGACATTCCCCGGATCCCGGATCGCACGAGGCGCCGTTTTGGCAGCCGCATCGTTCTCGACAGGCGATCCCGTGGAATCCAGCCGGACAGGCTGAAAGGTGGGAAATCCAATGAAAATTCGTAAAATTTTGTAAAATTTGTAAAAAATTGTAAAATTTGTAAAACAATGGTTTAAAAAAAATAGACCATCCGCGGACAAAATCGTTGCAGGCTTACCGTGTTCGCATCGGTTCCCGTAACTGCCTTTCCCACACCGACAGATCCCGGTCACCGGATCGCAAGTCCCATTGCTTCGGCAAGTACAGTTCAGCTGACAGTTGGCCCCATATTTCCCCGGAGGGCACCCTGGAAGGGTGGGGGAGTAGAAAATTCCTCTTTATATTACATATCTGAAGGTTTATTCCACTGATTCTCCCTCACGCGTTGGGATTCTGGGAGTTGAAAACCACCCGTCATAAAGTTGCCAAAGTTGGGGAAATGCTGGTTTAAGCAAGGAAGCGGATTTTGAAATAATAGAAAAAATAGAAACTGCTCGGGTTTTTCGATTTTGGCAGCGGATTGAATCCTGGTTTAGGTCTGTATAGATTCTTGTCTCCTGGAGTTCCGCTGGACATAGAAATAACTCCAGGAAACAAGAATCCATACTGACATAAACCAAGATTCAAACTGCTGCCAGAATCTACAACCCAAGCTATTTCTATATCCAGCGGAACTCCAAGAGACAGGAATCCATAAAGATGTAAGCCAGGATTCATCCTATTCACCTTAGAGGCAGGAAAAATCACCTTTTTCACACCAGGTCCCGGTCCATCCGAGCCCACAGAGGCAGGATCCATCTTCCAGCACGCAAATGGCCCCATTTTGACAAGCGCAGATCTGGCTACAGTTGAACCCGTAACGATTGGTGGGGCAGTCTGTTGGAGAAGCAAAGTGGGACAAGCTGACCCCCCCAAAACCGTGGGTCGGACGCGGCTCTCAATCATGGAACGCAAATGGCCCAAAAACATCTAAGGAAGCCCCCCGCTTAATGCCTAATGCACCGGAATCCTTCACTTGGATGGAGCTGAATTGGATTGGAGCTGAAAGGTAAAAGGGAAGCAGTATGCTCCCTCCCACATGTTGGGGTAGACCAGGTGCCTTGATAGAAAAACACTTAATCTCTCCCCTGGGTCAGATGACGAAGGGAGGAGAATTTGTGGCTCAGAGGTTAATACAACTGCCTGATATGCAGGCTGCCCAAGTTTGAATCCGAGTAAGGGTATGGCTAACTGATGAGAGCTAAATAACTTAAATTAGATCTATACTAGTCTCCCTTTATTTCTTTATCAGCGAAATATACTGCAGATATAAAATCTGAATTCTTGTAATGAATGGCTTTTTCAGCTTTTATCTACACAACATTCCTGCAAGGTAGGCCGGGTTGAGTCAGAGACCCATTCTCCCAAACCCCAAAAGGCTGACGGGTAGATTTCAACCCGAGTTTCCTGGTTGTCTATCAAAACACTCAGCTCCCATTATTGCTGCTTTGTACTCATGCAACACCCCTGTGAGGCGGGCCCGAATCTCCCTCTGTGCTTATGAAATGAGTGACCATGGCAGGATCGCCACCACAGCCCTGTGAGGTGGGCCAAACCATGCGAGGACCCCAAACCCAAAGAGGCTTCCGTCAACTTCCTGAGCCGGAAAGCCCGCTTCCCCCATCAAGGGTGCATATTATGGGATGCAATCCATCCCCACGCACTCCCAAGTAAAATGAAAACCGAGTGGATTTTTTCGGGAGGGTAACCATTTGAAGCGACTCACCGTTTTCGCACCGGGGACCGGACTTGCCCGGCGGACAAAGGCAGGCACCGGACACTGGGTGACATGGGATATTTTCACCACATGGACAGGGAAGGGCACAGTCGATCCCATAACGTCCCCTCGGACAAGCTGGAAGAGAAAGTCATAATGACCTTGAGGGGGCCCTCTCAAATGTCCATGGCGGTTCTCGACCTTCTGGCACCCCCCCCCCTTCCCCATCTGTGGTTAGAAGGAGGTCCAAAGCAGACAAACTGGACTTTAGACCAACCCATTACAAACAATGTGACAAAATAAGAATAACAGCAACAACAATAATAATAACATCAATAATAACAAAAAAGCTTTTAGGTTGTTGGTTAGGACTTGAACATTTATGTTTTTACCAGTCCTAGACTGTAAATTTAATTGAAGATTAACCAGTAATAATAATGGTAATAATTTAATTTAATTTAATTTAATTAATCATATTTCTATGCCGCCCAACTCCCAAGGGACTAATAATAATGGTAATAATAATAATAATGTTCAGTTGACTGAGTTTCATGTTTAATGAATAAGAGAATAATAATAATAATAGTAGTAGTAGTAGTAGTAGTAGTAATAATAATAATAATAATAATAATAATAATAATAATAACAGCAGCAGCTCTTAGGTTCTTGGTTAGAACATGAACGATTATATTTTTACCAGTCCTAGACTGTAAATTTAATTAAAGATTAACCAGTAATAATAATGGTAATAATTTAATTTAATTTAATTTAATTTACCATATTTCTATGCCACCCAACTCCCAAGGGACTAATAATAATGGTAATAATAATAATAATGTTCAGTTGACTGAGTTTCATGTTTAATGAATAAGAATAATAATAGTAGTAGTAATAGTAGTAATAATAATAATAATAATAGCTCTTAGGTTCTTGGTTAGAACATGAACTATTATATTTTTACCAGTCCTAGACTGTAAATATAATTAAAGATTAACCAGTAATAATAATGGTAGTAATAATGGTGGTAATAATAATAATAATAATGTTCAGTTGACTGAGTATGTTTAATCAATAAAAGAGATTATGATGATGATGATAATAAAACAACCCTTAGGTTCTTGATTAAGACATGAACTTTTACATTTTACCAGTCCTAGTTTGTAAATTGAATTGAAAATTAACCAGTGATAATAATGGCAACAACAAGAACAATAATAATGATAATAATAAAACAGCTCTTAGATTCTTGGTTAGGACATGAATTGTTATGTTTTTATCAATCCTAGACTGTGAATCAAACTGAAGATTAACCAGTAACAGTAATAGTAATAATAACAATAACAACAATAATGATACTGTAACTAATTCAATGCTTTATATATGATTTTACGTTGGCTTTGTGCTAGAAGTAGAGAGCCGGCTTACCTACGTTACAATCGGCGCCGATATATCCAGCCGGACACTGGCACGCCCCCGTTGCGGCCACACATTGACCGCCATTCTTACACTGACACAACCTCTCGCAATTCGGCCCGTAGCGTCCCGACGGGCACTCTAAAAAGGACGCAATCCATGTGACGGAAACAAACCGTTAGCCGGCGGAACAGGCCGCCACATGATTTCCTTTTTTTCTCCCACCCTTCGAAACAGGAATTGCGCTTTTAGATTCTGGATTGCGCAGGGGTTGGACTGGATGATCTCAGAGGACTTTCCCCACCGTGGGAGTAGAATACAGGTAGTCCTCGATTTACGACGCTTCATTTAGTGACCGTAGTCACAACGGCACTGGAAAAAAAAGCCACTGGGGGCCATTTTTCACACTTACAGCCGTCATCGTATCCTCGCGTGGTCCCGTGATTAAAAATTCAGACACTTGGCCACTGACTCGTATTTATGACGGTCGCAGTGTCACGGGGATGGGAGGGTGTCACGTGATCCCTTTTTGCGACCAAAGTCAAGGGGAAAGCCAGATTCACTTAACGACTGCGTGAGTCATTTAACTGCAGGAATTCACTTAACGGTCGTAAAACGGAGCCAAATTCCCACAAATTTCTCACTTAGCAATATAAATTTCAGATTCGATTGTGATCGTAAATCGAGGATTATCTGTATTTTCCTGCTGGGGTCTTCTACCAAGTCCTTTGCAAGGAAAGTTCCCCATTTGGTTCTCCCCCCGTTCCCTCCCGTTATTGCACCCCAAATTTTCCCCCTTTTGCATGCACACACGTGTAAACTCACTCTGCTTGCAGCCGCTGCCGTGGTATCCCGGGCCGCAGAGGCACCTCCCACTCACCGGGTGGCACTCGTGATTCGCACCGGCGCACTGGCAAATGTGTGCACACCCCGGTCCGAAGGTGCCAGGGGGGCAGGCTGTGGGAGAGAAGAGAGCGCCGTTTGCACCCCAGCGTTTCCGACTCCGGAAAAAGGGTGCAAAAAATGCCTTCTTTTTTGAGGAGGGTCCTTTGCATCGGAAGGCAAAGGGGGAAACGTCGAATAAAAACAGAGTTTTAAAGGATTTAGAGCCTGTCAAGATATCTTTGGAGAATTTGCATGTTGCATGTCACTTTGCTGCAATAAATGCGTCTTTTGGCCTCGTCTCCAAAGTCCTACAATAGAAGTGTCCAATCTTGGTCACTTTTAAGATCTGTGGACTACAACTCCCAGAATTCCCCAGCCAGAATTCCCGGCTGGCTGGAGAATTCTGGGAGTTGAAAGCCACTAGTCTTACGAATAAGAGTGGACGTTCCTGCCCTACAGAACCCTATTTTTCATTCTAACTCACTCTTTTTTTTTTTCTGCCAAGCGGAACCCGCGCTGAGCTGCAGGGTTGGGCTAGATGACCTCTGAGGTCCCCTTCCCCCCAAAAAATCTCTCTTTTTTTTAGTTGAAATATCTTGGTGTTTGGGCGCTCTTCCCCGAGTGTTTTCCCAACTTCTGAGTAACGGGTCCGTGTAGAAGAACCTGCTAATTTTCTGTGGATTTTTTCATTTTAGCACGCACAGATGCTGTCTTGGGATCCCCCTCGTAAGGGATCCGCCAAGCGGAGGAAGAGTTAGAAGAGTTAAATCAAGTGGATTTAACAGAATGGAGGGGGGGGAAAAGAGAGAATAGAGAAAACAGAGACAAACTTATAACTAAATCACTGTCAATATTTTCCTGATTTTTTTTCTCCCCCCATTCAGCTGCCAGGCAGAAGTCAGAGCCTGCTGCCCATCTGAAAAGCTGAGGATTTATTATTATTATTATTATTAATTGAATCCTCTTGGACCAACTCCCAGGCTCGGTTTCTGTTCCAAAGCAATCAAGGAATTGCCAGAATCCGAGCCGGCTGTATTTATCATCCATGCATAATCGGAGGTTTTTTTTTGAGCCTCCGGACTTACGCCGTTCGCACCCGTGACCTGTGAACCCGGGCGGACAGCCACACTGGCCCGTGATGTGGTTGCAAGGAGACCCCGAGGGACAGTCGCACTTTGTGGTACAGTTCTTCCCAAACGAACCGGGCAGGCAGGCTAGACAGAGTCAAAAAAGCAGAAAAAAATTGGATTTCGGCAGCTAGGAGATTGCAAAGAGGGAATAAAAATTAAGCTAGGCAATCAATATCCCTCATTGATTATTGGTGTCAATGGGTGGGAAAGCATTTAATTGGAGGGGAATTCACCCTTCCCAATGATTGCTGAGAGCTGTAGTCCCACCCAGGTTCATTCATTCATAGTCTAGGGCAGGGTTAGGGTTAGGGTTACAACTTAGGGACTTCAACTCCCAGAATTCCTCAGCCAGCATATGGGAGTTGAAGTCCACAAGGCTTAAAATTGCCAATTTGGCCTGGTCTAGGATCTCCTGCTTGAGCTGAGGTTGGACTAGAAGACCTCCAAGGTCCCTTCCAACTATTATTTGTGTATTTGTTCATTCATTCTATCTACCATTCATTCATTCATTCATTCATTTAATCAATCATTCAATCATTTATTCAATCACTCATGCATGCATTCATTCATTCAATCAATCATTCATGCATTCATTTAATCACTCATTCAATCATTCATTCAATCATTCATGCATTCATTCGTTCAATCATTCATGCATTCATTTGTTCGTTCAATCATTCATGCATTCATTCAATCAATCATTCAATCACTCATGCATGCATTCATTCAATCAATTATTCGTTCATTCGTTCAATCATTCATTTGTTCATTAATCATTCATTCATTCAATCAATCATGCATGCATGCATTCAATCATTCATTCATGCAATCATTCAATCATTCAATCAATCAATCAATCAATCAATCAATCAATTTCAGGCTCCTTTCCTGCAAGATGGAACCAGGAAGGAACCATATCCCGCTCCCCCCACCCTCCATGGATGCTTTCACATCCTTTGCAGAGGGGTGGATAGATGACCCTTAGGAGACCCCCCCCTTTCCCATTCCAATTCTCTTATCATCCTGGGATCGTTTGGGACGCAGAATTTGAGATTCAAGGCCAGAGAAGGTTTTTTTTTTTAAAAAAGGCGGAAAAAAACCAGTTCGAAAGAAACACACCCAAACAGACACTTTTGAAAGCAATCCAAGGGAAATTCGTGGTTAAAATTTAGCATTTTGGGGAATGCTAAAATGAAGAGATCGGGGCACAGAGCGTATGCAGACTTGCTCCCCCCACCCCAGAAGGGTCATTCAGACAGGGACAATCCTCTTTTCGGTTGTCACCTTTCTCACAATGGATTCCGCGCCACCCAGGCGGACAGTCACAAGCCCCCGTGATGTGATCGCACAAGACCCCGTGTTCACAGTCACACGAGTCCCGGCAGCTCTTCCCGTACGTCCCTTTGGGGCAAGCTGGAAAAAAAAGAGAAGGAACGGCTAAAAAAAGATTGGACTTATTGTGTATGTACAGTACTACTGGCACATATTAAGGTAAGGTTCCCCCCACACATACGTGCTAGTCGTTCCCGACTCTAGGGGGCGGTGCTCATCTCCGTTTCAAAGCCAAAGAGCCAGCGCTGTCCGAAGACGTCTCCGTGGTCATATGGCCAGCATGACTCAACGCCAAAGGCGCACAGAACGCTGTTCCCTTCCCACCAAAGGGGGTCCCTATTTTTCTACTTGCATTTTTTTTTTACCTGCTTTCGAACTGCTAGGTTGGCAGAAGGTGGGACGAGTCACGGGAGCTCACCCCGTTACGCAGCGCTGGGATTCGAACCGCCGAACTGCCAACCTTTCGATCAACAAGCTCAGCGTCTTAGCCGCTGAGCCACCGTGTCCCTCACTGGCACATATTGCGCGAGTTTTAAAAACAAAGGCTAGATGAGTGTTTGTTCAAGATGCTTTGCTGGGGGTGTGGGGGGGGGGTTGCCCCCGTTTATGACTTTTCACGCCGCCGTTGTTAAATGAAACACTGCGGTTGTTAAGTTAGCCACGCGGTCGGTCGTTAAGTGAATGTGGCTTTCCCCCCTCGACTTTGCTCATTGGAAGATCACAAAAAAGGGGACTGTATGAGCCGTCCCGGGAGTCGCTGCGACCGTCATAAATCCGAGTCAGTTGGCGAGTGGGCAAATTTTGATCACATGACCGCGGGGGGGAATGACACAACAGTCAGGTGAAAAATGGTGGTAAGTACACCGTTGTAACTTTGAACAGTCACTAAATGACTTTGAAAATCGAGGATTATCTGTAGTGATCTATCTCCCGCCGGCCACCAAGAAAAAAAAAACAATGCCATTACGACTTACCTTTCTGGCACTTTTCTCCGGTCCAACCGTCACAGCAAATGCAATGTCCACTCTTCGGGTCACACCGGCCTCCATTAACACAATCGCAACTTTCTTGACAACCCGCCCCATATTTTCCTTCGACGCACTCTAGAGAAAAGAGACCCCTCTGATACAGCGAGTCCTCGACTTACGACCACCAGCAAGCCCAACATTTCCGCCGCTGAGAGAGACCGTTGAGTTTGGCCCCCTTTTTACAACCCTTTCTTGCCGCGGCTGCTAAATGAATCAACGTGGCGGTGAAGGTAGCCGTACGGTCGTTAAACGAGTCCAGCTTCCCCCTGGACTTCGCTCGTCAGAAGGTTGTCAAAGGGAAATCGTGTGAACCCTGGGACACCGCGAAAGATACGATTCTTGTAGGAGAAATGCATCGACGTTTTTTTTAAAAAAAATCTCTTTTGAGAGACGGGGGAAAAAATTGAACGGAAGGGAAGGTGCTGGGTGCGGGGTCAGACTACATGACCTCTAAGGCTCCCCTTCCATCCTAACTTCTATGCTTCTCAGTAAACCTCTTTTTATTCATCCAGAGGAGAGGCCGGGATGGGAGGGGGAGAATCAGAATAGAACCAGAATAGAATAGAGCTGAAAGGGACCTTGGAGGTCATCTACTCCAGCTCCCAACTCATTCCCAGGAGGAATGAAATACCATTAAATGACCTTTTTTTCCTTACCTAGCTCACAAGCCAGTCCCACCCGCCCTTCCGGACAGATGCAGCGGCCAGAAACCGGATCGCAGATTCCTCCATGTTGACAGAGACATTCCTGCCGGCAGCCGGATCCATAAAATCCCGGTGGACACCCTGCAAAGGGAAGGGGAGAAGAAAGAAGGAAAGAAAGAAAGAAGGAAGGAAGGGAAGGAAGGAGGAGAAGAGGAGGAGGAGCAGAAGAAGAGGAAGAGGAAGAAGGAGGAGGAGGAGGAGGAGGAGGGAGGATGATGGAGGAGGAGAAGGAGAAGAAGAACAAGAACAAAAAGAAGAAGAAGAAGAAAAAGAAGAGAGAAGGAGGATGGAGGAGGAGAAGGAGGAGGAGAAGAAGAAGAAGAAGAAATAGGAGCGGAAGGAGGAGGAAAAGAAGAAGGAGGAGGAGGAGGGAGAAGGATGGAGGAGAAGGTGAAGAAGAAGAAGAGGAAGAAGCAGAAGAAGAAAGAGAAAGAGAAGAAGAAGGGAGAAGGATGATGGAGGAGGAGAAGAAGAAGAAGAAGAGGAGGAGGAGGAGGGGGAAAAATTGGGAAAAATGGACTGCCTTGAGATCCGAATGAAACCTTTCTTGGCCCGTGGAACCAAATACCTACAACAAACAATGTAAGGACAACACAACACAACAACCACAATGTAGGATGAGCAGGCAGTAGACCAGCAGGACGCATTCCACAAATGCACAACATAGAGACAGATTTAACCGTAGTTTCCAGTGGGAATAGGTGACCATCCTAGACCCGGGCAAGTCCAAAGATGCTAGGGAATTCCTAGAAGCCTGGCACACACAGACACCCAAACAGTGACAGGGCAAGCCGCCCGAATATAAACTGAGGAGAAATCCCCTTCCTTACGAACACTGATGATGTAACCTAGTTGGGTCATGAAACATCTGGAAGAAAACAAGCAAGCTCAGAGAGCACCAAGGACCCCTTCACAACCTTGCTGGCACACAGCACCAATCCACCCTGGTGCGCAGAGACATCGCCCCGTGACTGGGTGGCATGCAGCTCCATTGGCGCAGGGGCACTCCTGGCTGCAGTTCTCGCCATAGCGATGAGCTGGACAAGCTGGAGAGAGAGAGAGAAAGCCTGCATTCGGATCCAAATAGCCAAGGGAGATGCCATATTTTCCCGTCCGCCCGGCAGGAGACGCACTCTGGTTGCAGTGTGGCCCAATCCAGCCTGCGGCGCAGCGGCAGCGGCCCGTCACAGGATCACAGTGGGCTCCGTTGAAGCAGCGGCAGGCGTGTTGGCAGTCCACCCCGAAAAAGCCGTCGGGACAAGCTGAGAAGAGAGAATCGGAAGATCTTTAGCGCCAGGGGAGAGTCACGCGCTGGCTTCAGCTATTGGGAAGGGGCGAAGTGCCCAACGGCTTCCAGCCTTGCAAGAGAAGGTGGGGTGAGCTTACCCCGCTCGCAAAATGTTCCTCTCCAGCCTGGGCTGCAGGTACAGGCGCCGCTGATGTGGTCGCAGGCTCCTTGGTGGTGGCACTGGCATCGCCCGTGGCAGTTGGGACCAAACCAGCCTGCGGGGCACTCTTGGGAGGAAGAAGAGGAATAAACGGGGGAAGGAAGTGGAAGTGAAAGGGAAAGTGAGAGCGGGAGCAAAGGTGAGAAAGAAAAGGGAGGGAAAGGGGAAAGTGAAAGTGAAAGCAAGCAGGAACAGAGGTGAGAGAAAAGGAGGGAAGGGGAAAGTGAAAGTGAAAGCAAGCAGGAACAAAGGTGAGAGAAAAGGAGGGAAGGGGGAAGTGAAAGCGAAAGTGAAAGTAAAAGCAAGCAGGAACAGGTGAGACAAAAGGAGGGAAGGTGAAAGTGAAAGTGAAAGCAAGCAGGAACAAAGGCGAGAGAAAAGGGGGGAAGGGGGGAAGTGAAAGTGAAAGTAAAAGCAAGCAGGAACAAAGGTGAGAGAAAAGGAGGAGAGGTGAAAGTGAAAGTGAAAGCAAGCAGGAACAGGAGAGAAAAGGAGGGAAGGTGAAAGTTAAAGTGAAAGCAAGCAGGAACAGAGGGGAGAGAAAGGGAGGGAAGGAAGGAAGGAAAAGGGAACAAAAAAGAAAGCATGAAAGAGTGAAAACGGAATCGAAGCAGGGAGACAAGGAAGGAAGGAAGGGAAAATGAAGACAGAAAGAAGGAAGGGAAAGAACAAAAAGGAAGGAGGGAAGGAAGGAAGGCCGACATTAAAATAGAGAAAGGAAAGAAGATTATTAAATAAAACTAATCTGAAGTGTCCAAAGCGACTTGGGGTTCAAGGGCCACGAAGAAGGGGGACTCACTCTGATCGCAGCGCAAGCCGACGTAGCCAGCTTCACACAGGCACTGACCGGTCACCACACTGCAGCCGCCTTTGGCCCCTGAACAGTTGCAGAGATGAGTGCAGTCCGGACCCCAGGAGCCTGTCTCGCAGGCTGGAAAAGACCCAAAAGGAGGAAGAATTGATGTCTCATGCTGCCACCAGCGGGCAGGACTCGTCCGTTCTTCCTTTCCCTTTCATCTTTCTCTTGTTAAACAAGTTAAACAAAGAAGCAGCTGAGATTGTTCGGTTCAGTGGGAGGACTTTTTAAAAAAAAGAACTCACTGTATTTTCCATAGCTCCATTTGAAAGGACAAAAGTAGGTAAGACAGGGAGGAAGGAAAGAAAGAAATAGAAAGAGAGAGAGAAAGAAAAGAGAGAGAGAGAGAGAGAGAGGAAGAGAGAAAGAGAGAGAGAAAGAGAGAAAAAAAGAAAGAAGACAAAAGAGAAAAAAGAAAAGGAAGGAAAGAAAGGAAAAAGAAAGAAGAAAAGAGAGGAAGGGAGGGAGGGAGGAGGAGAAGTAAGGAAAAGAGGGAGGGAGGAGAGAAGAAAAAGAAGGGAAGGAGGGAAAGAAGGAAAGGAAAAGAGGGGGAGGGAGGGAGAAGGGAGGAAGGAAAAACAAATGAGTAAAAAGTTCTTCTCTTTACAAGGTTTGAAGACTCATCCCCTCTTTTCACCTCTGTGGCAGCGGGAGCCGGTCCATCCGGGGGCACAACTGCACTTCCCCGTTTGGGGATCACAATCTCCTTCGTTGTCACAGTTGCACTGGCGTTGGCATCCTTGCCCAAACCAGCCAGGTGGGCAGACTGAAAGGGAAAAGAGGAGAAAACGAATGTGGAAGTATTGGTTGAAAAGATCAGAAATCATTTGCATGTTTCTAAATCCTTCCTCCCTCCCTCCCTTTCACACCTTTCCTTCCTTCCTTCCTTCCTTCCTTTCCACATCCTTTCCTTTCCTCCCCTTTTTCCTTTTTTTACTCTTTCCTCTTTCCTTTCCTTTCCTCTTTCTCTTCCTTTCCTTTCCTTTCCTCCCCTTTTTCCTTTTTTTCCTCTTTCCCCTTTCCTTTCCTCCTTTCCTCCTTCCCTTCCCTTCCTCCTTTCCTTTCCTCCCCTCCCCTTTTCCTCCTTCCCTTTCTCTCCCCTCCCCTCCCCATAAACAGTTGAGTGTAACATGTAGTTTGGCCGTTTGCTGCCATCGGTAAGGACGTTCACCAAAACTCTACCCCAATTTGGCGGTAACAGAAAGGGACCCCCACAAAGAGAGCAGAAGTCCCACCCACCCCACCACCCTGAATTTTGGAGGGGGGGGAACCTTACGCAGGCAAACAGTGTGGAAACCTGTGGTTGCGCTCTCCTAACAACCCGCATCTCCCAGTGTGGAAAAAGTCCGAGGTAGTAGATGGCTCTTCAACCAACGCAAGCAACTCACCTTCTTGGCAACGGCTCCCTGTGTATCCCGAAGGACACAAGCACACACCGGCGACGGGATCACAACGGCCGTTATTCTGGCATTCCGGGCACAGTTGCTGACACCCGTCTCCCCAGTGTCCATCGGGGCATTCTGGAGAAGGAGAAACACGACATGGGTACCGCCAAATGTCGGACCAATATTCCTCTCTCGAAGAGCTGAAAGAGCTACCAAAGTCCAGGCTGGAACTTCTCTTTCTTAGCAAAGGCTGGCGAATTGCATCCCGTCCAATTTTACAGGGTGGGGGCCCACGGTCGTTAAGCGAACCTGTGCCGTTGTTAACCGAATCACACAGTCGTTAAGCAAACTCGGCTCCCACCCTCCCTCTGGACTTTGATGTTTGGGGAGATCGACGACCAGACGTGATATTCAGCCGGTTCGGACCGATTCGGTAGAACCGCTTGTGGCGCAATCCTGTCCTATATCGCTGTGTTTTTGATGCCGCATATGTGTGTGGGCGGCGCACATGAGCAAATTGTGTTGTGTGACATCGCACGCATGTGTGGATGGCGCCCATGAGCGAATTGCCGTGTTTTGTGACACCGCAGACACGAGCGGATGACCCGCATGTGAGCGAAGCGAGAGCCCCCGTGCACTCACATTTCCAGTGCTGAGCGAACCGGTTGGTACAGTATGTGAGGCCCACCTGTGTCGCCGACACCGATCACGTGATCCCAGGATCAGTGGCGGGATTCAGCCAGTTCGCCCCACTTCGGGAGAACCGGTTGTTAACTTTCTGAGCAGTATGATGAATTGGTTTGTTGGAAGAAATCATTAAGGCAGACAACTGATTGTTAAATTATTTGAATCCCGCCTCTGCCAATGTCGTAAAGTTGTGACTTCGAATGTTCATAAGTTTGAGGACTAGCTGTATGTTTGAAATCTGAGACTCGATTCTCCTGACTTACCTTGGTCGCAGGACTTCCCAGTCCTCCCAGTTACGCAGCGGCATTCCCCAGTGAGCCCACTGCAAGGAGAACCATTACAAGAACAGGAATGAAGACAATTCGCTCCAAATTTCCCATTGGGGCATTCTAAGGAGGAGAGAAAATAAAGTATGATTGATTTATTTTTATTTTTATTTTAAATCTCTTCTCATGGTATGCTGGATCAAATCCTAGCCATCCAGAAAAGAAAAAAAAAAGAAAATCCAATTATTTATCCACCCAGACTTACCTTCCTGGCACTTCTCTCCGTAATAGCCCTGGGGACACTGAGGGCGACACTCTCCGTTCACGTGGTCACACGCCACGCCAAAGGGACAACCACACTTGTGCCTGCAGCCTGGCCCGAAACGGCCCGGGTCACACGCTGTGGACCAGAAACTTGGTGTCAACATCTCAAAGTTAAGGAGGAACCATTCAGGAGAACATCTGGGGGGCAAAGGGTCTTCGGTGTGTCCAATTCAAGTACCGATGGAAGAAAGGAAGGAGAAAGCAGGAGAGGGAGGAAGGGGGAGGAAAAATGAAAGAGGGAGGAAGGAAGGAAGGAAGGAAAGGAAGGAAGGAGAAAGAAGGTAAGACGGAGGGAGGAAAAGTGAAAAGGAAGGAAGGAAAAGAAGGGAGGAGGAGGGGAAGAGGAGGGAGAGAGGAAGCAGTAGTGGGTTTCAATTTCGGCCACTACCAGTTCGCTCGTGGGCACATGCGCCCTCACGCCCACAACGCTTCTCCACATGCACAGAGATGTCCGGGCGGGTGAGCGAAGGAAGGAAGGAACGAAGGAAGGGAGGGAGGGAGATGGGACATCTGAAGGCAACAGGTTCTCCTACATCCAAATATAAACCTAAAGGTCTTGGGTTCAAATCTTCTTACACACTTATCAGAGGAGGGAGACATTCACCCAACAGGCTTCACTGGTTCTGAACCAGGCTGAACTCATACAACAAAAGCAAACCCAGGGAAGACAGAACCAAGCTTGGCCTGTTGTGTGAACGCAACCCCCCAGTTCTTCCCCCATCCTGCTCTGATCCAGCTGGGAACCAGTTCAGCTGATCGGCGCCCATTCACCCATCTTTCTCCCCCGCCCCGCCCCAACTTACTTGATTGGCACCTTTCCCCGTGATATCCGGGCTTGCACACACAAGTGCCGTCTCGCTTGTCGCAGTGTTGTGCGTTGGCTTGCACGCACCGGCATTCTCCTGAGCAGCCGATCCCGTACGCCCACTTCGGGCAAGCTGAAAGGAGGGGAAGGGAAGATGGTCAGCGGGCTAGGGTCTCTTGTGGCCTGTCGGCCGCCGGCCCCACCAGCAACCAAATCAGAGGAGGAGGAGGAGGCGTGGCAGTCAGGCTCAGCCTCAAGACAACCTGTGAGCTCCCAGGGGGAAGAGGGAATGGAGCTGTCAGAGACAGAGGTGGCACCTGGGCCATCCGTCAGCCCTCAAATGGAGAATCAACAGCCCCCAGGTCTGGAGGTGGCGGATGAGGAGAAGGAGGAACAGCTGGGTCCAGTGCCTGATGCGTGGATGTACAGAAGGCAGAGAAGAGGAGAGCAGTGGAAATCTATGGGCTGGTCCTTGGGACGGAAGAGCCACCACTGCTATCAAAGCCTCACCCTAGCTCTGGGGATAAAAGGCACGGGGCGGAGATGAATAGATGTGGCAGACAACGATTCATCTCCCGGACAGACAGACTTGTTAGCCTGCGGTGAGAGAGAAACTTTTTGCCGTGGCTGCCGGCGCTCCTTATAAAGGAATCATTGCTTCAACTTTTGTCGTGTCGAGGGTCTCTCTTTCTGGAGAGAAGCAACGGGCACCGGGGGGCCCTTTACCTAGGTGACAGAAACGCCCGTAGCGTCCCGGATCGCAGAGACAGGTGCCGAAAACCCGGTGGCATCGTCCTCGGTTGGCGCAGTGGCATTTTTTCCGGCAATGTTTTCCGAAAAATCCTCTGGGACAGACTGAAAGAGACAAGGCCGCGAAGGAAGGAAGGGGTTAGTAAGCTGAGAAGGAAAAGACAGACAGACACACAATTTAACATCTCCGTGGCGGGTTTTTTCAGGGGTGGGTGGCTTGTGTCCAGGACCCACCGACTACCCACTGGTCCAGGTTTGTTTAGGGACCGTTCCAGAGTTACGACGGCCCTGAAAAAAAGTGACTTTCACACTTGTGACGGCTGCAGTATCCCCAGGGACACGCAATTAAAAGTCGGATGCTTGACAACTGATTCGCATTTATGACGGTTGAAGTTGGGACGTTCCCAGGGTTTGTTCAAGATTGGGGGAGGGGCGGTCAGCAAGGATCCAGGTTTTTTGGGGTGGCTGGGAAAGTGACCCTCAGCACATCTGGAGGGAGGGGGAGAGGGGGTTGCCATCTTACCATCTTCGCACTGGTCCCCACCGGCTTCGGGGGGACAGCGGCAGGCCCCCGTCACCGGATCACAGCTGCCTCTGTTTTGGCAGATGCAGAGAGAGCTGCAATTCTTCCCAAAAGTCCCTTTGGGGCAGGCTGTGAAACGGAGATTAGTAGTGATGACTCCCATAATCCCCTGCCCTCCCCCCAGAGACCCATTCAGTCATACGGGACTCATGAGCATTGAAACGCAATCTCAGCTTTTCAATTGGGCCCTGCAGCCAATAGATGAAAATTTCTAGGAAATTTCAGCCGACACGATCTTTTAATTCCCAGAATTCCCCAGCCAGCATGATGTATGGACATCAACTTCCAGAATTCCCCAGCTGGCATGATATGTGGACTTTATTTCCCAGAATTCCCCAACCAGCATGATATATGGATTCAACTCCCAGAATTCCCCAGCCAATATGAAATTTGTATTTTAATTCCCAGAATTTCCCAGTCGGCATGACATGTGGATTTCAATTCCCAGAATTCCCTAGCCAGCACGAAATTTGTACTTTATTTTGCAGAATTCTCCAGCTGGCATATTTTAATTCCCAGAATTCCCTAGCCAGCATGATGTATGGACTTCAATTCCCAGAATTCCCCAGCTGGCACGAAATTTGTACTTTAATTCCCAGAATTCCCCAGTCAGCATGACATGTGGATTTCAAGTCCCAGAATTCCCCAGCTGGCACGAAATTTGTACTTTAATTCCCAGAATTCCCCAGTCAGCATGACATGTAGATTTCAATTCCCAGAATTCCCCACCTGGCATGATGTATGGACTTCAATTCCCAGAATTCCCCAGCCGGCACGAAATTTGTACTTTAATTCCCAGAATTCCCCAGTCAGCATGACATGTAGATTTCAATTCCCAGAATTCCCCACTTGGCATGATGTATGGACTTCAATTCCCAGAATTCCCCAGCCGGCACGAAATTTGTACTTTAATTCCCAGAATTCCCCAGTCAGCATGACATGTAGATTTCAATTCCCAGAATTCCCCACCTGGCATGATGTATGGACTTCAATTCCCAGAATTCCCTAGCTGGCACGAAATTTGTACTTTAATTCCCAGAATTCCCCAGCTGGCACGAAATTTGTACTTTAATTCCCAGAATTCCCCAGTCAGCATGACATGTAGATTTCAATTCCCAGAATTCCCTAGCCAGCATGATGTATGGACTTCAATTCCCAGAATTCCCTAGCTGGCACGAAATTTGTACTTTAATTCCCAGAATTCCCCAGTCAGCATGACATGTGGATTTCAATCCCCAGAATTCCCCAGCTGGCACGAAATTTGTACTTTAATTCCCAGAATTCCCCAGCTAGCTTGTTGCTTTCTCATCCTGCCCTTCTGCTTCCGAGGTCCTTGTTTGTGGCCGGAGAAGCGAGGGGCTCCCAACCAGACTCACTTTGGTTGCACAAGACCCCCGTCCAGCCATCTGGACAGACACAGCCGATCCGAATCTCGTTGCACCAGCCACCATTCTGGCATCCCTCGCACGACAGGCTGCAGTCGGGGCCGAAGGTGTCATTCAAGCAGACTGCAAGGAAAAGAGAGAAAGAGAAAAAGAAGAAGAGGAGGAAACGTTAACAGGGGCTGTTACAAGCCCTAAATGGGGAGAAAAACCTCAAAAAGTGGTTTTCTTTCAAATATTTTTTCTTTTCTAAAAAAGGAAACTTTTTTGAAGTTTGGGAAACGAGCAAGAGGAGAGCTTAGTCGGGGTGAAGAGATGTTGAGAGAGAAAACTCGCTCCAGAACTTCACCGAAAATTCAAATATCTGTCATTTTTTTGTTCTCCTTTACATCTTTCTGCGCTTCTGTCTCTATTCTCTCTTTCCTCTTTAGTTTATTTTCCTGAGTGTTCCTTTAGGGCTCTTATTTGTATGTTTTGCGATATGGAATAAAATGATTCTGAAACGAGGAAGAGGGAGGAGAAGAAATGCTGAGAATATAGGAAGGGAAAGGGAGGAAGGGAGCAGAGAGATGAGGGAAGGAGAGAAGAAGAGGGAAGGAAGGAAGGAAGGAGGGGAGGAAGATAAAGGAAGGAAGGAAAGAGGGAAGGAGGGAGGAAAGGAAGAGGAAGAGAAGAAGAGGGAAGGGAGGAGAGGAAGGGAGAGAAAAAGGAAGGAAAGGGAGGGAGGGAGAAGGGAAGAAAGGAAGGAAGAGGAGAAGGAGAAGTGGGAAGGAAGGGAGGAGAGAAGGTGAAAGGAAGGAAAGTAGGGAGGGAGGGAGAAGGGAAGAAAGGAAGGAAGAGGAGGAGAAGAAGTGGGAAGGAGGGGGGGAGGGAGGGAGAAAGGAAGGGAGGAGGAGAGGGAAGGGAAAGGAAAGAAAGGAAGGAAGGAACAATGGGAGGGAAAGAAGGAAGGGCAGGAGGAGGAGAAGAGGGAAGGGAGGAAGGAAAGGAGGAGGAGGGGTAAGGAAGGAAAATAGGAAGGAAGGAAGGAAAAAAGGGAAGGAAGGAAGGAACGTACTGAACTTCTCCGAGATGGTGTGTTCTCCTCTGGCCTCGGCCCCTTCCCCTTCTTCATCCTCATATTCGTCATCCAAAAACTGGGTGAGCCCATCGTGGAAAAGAGCCACGTGGGGGAGGGGACGGATAACGGGTCGCCGTCCATCCACGGCCTCCGTGGGCTCCTCGAGGTCTACGGCGAGAGCAAACACCTCCAAGCGATTGCCACATAAAGGTGGGAACAGAGTGGACTAGAAACATGGGCAGACCAAACACACAAAACCCAGCCTGAACCGGGTGGCCCCCTAAAAGAAAATTCCTTCGGTTACCATCTGAATATATTTCCTCGTGTCCCCCCCTCCGCCCCCCAAAAACCCCTCCTGAACGTGTCCAAATTCTCCAATCACGCGTGTCACATGAAAATCCAGACTTACAGAGGCAGCTTCTGCGATCTTCGTCTAATTTGAACCCGATCCGGCAGCTGCAGAGAAAGGAACCGGCCAAGTTCTGACAAAAATGTTCGCAGCCTCCGTTGTTCGCCGAACACTCGTCCAGATCTGGAAAAACCATCACCATCACCACCACCACCATCATCATCCTTTTAAAATTATTTTATTTTTATTTTAATATTTTAAAATATTTTTAGAATAATCTTAAAGGATTATTTTAAAAAGAATCGTTTTGAAATGTTCGGTTGACCGAGTTTCATGGTCAGTGAATAAAAGTTAATAATAATAATAATAATAATAATAATAATGATATTTGTGATACATTTTTAAATGTTCAGTTGACTGAGTTTCATGCTTTATGAATAAAAAAACAACAATCATAATAGTAATCCTTTTAAAATTATTTTATTTTTATTTTCATATTTTTAAATATTTTTAGAATAATTTTAAAGGATTATTTTAAAAAGAATCATTTTGAAATGTTCAGTTGACGGAGTTTCGTTCAGTGAATCAAAATTAATAATTATTATATTTGTGATACATTTTTAAATGTTCAGTTGACTGAGTTCATGCTTTATGAATAAAAAAACAACAATCATAATAGTAATCCTTTTAAAATCCTTTTATTTTTATTTTAATATTTTTAAATATTTTTAGAATAATTTTAAAGGATTATTTTAAAAAGAATCATTTTTAAATGTTCAGTTGACGGAGTTTTGTTCAGTGAATCAAAATTAATAATAATTATTATATTTGTGATACATTTTTAAATGTTCAGTTGACTAAGTTCATGCTTTATGAATAAAAAAACAAGTAATCGTTTTAAAATTATTTTATTTTTATTTTAATATTTTTAAATATTTTTAAAATAATTTTAAAGGATTTCAAAAATAATCATTTTGAAATGTTCAGTTTATTTATTTATTTATTAAATTTATATACTGCCCTACTCCCAGTTGACAGAATTTCGTTCAGTGAATCAAAATTAATTATTATTATACTTGTGATACATTTTTAAATGTTCAGTTGACTTGAGTTTTATGCTGAATGAATAAAAGAAACAAAATAATAATAATAATAATAATAATAATGAGGAGGAGGAGGAGGAGGAGGAGGAAGAGGAGAAAAAAATATATTTTGGAAGTAGGTTGGCTTTTAAGATGAGATACCAACGGATTCCTGCCCAAGATAAGGGGGGTCAGACTAAATGACCTCTGGGCTCCCTTTCAATTTGCATACATCTTGGATTTGCATACTTATCGGATTCAATTTGCATACCTAATTCAATTCAACCTACCATCGCAACCGCAACCCGCGGGGTTGAGCTGATAGCCGGCGTAACAAATACACTCGTAACCCCCTGGATAATTGTAACATCCTTGTTGGCAGCAGTGAGACCCCGCGTGGCATTCGTCGGTATCTGAGACGAGAGAGAGTGTCAAGTTTTAGCAAGCTCTCCAGAAATCCTTCTCTGCAAATCGGTACCATTTCCCCCCCACCCACACCCCCAAAAATTGAGCAATAAAACTTATTGAATTGTGCGATCCACTTAACAACGGTGGCAAGAGGAGGTCGTAAAATGAGGCCAAACTCACTGAACAAAATGTCTCACTTCGCGACACAAATCTGAAGCTCCGTTGTGGTCGTAAATCGAGGACTATCCTATAAAATTCTACTTTTCAACTTTCACCCTCCCTGGGAAATTCTAAATTTGGATGGGTGAATATCCTGCTTACACCCCTCTCTCTACAGCAAAAGTGTAAAACCCTGGGAGATTGCATATATTCTATTCATAATTAATATTAATATCCTACATCAGCAGCGTTTAAAAAAATGAAATCCGACGTAATCATTATTTCAAGCTTATTTCAACAAGCTTTTTTTTTTCTTTCAATCCCACCGCTTTTTAACACTCGGCTGCCTCATAATGCACAATTCTTGGCTGAACCTTAGATCCTTATTGGATCTTTCCTTAAATTGTTTGATTAATTTTGGCAAATTATCCTTTCTTTCTTTTTTTTTTTTAAAAAAAACTTTTTTCCCACCCCCTTCGGCTGGAAAAAAAAAAAGACACTCTGAATAATGTCGCCCGAAAAAAAATAATAATACAACTTTGCAAGCCAATGTCAAATTTTGGATGTGAGTGTGTGTGTGTGGAAGGAGCCGAGTGGGGCGGGAAAAAAAACACGAGCAAAATTGTGCAAAAGGGAAAGTGATGCGTTTCGCTCCATCCAGATATTCCTCTTCCATTCAAACTCTGCCTTTTTGTTCTAAAAGAAAATGGACTTTTTCTCAAACTATTGAGTAACAGTTCACCGATGCAAGTTTTTTGGTCTTTGTCCAAGCTGTATCCGAAATTGCAGCTACAGGCCGGGCCGGAGCTGGTGTGATGGCACAAGTGGGAACAGCCGCCGTTGTCGGTTTCACAGCTATTCACAATTTCCATCTCTATTCCTGGAAAGGGAATTGAAGAGGGTGGGAAGCGACTCAAACAACAATGGGATCACCGAGTCGCTTGCCGGTCCCTCCGTCCAAACCCCGTCCGGATTTTGCCAAAATCATCCCCCATCCTTGCCAGAAACTCACGGTAACACTGCCTGCCCTCCGACCCGAGTTCGAAGCCAATGTTGCACAGACATTTATAGGAGCCATGGGTGTTCAGACATTGGTGCGCACAGAATGCCACGCCCGTCACACATTCGTCTATATCTGGGTTAAAGGAAGCAGTGTAAGAAAATTATTTATAGTTTGAGGGTTCCTTCCTTCCTTCCTTCCTTCCTACCTACCTTCCTATACCTTTTCCTCCTTTCTTCCTTTCTCCTTCCCTCCCTCTCTTCCTTATTGATGAAGAAATACAAGTCTATTGAAATATTAGATAGTTTTAGATACAAGATGATAGATAGATAGATAGATAGATAGATAGATAGATAGATAGATAGATAGATGATAGATAGATAGATAGATAGATAGATAGATAGATAGATAGATAGATAAATAAAGAGAGAGAGAAATGAGGGAGAGAGAAATGAGATAGAGAGAGAGAGAGAGAGATAAATGAGGGAGAGAGAGATAGATAGATAGGTAGGTAGATGATATATAAATAGAGATAAATGAGGGAGAGACAGGCAGGCAGAATAGATAGATAGATAGATGATAGATAGATAGATAGATAGACAGACAGACAGACAGACAGACAGATAGATAGATAGATGATAGATAAATAAAGAGAGAGAGAAATGAGGGAGAGAGAAATGAGATAGAGAGAGAGAGAGAGAGATAAATGAGGGAGAGAGAGAGAGATGGATGGACGGATAGATAGATAGATAGAGAGAGAGAGATAAATGAGGGAGAGAGAGAGATAGATAGATAGGTAGGTAGGTAGGTAGGTAGGTAGGTAGATGATATATAAATAGAGATAAATGAGGGAGATATAGATAGATAGATAGATAGATAGATAGATAGATAGATAGATAGATAGATAGATAGATAGATAGAGATAGATAGATAGATAGATAGATAGATAGATAGATAGATAGATAGATAGATAGATAGATAGATAGATAGATAGACAGACAGACAGACAGACAGACAGACAGACAGACAGACAGACAGATAGATAGATAGATGGATAGACGGACAGATAGAGAGATGGAGAGAGAGAGAGAGAGAAATGAGGGAGAGAGATAAATGAGGAAGAGAGATAAATGAGGGAGAGAGAGAGAGATAAATGAGAGAGAGAGATAAATGAGAGAGAGAGAGAGAGAGAGATGAGGGAGATGGATGGATGGATGGATAGAGAGATAGGGACATGGGGAGAGAGAGAGAGAGATGTAGATATAAATATATAGTTATGTTTCTGTACAGTATAGTGTACATATATACACCTCTATATTTAAATACATATATAACAAAATATTACATTTTGCAGCAGTATGGTAATCAACAAATCAAAGAGAAACAGTCCTTCGTGCCTGCCATCACCCGTCGCGTAGCTGTGGCTCACCACACAAACCACAACCAGCCGGATTCGGGGACTCACGGAGTGGCGGCTGAGGCGGCCGGGAATTCCAAGCTGAATTGCGCACGGCGCGAAGCGTGAAACGTGGCGCTTCCTTACCTTGGCAGGTTTTGCGATCTGGCCCCAGTCGGTAGCCCGGGTGGCATTCGCAACGCGCCAGCCCGTTGTGATTGTGGCATTTGTGCATGCAGGCTCCATTGTGGGTGGCGCATGGATTCCTCACTGGAACGCAGGGAAACTCCCATTAGCTGCAATTCACTAAAAAGAGCTTCATAGCTACAGCTGAACTCTGGTTTAACCCTGGTTTAACTCTGGTTTAATTCTGATTTAACGGGTTGAACCCTAACCGAGGGTCCCTCACTAAGTGGCCCCGCCATGTGACGCACCTCCCAGTTAAACAAACCAGATTTGGTGGCTTAACAGGCAGGAGCCAGGCTAGAAGCAGAGTGTGCTAAACCATGGTTTGTTCATTGCAAATTATTGAACTCAACTGCACTGCCTGATTTTTGCAGGTAGGGTTTATACGACGAGCATCCTGAAAAATCAGGCTAGGAGATATCTTCCAGTTGGGTCTTATTTTGGGGGAAAGAGGTTAGTCCTCAATGCACCACAGTAATTCAGTCAGGGGAAGGGCTATAAATCTAAAAGAACGATTGCTTCGCAAGACGAAGCAGACGTGTAAGATTGACCCGTGTATCGTTTTATTCATTTTCTTCCTTTATTTTTCGCTTTGTGGGAGCCTTTCCAGAGGTTGGGGGGGGGAAACTCACACACGCAGTGTTTGCCGTCCTCTTTCAGTTGGTAATTCGGCCGGCATTGGCACCGGTGATGCGAGAAGCTCAACTGCACGCAATCGTGTTCGCACCCTCCGTTGTTGATGGCACAGGGGTTGCCAGCTAGAGAGAGGGAGAGAAAAGGGTCACACAGGTGGAAATGCAACAGATGCACATAAACCGTAAAATAGGAGTCCAACTGGTGGATCCACGCATAAAGCAGGGGCTCCTGTTTGTCATAAATGGGAGGTGTGAGTGCCGGAGAGATAAAACCTGTTATATTCATTATATCTCTTCTTACGTTCATGTGACAAGAAAGCTAATCCGTTACTTGTTGAAAACAATTTTAACCATAGAAAAATGGTATTCAAAGTCCACAGCAGAGTTTTTCAGAACTGGGTGGACTTCAACACCCAGAATTCCCCAGTCAAGCTTAACTTAGGCAGGAATTCTGGGAGTTGGTCTACCTACCTTAAAGTTATCTTAATTCCTTCCCTTCCCTTTTTCCTTTTCTCCCTTCTTTCCTTCCTTTTCTTTTTTCCTTTTTCTTTTTTCCTTCCTTCTTTCTTTTCCCTTTTTCCTTTTCTCCCTTCTTTCCTTCCTTTTCTTTTTTCCTTTTTTCCTTCCTTCCTTCTTTCCCTTCCCTTTTTCCTTTTCTCCCTTCCTTCCTTTTTTCTTTCTTCCTTCCTTCCTCCCTCCCTCCCTCCTCCTTTCTCTTTTCTTTTTCTTTTTTTTCTTTTTTTTAAATTAGATTTATATGCCGCCCTTCTCCGGAGACTCAGGACAGCTTACAATGTGTTAAGCAACAGCCTTCATACTTTTTGTATATTTTATACAAAGTCAGCTTATTGCCCCCACAAACTGGGTCCTCGATTGACCTACCTTAGAAAGGATGGAAGGCTGAGTCAACCTTGAGCCTGGGGAGATTCGAACTTACAGTCATTGCAGACAGCTGGATGTTAATAACAGGCTTTAGTCTGCTTATTAGCCTGTTGAGCTATCCAAGGCTCTTTTTCATTCCTTTCCTTCCTTCCTTCCCTCCCTTCCCTTTTTCCTTTTCTCCCTTCCTTCCTTTTTTTCTTTTTCTTCCTTCCTTCCTTCCTCCCTTCCCTTCCTTTTCTTTTTTCTCTTTCTTTTTACCTTTCTTCCTTCCTTCCTCCCCTTCCCTTTTTCCTTTTTTCCCTCCCTCCCTTCCTTTTTGCCTCCTTCCTTCCTCCCTCTCTCCCTCCCTGCTCCTTTCCCTTCCTTCCTTCCTTCCTTCCTTCCTTCCTTCCTTCCTTCCTTCCTTCCTTCCTTCCTTCCTTCCTTCCTTCCTTCCTTTTCATTGTTTCTTTCCTCAGATGTGGCCAAAAGCCAAATTTGAATCATGCATAATAGAAGCATTTCTAACCCAAAATCTTTTCCACTCCCCTTTTTTTGAACCAAAACCACAGATATTTTCACACAACCCCCACTTGTGTTTTTGTGTGTCAGGTGTTTCTAAAATCCTTGTTGTGACAGATCAAAAAAACAACAACAATCTGTTAAACTCCCACCTAAGAATGAACATCAAAACCTCTGCTCCATTCACTATAAACCGCAGAATAAAATTATAACAAATTCAATTCAAGTTAGCAAAATTCCCCTTAGGTTTCGACCTCCTGCAAAAGTTAAAATGCCACTTCTGTTAAGTAGAAAAACTCAAATTTTAGACGCGGTACAAACAAATCCATGTATTAAATTGCAGCTAGGAAAGGTTTTTTTCCTCCCCCCAAGTCTGAATTGAATTCCAATATGGGATTTAAATATATATATATATATATGTATTTATATATCGAGTTATTCGAAACACGGAAGCGTTTCCACAATTGGATTAGCTGTTCTTCCATTGAAGCATCCAAAAAAAGAAAGAAAGAAAGAAAAGAGATTTTACATCGATAAAAATCAGGCCGGCATCAAAGAAATTAAAAACAAGCCAAGTTCTCATCCGTGGCGGTGAAGATCAAAACTTTTTTTTTTATTTTGCAAAGATGTTTTTGTGCTTTTCGTCTTTAAATTTAGACTTTGCATTTCGGGCTAATTTTTTCCCTGAAATTTTGCAGCTTTCCAAATGGATCGTTTCTCCTGCCCCGTGAAAAAATTCTCACCCCGTCTGAACCTCGACGGTTTTTCCAAACTACGTCGGCCAAAATGTGTGCATTTTGTTTGCGTTGACCACGCCGCTAAAGGAAATTCCAGCCTGGGACAGATAATGAGGACCAGAAGTTCTGGCTTGGCAAGAGATTAAAAACTGAGAATGGAAGCCGAAAATGCTCTGAAGAGTGGGCAGGAAAAAAATCAGGATTTTTAAACACCGCTTGGCGTCCCTGAAAGACGATATTGAAAAAAAAGGGGGGGGGCAAAATGGCAGGAAAAGGAGATGCAAAATTCCCCCTCCTGATGCTTTAAAATGCCTCATTTTTAAAAAAAGATTCTGCTCTGCTAATCTACATTTAATACCCTGATTTGTGACTGGGGGGGGGGGAACCGCCACATCTGTTCAAATTTCTTCCTTTGGTGTTGTGGTGAAGATGTGGTGAAGAGATTGGACAATCATTTGTCTGAAATAAGGTTTCCTTTCTAGCTTTTCCTTTTGTCCTTCCTTCCTTCCTTCCCTTCTTCCCTCCCTCTGCCCCTCCTTCTCTCCCTTGTTTCCTTCCTTCCTTCCTCGTTCCTTCTTCTTCTTCCTTTCTCCCTCCCTCCATCCTTCCCTCCTTCCTCATTTCCTTTTCTTCTTTCCTTCATGTATCCCTCCCTCCCTTTTCTCTCTTCTCTCCTTCTCTCCATTCTTTCATCCTTCCTCTCTCCTTTCCTTTTTTCTCTTTCCTTCTTCTATCCCTCTCATCCTTCCTTCCTCTTTCCCTCCCTCCTTTCCTCCTGCCCCTCTTGTCTCCTTCCTTCCTCCCTCCCTCCCTCCTTCCCTTCCCTTTTACTCAGCCTTTCCATTCTTCTTTTAAACCATGATACAGATTTATTTCCAGAAACAAAATCAGGCAAAAACGAGCTAGAATAAGAATTCAATGATGGAAAACTTTTGGGAGAAGAGCTTTTTTTTAAAAAAGCTGCCATTTTCTTGGCCACAAAAAAGGACCACGGAAATTTAGGCCATGACGTTGGCAGTGAGAAAAGCCTCTCTTCCATCGGCAAACTCTGATCGATCGATCACTTGATCGATCGATCTATCTATCTCTTTTATCTCTATCATCTATCTATCTATCTATCTATCTATCTATCTATCTATCTATCTATCTATCTATCTATCTATCATCTATCTATCTATCTATCTATCTATCTATCTATCTATCTATCTATTCTATCATTTTCCATCTCTCTATATCTATCTATCTATCTATCTATCTATCTATCTATCTATCTATCTATCATCTAATCTATCTACCTACCTGCCTACCTAATCTATCATATCTATCAGATCCATATCTATCTATCTATCTATCTATCTATCTATCTATCTATCTATCTATCTATCTATCTATCTATCTATCTATCTATCATCTAATCTATCTACCTACCTGCCTACCTAATCTATCATATCTATCAGATCCATATCTATCTATCTATCTATCTATCTATCTATCTATCTATCTATCTATCTATCTATCTATCTATATCTCTATAATGTATCTAAAACTATATCTAAAATTTCAATAGATTTGGTATTTGCTCATCAATAAGGAAGGGAGGGAAGGAAGGAAGGAAGAAGGAAAGGAAGGAATGAAAGAAAGAAGAAAAGAGAAAGAGGGAGGGAGGGGAGGAAGGAAGGAGGAAAGGAAGGAATGAAAGAAAGAAAAAGAAAAGAAAGAGGGAGGGAGGGAGGGAAGGAAGGAAAGGAAGAAAAAAGGAAGAGAGGAAGGGAGAAAAGGAAAAAGGGGAACGAAGGAAGGAAGGAAGGAAGGAAGGAAAGAAAAAAGAAAAGGAACTTTGGAGTGGAAATCAGCCAGGTATCATCATTCCTAAGGGAGGACTCCAACTCCCATCCTTCTGACTTCTAGGCTTTTCAATGCGACACCAAACTGGTTTCGCCTCCTAACAAGGAAAAGCGGTTTGTGCAAACCCCAGTTTAGCAGAGTTAACCGTCCCTTCTTCTAACCATGGTTTGTACTCTCCCATGTGCGCTCAGAATGGAGACATTCCATACACGGGCTCCCTCCCTCCCTCCCTCCCTCCCTCCACGGGATTTTCCCACCATGCCTTGCAAAGGATGCTCGCAAACCCCGCCAGACTCACGGAGACACGTCCTGCCGTCCGCGTGCAGACGAAAGCTTGGCTTGCACTCGCAGTGATAGCTCCCCGGAGTGTTGACACATCTGTGCTGGCAGCCCCCGTTGTGAGTTTGGCACTCGTCAACCTCTGGAAAGGAAACAAGATGGAAGCGGGACAAAACCTCAGCTCGGCAGGCTTCGGCGGCCAGCTCCCCCCACTCAATCCACAGGCAATTGTCTCTGGTGTCAACACCAGGGGCTGGTTAGAACAAAACACAACACAACACAACAACACAACACAACACACAACACAAAACAAGGGGGGCAGGAATAGGAGGAATTCCATAGCATCTTTTCCAATCAAGAAATCTTAAAATTGTTCCATTTCTGAATAAGGGATGCTGCATCCAGTTGTGGTTGCCACATTGTAAAACAAAACAAAAAAAAGATTCTTGAGACTTTGGGAAAAGTGCAGAGAAGAGCAACAAAGATGATTATAGGGGACTGGAGGCTAAAACGTATGAAGAACGGTTGCAGGAATTGGGCATGTCTAGTTTAATGAAAAGAAGGATCAAGGGAGACATGATAGCATCTTCTGATATCTCAGGGGCTGCCCCCAAAGAAGAGGGAGTCAAGCTATTCTTCAAAGCACCTGAGAGCAGGACAAGAAGCAACAAGTGGAAACTAATCAAGGAGAGAAGCAATTTAAGAACTAAGCAGAAACTTCTTGACAGTGAGAACAATTGACCAGTGGAACAACTTGCCACCAGAAGTTGTGAATGCTCCAACACTGGAAGTTTTTAAGAAGAGGTTGGATAACCATTTGTCTGAAGGGGTGTAGGGTTTCCTGCCTGGGCAGGGGGTTGGACTAGAAGACCTCCAAGGTCCCTTCCAGCTCTCTTCCGATGGAATGATTTCTCGGTTGGAAAAAAAAAAAGAAATGCTACCAGATCCTTGATTTTTTATTTTTTATTTTTTTTGCTACTGCAAACTAACAAATCTCGCCACCGATAATGTCCGTCCAGATCTAGGAACGCAGCCAATTTCAAGCAAGAGGGTGCGTAGCCAGAAATTATCTATATTTCTTTTCTTTTTCTTTCTTTTTTTTTTTTTCACTTGGCCTTCTATGAAATAAAACAAGCTTCGGGGAAACAGTCTGGATTAATTTTGAGCCCCGTCCATAAAATACATTTCCAAGTCTATTTTTCTCCCCCACATTTTGGGTAAATTCCAAAATTTTACAAATGTTGTCAACGCTCTTGGCCGTTGGTTGTTGTTTTTTTTTCCTCCTTCCATAGATTAACAACAAAGAATTTAAAAAATATATTTTATTTATTTATTCATTCATTCAGGTTTTTTATACCGCCCTTCTCCCGAAGGACTCAGGGCGATGCACAGCCGTGATAAAACAACATGATACAAAATTTAAAATACTTTTTTTAAAAAAAACAATTAAACAATTTTTAAAAACTTTTTGTAAGTTTATAAAAAAGAAAGCTAGCAACAATAGCAAATGTATTTCTCTAAGGCAGGGGTCGGCAACCTTAAACACTCAAAGAGCCACAAAGGTCCTAACCGGAAGCCCCCCGTCCCCCCCAGTTCAATTCTGGAACCGACCAGAAGTCCAGTTCCCCCACCATAGAGTCTCCTCCTAGCACGGCATCCTTTTTCCTCTACCTGTCCTAACCGAAAGATGATCAGCAACAGGGAGCCGCAGCTGAGGGATGAAAGAGCCACATGCAGCTCCAGAGCCACACGGGTTGCCTACTCCTGCTTTAAGGAGTAAACAAATCCAATCAGAAAGCATAACAAATTACGTACTGCGGTTTTAAGCCACGCTTGTTTTATGTTGGTTTGTTGCGGAGGCCAAACGGGTGGATTATAAATTGCGAACACATTCGGGGTTTAGAAATGCGGCTTGCACTTCATTAACCCAGCGTCGTTTTTGGTACATATTTTTTGTATAAATCTATTAATTTGGCTTTCGGCACCGAGGAAAATTGGCCAACGTGGAGAAACGGAGGGAGAGGGGAAAAAAAAGAAAAGAAATGCACAGCTTCCAAATCCAATCTCTGGAATACGCACAAAGGGAGAAATGGACAAGGAAGATGACAGCATTATGAAGGATGGCAAAAATTGATTTGCTTGATTAAAGAAAGAACAATAATTATATTTTATGGGTGACCGGAAGCCCCTTAAGGAGTTTTTTTTGCTGGGAGAAAAAAAAATGAATTTATGATGTATGGCTATGGAGTTTAAACAGGGTAGGCTACGGGGGGGGGGGGGGGAAGGAAATTGTGTTGTAATTTGAGAGAGAAGGGGTGAAATATAAATGGAATTGCTGTTAAGAAGACTGGAAGCCATCTTTTCATTTTATTTCCTTCTCTCTTCCTTCCTTCATTTCTCTCCCTCCCTTCCTTTTCTTCCTTCCTTCCTCCCTTTTTCCTTCCTTTTCTCCCTCCCTCTCCTTCCTTTCTTTGTTCCTCTCTCTCCTTGCCTCTTCACTTTGTTTCCCCTTTCCTTCCTTCGCCTACTTTGCCCTTCTTCCTTCTTTCCTTTTCATCTTCCTTCCTTCTCTTACTTTCCCCTTCTCCTTCCTTCCTTCCTTCCAATCTTCCTTCTACTTTCCCCTTTTCCTCTCTTCCTTCCTTCTTTCCCTCCTTCTCTACTGTCCATCCTTCTTTCCTCCTGCCCTCCCTTCCTTCTTCCTTTCTTCCTTTCTATCTTTCTTTTTCCTATGTTCCCCTTTCTTTCTTCTCTTTCTTCTCTTACTTTCCCCCTTCCTTCCCTTATTTCCCTTCTCTCTCTCTCCCTCCTTCCTTCCTTCTTTTTCATCTTCTTTCCTTTTCTTCTCCTACTTTCCCCCTTCCTTCCTTTCCTTTTCCCTTCCTTCTCTTACTTTCCCCTTCTCTCTCCCTTCCTTCTTTTCCTTCTTCTTTCCTTTCCTTCTACTTCCTTCCTTTTCCCTTCCTTCTCTTCCCCTTCTCCCTCAATCCTTCCTTCTTACTTTCCCCTTCCTTCTTTTCCATCCTCTTTCCTTTCCTTCTCCCACTTCCTTCCTTCCTTTCTTTTCCCTTCCTTCTCTTACTTTCCCCTTCTCTCTCTCCCTCCTTCTTTCTTTTCCATCTTCTTTCCTTTCCTTCTCCTATTCCCCCTTCCTTTCTTCCTTCCTTTTCCCTTCCTTCTCTTACTTTCCCCTTCTCCCTCCCTCCTTCCTTCCTCCTCCCTTCCCTTCTTCCTCCCCTCTTTTCCATCTCCTTTCCTTTCCTTCTCCTACTTTCCCCCTCCCTCCCTCTCTCCTCTTTCATCCTCCTTTCTTCCCTCCTTCTCCTGTCCCTTCCCCATTGCTTTCTTTGGAAAAAAAAAATTAGGATCACTTACTAAAGAAAGAGAACTGAGCATCCTTCCATGGATTTTTTTTTAAAAAAAGAGGAAAGAGTACAAAAACATACTTTAGCTGATCAATTTCTGCGCCGACATCTAGTTAAGACAGCAACTGTGTTGTTTTTGTGTGTGTGTGAGTGAGTGTGTGTGTGTGTTTCCTCCTTTCTGTTTTGTTTAGCTCCCCAGGCTGCCCCCACACATCTCAGCCCTGGAATTGAACATCTGGCTGGCTGCCCTCTTGGCCTGTCCGCCTGCCCGCCCCGTCTCTTGCCAAAACGTCTCTTTTTCCGAACCCAAACCAAGGGAGACTGTTCCACTCCACCGAAAGTGGAGTGTTTTTTGCGTCCTGCAAAGACAAACCTTTGCATTCGTCTCTATAAAGAAAGTTTGGAGAGCGATTCCTGGTTTTAAAAAAGAGGGAAGATGTGGAGACGGAGTTTGTGTGCAAAGAGATTCTGGTTCGTTTTGGTTTGGTTTTTTTTTCCCCCCCCCTTCCGTCTTTCCCGTCTCTAGCTTTGGAGCTTGGCACAACAACCGGGTGGGATCCGTGAGGACATCTAGCCCAACCCCTCCGTTTGAAGGCCTCCGGGGAAGGAAGACTGAGGCTGAACACCTCCAGGTCTTTAAGAGGATTTTGATTCCTAGATCTTGGCGACATTTTAATCACCCTCCTATTAAACCCCTGAATTGTGGGACCCATAACTGGAGCCAGGGGTCTAACTAGAGCCAAAGTGTCGTGGGTTGACCTCCAAATGCGTGAACGGAAGGAATTTTTCCTCTGTTTGGTTTTGTTCTAATTCCCGAACTGGGTTGGGCTAGATGACCTCAAGAACGCCGCCCAACTCTAAACCTCACACTCATTGGGCCCTGCTCCGTTCACCCGACAACCGACGGCAGCAATCCATCCCCGTGTGTGTTTCCTTGTGCTGAGACTACAAGAGACCCACAATTGCCTTGAGTTTGTGTGATAGCACCGCTCCAATATTTGAGGGGCTGCCCCAAAGAAGAGTGAGCACCCTATTCCGAAAAGCCTGGTGGCTCAGCAGACTAAAAGCCTTGTGATTAACACCAGCTGTCTGCAATGACTGTAAGTTCGAATCTCACCAGGCTCAAGGTCGACTCAGCCTTCCATCCTTTCTAAGGTGGATAAATTGAGGACCCAGTTTGCGGGGGCAACAAGCTGACTTTGTATAAATATACAAAAGTATGAAGGCTGTTGCTTAACGCATTGAGTCTCCGGAGAAGGGCGGCATATAAATCAAATTTTTTTTAAAAAAGCACCAGAAGGCAGGACAAGAAACAATGGATGGAAATTAATCCAGCAGAGAAGCAACGAAAGAGGGATTTTCTCACAATTTAATCAGTGGGACAAAGCAAGGAGCGAAACAACCTGGAATTAAGGAGAAATTTCCTGGACTAAGTGAGAACAATTAACCCCACGGAACTGCTTGCCACCAGAAGTTGTGAATGCTCCAAAACTGGAGGTTTTTAAGAAGAGACCGGACAGCCAATGGTTTAGACTCTCCTGCTTCAGCAGTGGGGTGGATTAGAAGACTCTGTTCTTCTCTTATTCTGTAAGTACAGCCCTCTCTATCACCCGCTCACTCACCTGGCCTGTTCTCCGAGCGTCCCCCGCCGTACCCCCCGTAGCACGGGAGGCAATTCTTCCAGAGGTACCGATAGTGCAGTGCGGAAGCCGAGGGGGGCCCCCCAATCCAGACCACCAGCCACCAAAGCAGCCACGCGCCCAGCAGCAGCCCCTCCGTTCTTCCTCGCATCCTGCAGGAACCGTGTCTCGTCCTGCAGCTTCGTAAAAAAACTTTTCAGCCACTGAGCGAAGGGGGCCACGTTCATCCTCTCCTCTTCACGGTCGCAGCCCCCTCCCCTCACGGCATGCCTTCTCTACCTCCCCCCACCACACCACACACCCCCCCCCCAAAAAATAGACCGAGCCATGTCAAATTTCCTAGTTTTGCAACGCGGGCTGCGATTTGGATGTAACTTGGCTCCCTTTTGCAAGTTAAATAATGTTTTAAAAAAACATATATATATATATAAATATAAAATTCTTCTCTCTCACCACACAAGCCCCCTCTTTATCCTCTCCCCACCTCGCGCATATTTTCAGCTGCACCGCACCGCACGCACAAAACCCAGGATACCCCATCCGTGCGCCAGAGCGCAGGAATTTTTTTGGCTGATGGACGGATGGAGGTTTTTACGCATTCTTGGCCAGCGTCCAACCTCGCATCTTGGCCATGTCAACAATCAAAGGGGGGATGGAAAACGGGGGAGGGGGGGCGGAGGGGGGTGTGAGTGGGAAGGGGGAAGAGAGGAGGGGGCTTAAATTAAGTCCACATTTTGGAAAGTTCTGAATGGCACAAAAGCGAGGTTTGTTTTTTTTTCCTCCCCACTGAACGGCGGAGAGAAGACATCCCCAAATATTATAATAACCAAGCGATAGGATCGTGTTTGCAGGGAAGGCAGGCAGGCGGTCCTCCACTTACGATGGTCCGTTTAGTGACCAAAGTTGCGACGTCGCTGAGAGAAGCGACTTGGGGAACGTTTTTTCACAATTACGACCGTTTTTGTAAAACACCGCTTGGGGGGGGCGCGAAAGCCCTACTAAGCAGGTATATACAAAAGTATGAAGGCTATTGCTTCACGCATTGTAAGCCGCCCTGAGTCTCCCGGAGAAGGGCGACATATAAATCGAACTAATAAATAAATAAATAAATAAGTAAGTAAATCCCCTCGATCGTGTGATCAAAATTCAACTGATTCGTATTTATTTATTTATTTATTTATTTTAATCAAATTGTTATGCCGCCCTTCTCCCGAAGGACTCGGGGCGGCTCGCAAAAAATAAAAAGCATCGCACAATAAAATAATAAATTCATTTTAGTTAATTAAAATACTCCAATTTAAAACCTTTCAAAAAATTAAAAACTAAAAACAACTAAAAAAAACAACTAAAAAAAACTTTTAAAAAACTAAAGGAAAATTGACGGTCGCAGCGGCCCGGGGTCACACGATCCCCCTTTTGCGAACTTCCTGCGAGCAAAATCAACGAGGAAGCCGGATTCGCTTAACAACGGGTGACCAGAACGGTCGTTAAATGAGGCAAAACTCAACTCGATAAATTGTCTTGCTTAGCAACAAAAACTGGGGGCTCTGTTGGGGTCATAAATCGAGGACTATCTGCATTAGGAATTACAGATGTGAGAACCCCATGTCTGAAATTTTGATTCCTTAGGTCCATCTGGAAAAACACAACAAAAAAAAAAAATCCAATTTTATTTCCAAATATTTTGGCAGGAAATTAAAATTTGCGGTACCCAAACTTCGCATCCGTGCCAAATTGACCATCCCGGCTGGCATAAAATGGGCACGGAAACTACAAAGGGGGACGGTTGTTTTATTATTCTTGTCAGCCAGCTCCAGAGTTCAAAAACCGGAGGCTCGCCGAGGCGACTCCTCGAACTCGGAGCCCGTTCGGCAGATTCGAACCCGCCACCTTTCAGAATCAAAGAGTCTCTGAACCGTTTCCAGTTTAGGGTTAGCCAAAGCTGCCCAAGATTTAATCCTATTTCCAGAAGTGAACTGCACGCAGAGACACGCACGCCACTGTAAAAAAAATAAATAAATCAGGAGCCGTTCTGCAAAATGCCAACTGAGGGGAGCAGAAGAATGGGAGATATTTCCGTGGGTTTTGGGGTTGTTGTTTTTTAAACGCAGGCAGCCGAAGGTCCCGATGACAACTGATGTGAGCTTTCGAAGGAGTGATGTACGACTTGCCACAGTTTTATGTGCGATCCCTAAGTGAATCCAGGCTCAGAAGAGAATTTGAAAATTTCAGAATACGCTCTTAATAAGGAACAAACTTTTTTCCCCTAGGTGAACTTTTATTTATCTTTATATATTATCCATCCATCTCTCTCTCTCTCTCTCTCCTGTCTGTCAATCTATCTATCTATCTATCCATCCATCCATCCGTCTATTGAATTTATCTTTGTATTTATTTTGTTTCTCTATTAATACTATTTACAAATATTTATATTATGCTTATGTTATCTATGTATATGGCTGTGCACTGCCCTGAGTCCCTTGGGAGAAGGGCGGTATAAAAATTTAAATAATAAATAAATAAATATTGTATTTGTTATCTATTTATTGTATTTACTTTTCTATCAATTGTAATCCCTATCTCTCTTATCTATCTTCCTATCTCTATCTATCCATCCATCCGTCTGTTTCAATCTCTACCTCTCGCTCGCTATCCATCCATCCATGTTTATTTATCTATCTATCTATCTATCTATCTATCTATCTATCTATCTATCTATCTATCTATCTATCATCTAGCTATCTCCCTGTCTATCAATCTATGTATGTGTGATTCTGTCTCTATCGTGTTTATTGCTATCTTTCTGTCTTTCTATCATTATCTATCATCTATTGTCTATCTATCATCTCACTCTCTCATCTATTTATCTATATCTATCTTCCTATTTTTCTATCCATCCATCTATCCATGTGCTTCAACCCTATCTACCTCTCTCCTTCCATCTGTTTCTATCTCTATCTACCTCCGTCTATCTATCCATCCATTTCAATCTCTATCTCTCGCTCGCTATCCATCCACCCATCCATGTCTGTCTGTCTATCTATCTATTATCTATATCTATCTATCTATCTATCTATCTATCTATCTATCTATCTATCTATCTATCTATCTATCTATCTATCATCTATCTATCTATCTATCTATCTATATCTCCCTCCCTCCCTCCCTCCCTCCCTCTGTCTATCAATCTATCTGTGATTCTGTCTGTTATTTATTGCTATTCTTTCTATCATTATCTATCACCTATCGTCTATCATCTCACTCTCTCATCTATCTATATCTTCCTATTTTTCTATCCATTGCTTCAATCCCTATCTACCTCTCTCTCTCTCCTTCCATCTGTTTCTATCTCTATCTACCTGTCTGTCTGTCTGTCTATCTATCCATCCATCCATCCACCCACCCACCCACCCACCCACCCACCTATTCATCCATCCATCCATCCCCCCACCCATCATCTTTTGTGATTCCATCAGAAATCAGTTGTTGGTTAATTTGAACCTACACCAACCACGATAGCTGGTTACGTTCAACATTTTGCAACAAGGCCCATGTCCGTTGGGTTTTCTACATTCCGGGCAGGTCCAACAGCGAGACTCCTTTCATTCTGAGGCTTCAGGAGGCCACAGTAAATGGACCATCTTGGGGTCAGCACCTTTTAGCTGGACCTCCCTCTCTCTCCAGAAGATGGTTGAGTTCTCCACCCCCCATGGCTGATGTTAACCGGGGCTCAAACAAATCTGGTTTGTTTTCCTGGAAAACAAACTTTTGGAGAGACCGGTAGGTCCTGGGGTCTCCTGGATATGGATGTGTGTCTCTTGGCTGAGCGACAAATCCACACCCCCCCCCCCCCCCACTTGCCGGTCTCTGTTTTTCATTCGGCAAAAGGAATTTGGAGGTACCCCCCCCCCACCTCCAACACATGATGGATTATCAGCAAATATTAAATCTGCAGAGAGCAAATGAAAGCCAATAAATTCACGGAGCAGTGTTCTAATCGTTTGACTTGGGCTCCCCCGCACCCCCCAAAAAAAGAGCTTGGAATTTGCTAACTCCTCTGAAGATCTCCTTGGCTTCCCACAAATGCTTCCATACTCAAAAAAAAAAAAAAAATCAACCCGTCTCCGGCCAAGCCACCCTCTGGAAACTCAAACTCAGCTTGTTGTGTGGATAAGCAAGCAATCTAGGTTTATCGCATTCTTCTTGTTGTTCTCCTCCTCCTTCCTTCCTCTCCTCCTCCCCTCTTCTTCTCACTCCTTACTACTCCTTCTTCCCTTTCTTCTTTCTCCTTCCCTCTTCTCCTCCTTCCCTTCTTCTCCTCATCTTCTCCGTTCTCCTCCTCCTCCCTTCTCCCCTTTCTTCTTCTTTTTCTCCTTTCCTCTTCTCCTTCTCCCCTTCTTCTCCTCCTCCCCTTCTTCTCCTCCTCCTCCCCTCTTCTTCACTGCTTCCTTCACCTTCTTCCCTTTCTTCTCTTCACCTCTTCTTCTCCTCCCCTTCCCCTTCCCCTTCTCCTCCCCTCCTCACTCCTTCTCCCCTTTCTTCTTCCTCCTCCCCTCTTCTCCTCTTCCTCCTCTCTTCTTCTCACTCCTTCCTTCTCCTCCTCCTTCCCTCTTCTCCTCCTTCCCTTCTTCTCTTCCCGTTTGTCTCCTCCTCCCCTTCCCCGTTCTTCTTCTCCTCCTCCCTTCTCCCTTTTCTTCTTCTCCTCTTCACCTCTTCTTCTCCTCCTTCCCTTTGTTCTTCTTCCTTCTCCTCCCCCTCCTTCTTCCTGCCCTTCTGGCTTGCTTTGCACTTTTGCAGATTAGCAAACCAGCAAGACAGCTGTGGGTAGGCCGAGTTGACTTACGACACTCCCTCTAGCGACGGATCCTGACCCGGGCAGGGGGTTGGGCTAGATGACCCCCAAGATCCCTTCCAATTCTTATTGTCTGTGATTGTAGGTGGCAAACTATGGCTCCACAGGCAGGAGGGGTAAAGTTGAGGGTGGCTGCAGTTGGGAAACGTGGCAGGTTCCCACGGATTTTAAACCTGGATCCCACAAAAACACTTTTTTTTTTCCTGGCGTGGCCGGTGGTTTAATGCAAAGTTTTGTTTCGCATTTTCTAAACTGTCCTGCAGAGAATGTCCCGTTTTTGCCCCAAGGCGGATGATTTTGGAAGAGCTGAACCGACCTTCCCCTCCGAAGAGTTTTGTTTTTTGTTTAAGATTCTCTCCAAAATGCCAGACACGCTCCAGAAATCTGTCCTGGGGCCTCGGATTTGGTCTCAGCACAATGGCAGTGCACGGAAGGTGGCTTGAGATTGGCAGAGGCTGAACAATTTGTAAACTGAATGGCTTGGAAAGCTTCCCTGAAGCCTTCAAGAGAGAGAACGAGAGAGAGAGAGAGGGAGGAGAAAAGAAGAGAGTTGAGGCGTGAAAGCAAAGAGAGAAAAAGGGGAGGGAGGAGAGAAAGGAAAGAAAAGAGGGAGGGAGGGAGGGAGGAAGGAAGGAAGGAAAGATTAGGGAGGAAAGAAGGAAAGGGAAGAAAGAAGGGGGAAGGGATGGAGGGAGGAAGGAAGGAAGGAAAGATTAGGGAAGAAAGAAGGGAAGGGAAGAAGGAGGGAGGGAGGGGGGAAGGAAAGATTAGGGAAGAAAGAAGGGAAGGGAAGAAGGAAGGAGGGAGGGAGGGAGGGAGGAAGGAAAGATTAGGGAGGAAAGAAGGAAAGGGAAGAAGGAGGGAGGAAGGAAGGAAAAAGATTAGGGAAGAAAGAAGGAAAGGGAAGAAGGGAGGGAGGGAGGAAAGATTAGGAAAGAAAGAAGGAAAGGGGAGAAGGAAGGAGGGAGGGAAAAAGGAAGGAAAGATTAGGGAAGAAAGAAGGAAAGGCAAGAAGGAAGGAGGGAGGGAGGAAGGAAGGAAAGATTAGGGAAGAAAGAAGGAAGGAGGGAGGGAGGAAGGAAGGAAGGAAAGATTAGCGAAGAAAGAAGAAAAGGGAAGGAGGGAGGGAGGAAGGAAGGAAGGAAAGATTAGGGAAGAAAGAAGGAAAGGGAAGAAGGAAGGGGGAAGGGAGGGGGTGGGAGGAAAGAAACGATGGGAGGAAGGAGAAAAGGGAAGATTAGGGAAGATAAAAATAAAGGAAGAAAAATGGGAGGGAGGAAGAGAAGGGAAGATTGAGGAAGAGAGAAGGAAAGAAGGGAGGGAGGGATAGAGGAAGAAGAAAAGGGAAGATTAGGGAAGACAAAAAAGGAAGAAAAAAGAAAAGGGAGGGAAGGAGATAGTAAGGAAGGAAATAAAAATTAGGGGAAAGGAAAGGAAGGAAGGAGGGCAGGAGAAAGGGAAGATTAGAGGACAGAGAAGGGAAGGAAAAAGGGAGGGAGAGAGGAAGGAAGGAAGGAAAGATTAGGGGAGAGAGAAGGAAAGAAGAAACGGGGAAGGGAGGGAGAAGGAGGAGGAAGAGGAGGAGGAGTAATAGATGATCTTCACTGAATTTGAACGAGTTATTTCTAAAAAACAAAACAAAACCCAACCACCTTAAAACAACAACAAAAAACCTTTAAAACCTAAAATTTAAAAACTGACTTCCCAAAAAAAAAAAAAAATCGCTTCAAACTTCACTGAAAATCATAACTTCAACTTCTGAACAAGTTTGAATGAACTTGGAAGAACTCTGAATGACCTTCAAAGGAGTCGGAAACCTTGGGGGCCTGTCGATTCTCCTTTTCATGCGTTATTTTCTTCCCATCTTCCCGTTTTTCCTCCCTTTTCCCCCCTTCTTAAAAACATTTCATTCTTCTTTTTTCCTTTTTTCAAAGGCCAAATGCCTCAACTCCCACCCCACCCCGCTTGTCCCGAGCCCAGTGAAGCATCTGCAAATGCTCCCCTCCTACAAGGGCGCATTATTTTTGATGCCGAAAAAGATGAGCTACATCTGGCTCTTTATTTATGTAGAGGTCTGACGTTCCCACAAGAAAGAGAAGCCACCGGTTTAAAAAGCCGTTGTAGTTTTCCCACCCACCCCTGGCGTCTTTTCCTCTCGCGTCTCTCTCTTTTGTCCCAAAAAAAAAAAAAAAAAAGGGAGGAGGAAGGCGCATCAAACAGAAGGCCATTGTGTGGGGTTTTATGTTCCAGCATAACTCTGGAACGCCTCGAGCAATTTCAACCAAACTTGGTACACAAGACGACTTACTCTCTGGGAAAAAAATACTGTGGGGGTAAGATACCCCCTAGCACCCCTCGGGGGTGGGGGGTGTCTTGTGTTCTAGCATACCTCTGGAACACCTGGGCTGCTGAAATGAAAAGGAGTGAATTATATCTACAGTGTCAAATCACAGTACTTTGGACAGAGATAGTCTGCATTTTGGGTTCACGTTCTGTTAAGATACAGCCTGTTGTGCCTTAAAAGGGCTTCTACTGTGCAGCACAGGGGGAGTTGCCATGGTAACAGGTTCACAGTACTCCACAAGGGGGCTCCCTCTGGTAAGGGGGATTGGTTCTTAAAAAAATAAATAAATACCTGGGCAACGCCGGCTTATCAGCCAGCAATTTTAAAAAACCAGAATCCGATAAACATTTCTCTGTACTTTGCAAGAGTGAGCATCAGAGCAGCGAGTTTAAACCACTTTTTTTTCTCACCCGTCTGATTTATTTACGCTATGCAGAGTGTCCTCAGCTTACAATAGTTCGTTTAGCGACGAGTTCCAAAGTCCCGACGGCACTGGGAAAAAAGGGACTTGGGACGGGGTTTTCGCACTTACGACCGTCGCCGCGTCCCCGTGCGATCACACTATTTATATTCGGATGCTCGGGAAAACACGGCTCGTATTGACGACAGTAGCGGTGTCCCCTGGGTCAATGTGAGCCGCCCCCCCCCCCTTTTGCGGCCTTCTGACGAGCAAAGTCAAGGAGGAAAGACGGATTCGCTTAACAACTGGGTGAACAATGGCAGGGCAAGGCAAGGAAAGTCGTGAAATAGGGCAAAACTCCTCCAAGGTCCCGTCCAGCTCTATTTCGATTTACTGTAAACGTTGTTTATTTTTTTAAAAAAATTCCTTGCTCTCATTGCTTCAGCAGCTCAAACAAATGTCCCTTTTCTTTGAAATCTCCTTTTTCTTTGCCAATCTCCCTTCGTGTGGCAGGTTTTAACATGCAACCTCAGAAAGGAACAATACATTCCTTAAGAGAAAGAAATATTTGTTTTTTTCTCTCTCTCTTCCTCTAAAATCGAGATCAATGTGTACTTTAAAGGGTGCGGGCGTTTGGAAGGAAGGGAATTACAGTTTTCTGGCACACACAAAAACACACACACACCTGAGTTTCCCAACAAAAGGAGGAAAAAAACCCCGCACACTTCTAGCTTAGAAAAAGATAAGGGAGCCTCATTTGCTTCACACCTTTGGGGTTAATGTGGTGTTTCAAGTGGCCCCAGAATTTGGGGGTGCAACAGTAGCAGGTAGAGGGGTGGGGGTAAGGGGAGGGTCTTCCCTTACCTGAGGAAGTGGTTTGTGCGAGGGTCCGAGTGAGAAAATTGCTGCTTATGTCCAGCTCCTGACCATAGAGACTACTGGCTGAAGGGCCCATTCTGGAGCATCTCTCTCTGGCCCCGCCCACTCACCCAGGTGAGGGGTAAGGAGCCCATTTCTCTTACAGGTGATTTTGATGTTGGCAAATTGCATTCTGTGCATTCTCTTTATGGGCAGGAGGGGCAACATTTGACTTCAGGAGTTGCCCAAAGCCACAAAGTTGCTTTGTGTTACATTCCTTCCTTCTTTTCCTTTTTGTCTCTTTCTCCTTCCTTCCTTCCTTTTGTCTCTGCTTCCTTCCTTCCAAAATATCTATCCATCCACCCTTCTCCTTCCTAGCTTTTTTCATTATCCATCGACAATATCCTCCTATCCATTATTTTCCCTTCCCTTCCTTCTTTTCCATCTACTCTATCCCCCATCCATCCCTCTCTTCCTTTCTTTCTTCCTTCCTTTTCGTTTGTCCTCCCTTGTCTCTTCTTCCTTCCTCCCTTTTTTTCCATCCAGTATTTCCTTCCTTCCTTTTCTGCCTTCGTCCCTTGTCATCCATCCGCACGATCCCTGTTCATTGCTTCCCTCCCACGTGTTTATTTTGCCCTTTGCACCCTTCCATGAATGCAACTTATAACAGAATGACAGAGCTGGAAGGGACCTTGGAGGTCATCTAGTCCTACCCTCCCCGCCCAAGCAGGAAACCCTACACCATTTCTTGACAGATGGCAGTCTGGTCTCTTCCTGAAAACTTCCAGGGATGAAGCTCCCACAACTTCTGGTGGCAAGTTGTTCCATGGGTTGATGGTTCTCAGCGTCAGGAAATTCCTCCGTATTTCCAGGTTGAATCTCTAATTGTTCGGTTTCCACATGCACCCCTCCAATAATGCAACCTGCACCCTTCCATGAATGCAACCTGCACCCTTCCATGAATGCAAAAAGCATTCTTCCAGAAATGCAACCTACATCCTTTGTGAATGCAATATGCACCCTTTGCATGAATGCAACACCCACCCTTGACATGAGCCTGGTGGCGCAGCGGACTAAAGTGCTGTTAAAGTAGCCCTTAGTTGCCAGCTGCCTGCAATTACTGCGAGTTCGAATCTCACCAGGCTCAAGTTGACTCAGCCTTCCACCCTTCCGAGGTAGGTAAAATGAGGACCCGGATTGTGGGGGCAATAAGCTGACTTTGTATAAAAAAGAACACCGCTTAGGAGGGGATGAAAGCCCTACTAAGCAGGTATATACAAAAGTATGAAGGCTATTGCTTAATGCATTGTAAGCCGCCCTGAGTCTCCGGAGAAGGGTGGCATATAAATTGAATAAATAAATAAATAAGTAAATAAATAAATGCAACATGCATTCTTGCATAAATGCAACCTGCACCCTTTCCTGTGAATGCAACCTGCAGCAATTGTGCATTAATGCAACCCGCACCCTTTCCTGTGAATGCAACCTGCAGCCTTTGCATAAACGCAACCGTGAAGGCAACTCATCAACACAACGTGCGGCGTCGCACGTGGCCGCCCCTCCCCGCCAAAAAGCGGCCCAGGGGAAACAGCCACGCCTGCGCACTGAACCCGCCAGCGCCATGGCTCCGCAAAGGCGGCGCCTCTAGACGCTGGCGTGAGTCTATAAGAAAAAAAAAAGGGGGGGGGAGAGACTCCGCGCGCCGGCTCCGCCCCTCTGGACGTCGGTTTGCGGCTTCGCGCCTGCGCAGAAGAGCGCCGCCTGGGCCTGGGCGGGCAGGCGGGAGGCCGCCGGCGATGCTGCAGCTGCGGGACTCGGAGGAGGGCGCCGGGCCGGCTCTGCTGGTGCCGGCGGCCGAGGCCGACGTGCCCTTCACGCCGCCGGGAGAGCTGGAGGGATCGCTGGCGGCGCCCCGTCAGACGCTGCGCCCGCTCACCGTCCGCAACCCCACGCGGGGGGGCCGCCTGAAGGAGTACTTCGTCTTCCGGGTGGGTGCCTGGCGCGCATGCGCGGAGGGGAGGGGGGGGAAAAGGAGCAGGAGGAAGAGGACACGCCCCCCGGGGGAGGCTGCCTTGGGCTCTGGAGGCTCTACTGAAGGGGAAATCCCTAAAATAAAATAAAATAAAAAAATATTGATGTAAAATTAAATATAACCTAAATAAATAAATAAATAAATAAATAAATAAAGATGTAAAATTAAATATAACCAACTAATAAGGCTTTTAATTGTATAATATTATGAGCTTCAATGGACTCCAGAGGATGGGAGTCCAACTAACAAATAATAATATAATATCAATGCACTGACAATTATTATACATATACGTATTACATGCAGGGGAACAAATATACATACTGTAGGTCTACATCTCTATGAAGATGACAGGCACAAAGAAAAAAAGAAAAAAAGTGAGAAAGAAAAAAAAAGACAGAGTAAAAGAGAAAGAGAAAAAAGAGTGAAAGGAAGAGAAAAAAGTGAAAAAAAGAAAACGTGAAAGAAAAAAGAAAAAGACAAAGAGTGAAAGAGAGAGAGAGAAAGAAAAAAGACAAAGTAAAAGAGAGAAAAAGCGAAAGAAAAGTGAAAAAAAAAGTGAAAGAAAAAAGAGAAAGTGAAAGAGAGAAAGAAAAAAGAGAAAAAAGACAGTAAGAGAAAGAGAAAGAGTGAGAAAAAAGAAAAAGAAAAAGTGAAAGAAAAAAGAGACAAAGTGAGAGAGAAAGAATAAGAGAAAGAAAAAAGAGTAAAAGAGAAAGAAAAAAGTGAAAGAAAAAAAGTGAAAATGAAAGAAAAAAGAAGAGTGAAAGAAAAAAGAGAGACAAAGAGTGAAAGAGAGAGAGAGAAAGAATAAGAGAGAAAGAAAAAAGAGTAAAAGAGAAAGAGTGAAAGAAAGAGAAAAAGTGAAAAAGAAAAAAGTGAAAGAAAAAAGAGAGACAGAGTGAAAGAGAGAAAGAAAGAATAAAAGAGGGGGAAAGTTTGTGAAGCGAGCGGTTAAAGATGGCTAATCCTTCTCTTTTCCCCATTCAGCCGGGCACTATTGAGCAGGCGGTCAATGAGATCCGGGTGGTTGTGATGCCCGTGGAGGACGGAGAAGTCCAAAGCGTTTGGCTGCTAACTGAGTAAGTCACAGGCCCAAAGCCTCCTTGCCTGGACGCCAGAGCAGATTAGCATTTATTTATTTATTTTTAAATCACAATATTTGTTTTTTTTCCTGAAATGTTTAGCCACGCTGGTGTCTTTGCTTTCCTTGGCAGGATCGACCACTGGAACAACGAAAAGGAACGCCTGGTTCTGATTACCGACCGCTCCCTTCTGATCTGTAAATACGACTTTATCAGCCTTCAGTGCCTGCAAGTGACCAGAATCTCGCTTAACGCTGTCGATACCATTTCCACGGGCCAGTTTGAATTTCCTCCCAAGTCGCTCAACAAGTACGTTCTAACAGAGTCGGAAGGGCTCTATGCGCCCCATGCATCTGTGCGCGATTCCCCCTCCCCTTTCGCTCCTGCTACGCGATGGCCCGGTAGGCTGTTTTTCTTTCTCATCTGGCTCCAGATCCTCTCTATCCATCTGGGGAGGGCGAAAACAGTCTTCCCCACCCGCTCAGAGGCCCAGAAAGGCCCGTTTCCCAACTTCCGGTTGGACAGGAAGTGACTCTTTTGCTGTCCCCAGCCTCCAGAGACTCCGAGACTCTGGAGGCTGGAGACAACAAAAAAACATCACCCTGAAAACCGATCGCGGTCGACCTGAAACGGCCGCCTGAGCAAAAGTGCGCTTATCTCCCGTTCTCCAGGCGGGAAGGCGTCGGGATTCGAATCCAGTGGGACAAACAGAGCCGTGCTTCGTTCATCAACCGGTGGAACCCATGGTCCAGCAACGTGCCCTACGCCACCTTTACCGAACACCCCATGGCTGACGCCGACGAGAAGATCGCGTCTCTGTGTCAGGTTCGGATATTATATAATCTTGTTTTGTTTGGGGGAATTTAGATGACTCAAGGTAGGATTTAGAATCTTAAGAGAAAAATATTCCCTTATTTGCTTTGTTCTATTCCCCCCCCCCCCCAAGCAATTCTAAAAGATCGCCCCTCATGGGCAGGAGGGAAGCTCCTGGATGATAGAGGTTGTGGTCAGAGGTGGGCTTCATATAATTTAACAACCGGTTCCCCCAAAATCGAAAATGTGAGTTTGCGCCTTGCGTGCTGCGTCAAAAACATAGCAATTGTATAGGGCGGGATAGCTTCACTCGGTATTGTGACTTAGGCTTCCTGAGTCATTAAAACATGAGTAGTTCCAAAAACCTCTTTTATTGCAGCAGCTGTGAATTACGTTCATTCACAGCTGAGTCCCAATTAGTTGCAAAAAGTCCTTCAGGAGAAGTCCTTTGGGATAATCACTAACCTTTATCTCCCTTGACACGCTGCCAAAGAAATACTTGGCAAAGCCCCACGGAGTCCAGAATCAAACAGAAATGCCGACTGGGAACAGAATTAGCAACGTTGCTTTTCTGCAAAGGGCTCACGTGCCTTTGCTACTCTTTTAAGCCTTATGGGAGGGGCCAACCATCTCCAGGCCTTACTCCTGAGTCGCCCCTTTTTGTTTTAGCTGTTCTTGCCTTCTGGCAGGTCTGCGCATGCGCACACTAGAAACGGGATCCTCCTGTTCCTCTGTCTCTCTGATATCTGACTCTGGAGGCTCCGGAGTCCGCACATAACTCCCAGATGGCCCTGGCCCTGTCTCTGCCTCCGACGCAGAGCCCTCATCCGGGCCTTCCCCAGACTCCAGGATTGGCCCATGTTCCTCCCCAGTCTCCTCACTGTCTGACTCTGCTGCCAGCTCCACAGGCTCCTGGCAGACCAACTACAGAGGATTTGTCGTGTTTGGGGGAGTTGGGTCAGAACATCGGAGGTCCCGAATTTTCTTAGGGGGTCAAAATAGGGGGTGATTTCTCCCAAAATGGTGGGGACCCTCAGTTCCCCACCACTAGCACACCAAGCCAGGTTTAAATCCACAAACGGTGCTGTCGGACATCCGCAGACGGAAGCCCGTCACTTCACCGATTTCCGGGGTTCCGCCGGGATGACATAACAACCCTTCAGTGTCCCCCCCCCTTTTTCTTTCCTTTCCTTCTGCAGTTGGAGAACTTCCAGATCCAGCTAGTCCAGGCCGTCAAGAAGGCCCACAGGGAGTGTCCCCTCCCAGGACGGGCCAACGGCGTCCTGCTCCTCGAGCGACCGCTTCTGATCGAAACCTATGTGGGGCTGATGTCCTTCATCAACAACGAAGCCAAGCTGGGTTATTCCATGACCAGGGGGAAAATCGGATTCTGAAAAGCAAACGGAGGTAACCATCGCCCCCTTGGAAGAGTATAGGGGAGAGAAAACGAAGCCGGTCAATTTTATTTTATTTTTTTCCCCAGCTCGTCGAAAATCGTGCCGATCCCTCCCGACGGATTGCGATGAGAGGCGGCCATAGACATCACACCGGAACTCCTTGAATCTTTCTCCACTCTTTCCATGTTTTCTCGGATAAGATAATCGTTATGTTTTCACGCATGCTTTGGAGTTTTCCCCTCCCTGTGTAAACAATTTAACCTGGGTTTCCTTCTTGCGGGTGGCTAATTTTTTTCCCGTGATTTAAAGGGATATCTTGAGAGTCTCGGGCGGCATTCCGGTGAGCAAACACACCTTACGAATCGACACGGCGCTGCGAAATTCTACATAACGGCGTTCATTTCCTGAGAATTTCCCGCTGTGCAAATCACGTTTTTTGCATCGAGCAAGGGAGAGAAAAAGGGAATTTTCAATCAGCTTTCAATCCAAAGCGAGGGTACTCAAAAATCTACCAAAACATGGCTATCGAAGCAAGAACATGTAGTTTTAGTTCGAATGGTCCAGTTTTCTCTCTCGGTTTCAAATTCACTGAAACCCCAGAGGTGGAAACTCTCAAAAGGTGAAAATTAAAATTATATTAGTTCATCCAAGCCAAAAAGTCTTCGGAAGAGACTTGATATATATTGGAGAATGTCTACTGCCACACGGGGAACAATCGTTTTAGAAGCATGGATTTTTCGATTTTCAGTGTTTTCCAGTTTAATTTCTGCATTCCTTAAACCGGTGTTTCTCAAACGGGGACTTCTTTAAGACGTCTGGACTTCAACTCCCAGGATCCCCCAGCCAACATGGCTGACTGAGGAATCCTGGGAGTTGAAGTCCAGACGGTTTAAACTGGTCCAGCGGAGAACACTGCCTTAAAATTATCCAGAACTGAAATTCTGCTTCCTATATACTGGTCCTCTCGGTACCTTTTTGTCATTCGGCGTTGTCTCTGTTCGCAACGGACAAAAGGAGGTTGCTGGGATGACGGCGGATATATGTCCTTGTTTGTGTTATAAGTTGTGTATACCGAAGCTTAATAAAACTCAAGTCCATACGAATCGCAGAAGTGTTTAACCCACAATTCCTTTCGTTCTGCCTTTGTTTCTGTGGGGACAAGTGCTTTTAGCGGCCTCGGAGATCAGGCGAGTTATGCTGGCAGTTGGTGGGCACACTCACAAAATGGTTGCCAAGGCCGGGTCGGCCATATCGCAGGTTATTTGACTTCCCAGTAATGCTGGAGATATTCTTTTGAAGGCAGCGAGCTGGATTTATCTTCGGCGTTTACTTCATAGGGCTTTTAAAAAGATAAGGGTTAGCGAGGGACCCTTTAACCCGTGATTTCTTTTATAAGCCACGATTCAAGGTTTAGTGTTCTGGGAGGCTTAATGAGCGAAAAGCTTTACTTGCTGCCTTTGAAAACCAGGTTGAAGATTGCAAAATTTAGCAGCCCCTGGCTGACACAGTCTCATCGTCAAAGTCAGTGCTAAGAGGGGGTTAGAGCCATTTAGGATGGAGATGGAAGACCACAAGGAAATCCTACAGCTTCAGCCAGCCACTTCCATACCAGCCAAGACAACGATGTGGATGTGTGCATGAATTCTCCAGGGTTTTTCTCAAGAGGAGGAGGAAGGGGAAAAGAGAAAGGAAACAAAAGAACGTTCCCCATTTTTTCGTGTCTACCTATCTCTTCCCTTATTTCCCTCTTCCTTCGTTTGCTCTTTCCTTCCTTCCCTCCTCCACTATTCCCTCCTCCCATTTCCTTCCTTCCCTCCTTTTCTTCTCTACTCCTTTCCTTCCTTTTTCCTTCCCATCTGCTTGTCTTTCCCTATTTCACTTTCCTTCCTTCCCCTTTCCCTCTTCTTTCCTTTTTTCTTTCCCTCCCCTTCCCCTTTCCTTTCCCCCTTTTCTTCCTCCCTTCATTTCTTCCCTCCCTCCCCTTCTTTCCTTTTTGCTTCCCTTTCCCTTCCCTCTCTCCCTTTTTTTCTTCCTCCATTTCCTTCTTTCCTCCCTCCCTTTTCTTCCTTCTTCATTTCCTTCCTCTCTCCCTCATTATCTGTTTTTTTTGGGGGGGGGGAACCTGGCTTTCACAAAATGTCTGCCCCTACACACACACACACACACACACACACACACGCAAACTAGAAATTGTTCTGCTTTATCCACAAAAAGCAAAATTGCTGCCTTCTCATTTCGACCACGCTTTTCATAACAAAGACCTTTATTGAAAATTGGAGAAAACAATAACGCAGGTCGCACGCGATTAAAATCCACATCCTTTTTTTTAAGTTTAACCTTTCCTGGAAAGCAAACTCAAAACCGGATCTGCGGCCTCTTTTGAGTTTTAGGTACAGATTTAAATTACATGTGCGCGTCCGCCTCGAAAACCCAGACGAGTGAACACATCGAGACTGGCTCGCTTACGTTTTTCCTCCTGATTTCGGAGAAGCGGAAGTTTTAAAAACGACGTTTTTTTTCACTTAGCTTCGTTTTTGGTCCTGCTGTTTTGCAGCTTCTCTTTCTAAGTAACACAGGCAGAAATCGTCCTTGCTTGAAAGGATCAGAGAGTCCCCATTCGGGTGCCAGCAAAGCGAAGTCACCTTCAAGTCACCTGCGCACAAATATATACATATATATATATTAATTAATCCTTTTTTCCCCCCTTTGCAATAATTTCCAGCGTTTCAGATACAGAAACACAGAAAAAAAATAAATACTATCTGACAGCTAAAAAATTACTTTAAAGCAAGTGACCAAACCAGTGGGGTACTCTCTCTCTGTTTTAAACTTCTTCAGTTTAAATTCCAGTGCAAAATAAATGCCAGAATTATCACTATGTTGTTGTTATTATTATTATTATTATTGTTGTTTAATCTGTAGTGAGATTCACAGCCTTTGAGGCTGGTTAATAGCTCAGCAGCTCGAGTCCTAACCAAGGACCTAGGAACTGTTAAGGTAAAAATTATTATTATTATTATTATTTGTTTTACCTTCTATCGGTATCTGCACGGAGGTACATCCTGCTGAAGACCAGAGATACATTTTCATGTTGCCGGTACACAGCGCAAGCCGAGGTTGTTTGGGGTCCCACTGGAAATGCTGAACGGGACCCAAATGTTCCAGGACCCCGCACAGTTTCATCTTTTGAACATCCCAAATCCAGACGGTGTTCGGGAGGCTGTCTGTCAAAAACACACACTGAGCCATTAAAGAAATGCGGCATAACCCACAGCCAAACGTCTTCACGGAATTCATCCGCGTAGGTTGAGCTGGGGTCAAAAAAAGAGGACGTCCTTAATTTACAACAGTTTGTTTAGTGACCGAAGTTACTAAAACATGTCCCACGTAGGATGAACCCAACTGACATATGGTTAAGTGGGAAAGGAGTCCGTTCTGATTTGCTATCGACCACCCAACTTTCAGAAATATCAGCCAAGGGGATGATTTTAATTTCCACCCGTTTTAAAATTCTCACAGCCAGCGATGGAAAGGCAGGCTCCGGTCTGTCCAAAAAGCTCATTTCGTCGGTGGGACGTGAAGGGAAAGTCGGTTCTTAAGCTTGCCTCCCAAATACTCACCGTTTTTCGTTGCCAGGAAACTGTTATCCGAACTGAATGCTAACACTGCGACGCCAATCCTAGGATTGGCTCGGTCCGTCGGAGGTTTGACGTGGTGCAAAGAAACGGGGGCTTGGAAAACTTCGTCTGAAATTGAAACAAAAGCAAGATTTACTTCCTGTGCTGCGAGTTTGAACCCCTTTTCGCTAGATAAACTAAGATGCAACTAGTTCTCGACTTACGGACACAATTGAGCCTGTTGTTAAGTGAGACATTTGTTAAGTAATTTCCCTCCTCCCCCCATTTACAATCTTTGAATCAGTTGTTAAATTAGTAAGACGGTCATAGCCCTCCTTTAAGCATGCAACCCTGTGAGGTAGGATAGGTGGATCCCACCTCTCAGGGTTGTTGTTATGGGGGAAAGACGAGGTGCAAACTTTTGAGAGCGAAAACCAGATAAATAAAACAGTCCTTTCCAATTTCTTTGCTCCACGTTTCCTTAATTCGGTGTTTTTTTTTCAAACTCGGCCACTTGAAGATGTGTGGACGTCAACTCCCGGGATTCCCCTAATTGACCAGGGAATTCTGGGAGATGAAGTCCGCGCATCTTAACTCCCAAGCGCCCCTCGCGCCTGCTTCTTGCTAAGGCAAACGCAACAAGCAACCTGAACGTACATTTTGTCTTTTGGCTGAAGAGGGCGCTGGCCATCCTCTTGCTGGGCGGGAAGGTCAACTTCTCGAAGTCCACGGCTGGGGTCTTCTCCACTTCCTTGTAGACCACCTAGACAGGAAAGCAGATCAAGTGATGGATCAGCCACAACTTCTGGTGGCAAGTCGTTCCCCTGGTTAATTGTTCCTTGTTCTTGCTCCTCCCAGTCTGACAATGGTTCCTACAGGTAGTCCTCGATTTACAACGGTTTGAAGTTACGACAGCACTGAAGAAAGCGATTTATGACTATTTCCCACACGTAGGACGGTTGCAGCATGATGCACGATGACGTGATGCTGGTCCACCGACTGTTTTGAGACCTTCCGGCAAGCAACGTCCGCGGGGAAGCCGGATTCGCTTAACGACCACCGTGGGACTCCTTTAACCGCTGCAGGGGTTCACTTCGCAACGGTCGCAAAAGGGGGCAAAAACGAATGCCTCGCCTTAGCAACATAAATCCCGGGCTCCGATTTGCGGTCGTAAGTCAAGGACTTGCCTGCATTGCCTCCCCTAACCTCTACGGAATGAAGGTGCTTACCGTTTTGGGATTAGTGACGTTAACCGGGTGGTCGAATTCTGCGATCTTTGCCCAGGTCACGTGGTTTAAGATCCGTACCTGGTTAAAAGAAAAAAAAGGCATCAATATTTCTGACTGTGGGTCAACCATCGAGAGGGGGAGACACCTAACCCCGTAGTAAAAACACAAACACACACAAAATGAGGATACGAATTAAATGTGGCCTAGCATTTTGGATAAAACTCAAACCCCACAGGTTGGCAATCAATGGGCAACGGAGGTTTTTAAGGGGGCAGCCTTGGCCCAACTCACTTTTCCGTCGTAGCTGCCGATGGCCAAGAACTGACTGCTGGGGCTCCACGCGAGAGATTTCACGCCCAACGACCACTCGTAAGCGCTGTAGGTCGAGAGGAGACGCCCATCCAGAGAGAAAAGCAGGACTTTGTACTGGGGGGGAGGAAAAAAAAAAGAATAATGACAACCATTTGTCTGATATGGTTTAGGGTTTCCTGCCTAAACAGGGGGTTGGACTAGGCCCCTTCTATTCTATTCTATTCTATTCTATTCTATTCTATTCTATTCTATTCTATTCTATTCTATTCTATTCTATTCTATTCTATTCTATTCTATTCTAGTCCAGTCCAGTCCAGTCCAGTCCAGTCCAGTCCAGTCCAATCTATTCCTATTTTCTATTCCATTCCATTCCATTCCTATTTTCTATTCTATTCTTTCCTTATTCTATTCTATCCTATCCGATTCCTATTCTTTATTCTATTCTACTCCTTATTCTATTCTATCCTATTCTATTCCTATTTTCTACTATTCTATTCTATTCCTTATTCTATTCTATTCTACTCTACTCTATTCCTTATTCTATTCTATTCCTATTCACTATTCTACTTATTCTATTCTATCCTATTCTATTCCTATTTTCTACTATTCTATTCTATTCTATTCTATTCTATTCTATTCTATTCTATTCTATTCTATTCTATTCTATTCTATTCTACTCTACTCTACTCTACTCTACTCTATTCCTTATTCTATTCTATTCCTCTATTCTATTCCATTCCTATTTTCTACTATTCTATTCTATTCTATTCTATTCTATTCTATTCTATTCTATTCTATTCTATTCTATTCTATTCTATTCTATTCTATTCTATTCTATTCTATTCTATTCCTTATTCTATTCTATTCTTTCCTTATTTCATTCTATCCTATTCTATTCCTATTTTCCACTATTCTATTCCTATTTTTTATTCCATTCCATTCCATTCCACTCCACTCCAGTCCACTCTACTCTTCTCTAAGATGATTAGATGAATGAAGCAACTAGGATGATTAGCGGACTGGAGACTAAAACATACAAAGAACAATTGCAGGATTTGGGTGTGTGGCCAGTCTAGAGAAAAGAAGGACTAGGGGGTCTTCCAGTATTTGAGGGGCTGTCCCAAAGAGGGGGGGGGGGTCCATTTATTTCCCAAAGCCCCTGAAGGCAGGACAAGAAACAACGACTCAAGGAGGGAAGCAACCTGGAATTAAGGAGAAACTTCCTAACCGTTAACCAGTGGAACGGCTCGCCACTAGAAACTGTGGGTGCTCCATCGCGGGGAGGTTTTTAAGAGGAGCCTGGGTTTTGACTCACCTCGAGGCAGCTATCCCACACGGCCAACACGCAGCCGTTGGGGGCCCAGTCGATTCCCGCAGCATCCTGCGTGTCGATTTCGAAATGCTGGAGAAATAAAAGACGGGGAAATAAGCCTAGAGGAGAAATATCGGACAAGGGGACCCCACAAAGCGGGCTGGGAATCCCACAAACCGTCATCCGAAATCCAGAAAACGAGATTTCCTACCCTTAAAAGCTGCCAGTCACTGCAGACGAAGAGACTGACGTAATCTTTGCAGTCTCTTCGTTCAATCAGGGCCAGGTAGCGCCCGTCCTTCGTGAAAGCCAGGCCTGCAAAATAAAAAATAAAAATAAAACAATACATGGAATTAAAATAAAACATAAAACAAAAGAAAGAAAAATATATATATATTTTAAAAAAATGTATAAAATAAAATAATAAAATATAAAATGAAATAAAATCATCTTCTTTTAACGACCCCATGATCCCTCGTGGGATGGAGTCTGGGCAATTGAATGGAACTGAATGTTTTACTGGCCGGATGCCTTTCTTGTCGCCAGTGATGAGTTTCATTCAGCAGATCAGATTTCTCATTGTGCCCAGAGAAGGAAAAATCTGCCTCTACCCAGGATCGAACTCACAGCCTTCTGACTGTCAGGAGAGAGCTCCACTTTTAGGCCACGGCACCAACTCCAAAATAAAATAATAAATAATATAAAACAATAAAATAAAATATAAAAGCAAAATAAAAAATAAAAAATGTATAAAATAAATAAAACAAAACATAAATAAAACCATAAAATAATAAAAATATAAAAAACACAAATAAAAATATCTAAAAAAATAAAACAAAAATATTAAAATAATAAAATAAATAAAATAAAATAAAATAATATAAAAATAATAAAATAAAATAAAAATATAAAATAAAATATAAATATAAATAAAATAAATAAAATAAAACATAAAATAATATAAAATAATAAAATAAAAATATAAAATAAAAATATTAAAATAATAAAATAATAAATAAAATAAAACATAAAATAATATAAAAATAATAAAATAAAATAAAAATATAAAATATAAATATAAATATAAATATAAATATAAATATAAATATAAATAAAATAATAAATAAAATAAAACATAAAATAATATTAAAATAATAAAATAAAATAAAAATATAAAATAAAAATATAAAAATAATTAAAAAAATAAAAATATTTTTAAAAAATATTAAAAAAAATCTTCCCCTGGCTTGGTATGACTATGGAGTTCTGGCATTTGTGTCGCCTGGAAACAGCCGTGTTGTTTTGCTCCTTCCTCAACACAATCGTGTGTAAAAACCCTGAAGCATCTGTAGACAGATGTGATGGAAGTGGAGGTGTTCTGTGCCGGCTGCACTAAGAATTCTGGGAGTTGAAGTCCAGATATCTATCTGTGCGATGGTTCTGTATTATGTTGAGTTTTCTTTCTTCCTCAACCTTTGCAACTTTCTCCGAAGCAAAGTCAGTGTGGGGGGGGGAGCCAGATTCCCCTTAATGGCCGGCTGCTTCACTCAATGACGGGAGGGATACATTGAATCACCCTAGCAAAAGCCACCACCCACCAAATGGTAAAATTGGATGTGACTCGTTTAAAAATTGAATTCATTTCACTTACCCTGCTGGCAAGCTTTGGGGTATTTGATGTAGGAGACTGATTTTGTACACAGCGACCAGACGGTGATTCGCAGCTGTTAAAAGAAGAGAGAGCAACGATGGATTTTAATTTTGCGGATGTGATGAAGGAGGCGGAAAAATTTGCTAGGGATTTTCCCTTCCTGGCCTTCCCTCCGTTCGATTTTAGGATTTTTTTTGTGGAAGAAAATGGAGAGAAAAAAGAAAGCGTGTGTATAAATATAAATGTGTGTGTGTGTATACATATTCATACACACACACACACATCATCTTTTAACTACCCCATAATCCCTTGCAGGGTGGAGTCTGGGCAACTGAATGGAGTTGAGTGCTTAGTGGCCAGATGCCTTTCCTGTTGCCAGTACGGAGTTTTCTTCGGCAGATATATTCTCAGTGTGTCCAGAGAGAGAAATATCTGCCTTTACCCAGGATTGAACACACAGCTTCCTGATTGTGAGCTGAGTGCTCCATCTTTTAGGCCACCGCACCACTATTCACACACGCACATGCACAACTATTCGTTTAGTGACCGAAGTTACAACGGTGTCGAAAAAATGGATTTACGACCGTTTTTCACTCAACCGTTGCAACATCCCCGTTGCCTCGTGATAAAAATTCAGACGCTGGGCAATTGACTCGTATTTATGACGATGTACAACGTCCCAGGGTCCTGTGATCCCTTTTTACAACCTTCTGACAAGCAAACTCAATGGGGAAGCCAGATTTGCTTCACCGCCGTGCCGCTAACTTAACAACGGCCGTGATTCGCTTAACAACGGTAGCAAAGAAGGTTGCAAAACGGAGCAAGGGCTCCTTGAACAGCGGTCTCGCTTAGCCGCAGAAAACGTCGGGCTCAACGGTTGGTCGTTAAGTCGCGGACTGCCCGTAAAAGAGCCGTACACCAGAAGGATCCAACTAGTTTGACCTGCTTTGTTTAAAGCATTTTTTCCAAAACAGAGCCCCCCCCCACTCTTTCCCCCCCCCCCCAAACCCACATTGCTGGCTTAATGCACACACGGCCAACCTCACCTCTCAGCGATCGGGTGTCTGGCACAGCTGCTCTTCGGAAGGGAGAAAACAGCATTGCTGAAATGCCGACAACGGAAGCAGCTGAGAAGCAGCATTGAGACGGAGCTGCTCCAGAAGGAGACGGGGGTGGGGGAATCGCCCCCGGTTTATGACAACGCCGGGCAGGTGGCGAGGCGGCCCCCTCCGTCCCACGGAAACCCCACGCTCCCACCGCCCACCCGGCGTTCCTGATGGATCTCAACTCTCCTCCCCAGACTTGATGGGGTCAAATTATTTAGAGGGAGGCGTCTGTTAGCACGGGAATCCGGGGGGATTTTGAGGACTGGATAAAAATTTTTGGACTGAAACGAAAGAGATGAGAGAGAGAGAGAGAGAAGCAGGGATGGATGAATGGATGATAGAGATAGATAGATAGAGAGAGAGAGAGAGAGAGAGAGAGAGAGAGAGAGAGAGAGAGATGATAGACAGACAGACAAAGTAGAGATGAGAGAGAGAGAGACAGAGAGAGACAGGCAGGCAGGCAGACTAGATAGATAGATAGATAGATAGATAGATAGATAGATAGATAGATAGATAGATAGATAGATAGATAGATAGATAGATAGATGATAGACAGACAGACAAAGTAGAGATGAGAGAGAGAGAGAGACAGAGAGAGACAGGCAGGCAGACTAGATAGATGATAGAGATAGATAGATAGATAGATAGATAGATAGATAGATAGATAGATAGATAGATAGATAGATAGATAGATAGATAGATAGATAGAAAGATAGATAGAAAGATAGATACAGATAGACAGACAGACAGACAGATATAGATTATAGAGTAGATGATATAGATAGATAGATTATAGATGAATGGATGGATGGATGATAGAAGATATAGATGGATGGATGGATGGATGGATGGATGGATGGATGGAAGATAGATGATAGATAATGATAGATTATAGATGGATGGATGGATAGAGATGATAGAAGATATACAGATGGATGGATGGATGATAGATGATAGATAGATAGATAGATAGATAGATAGATAGATAGATAGATAGATAGATAGACAGACAGACAGACAGATATAGATTATAGAGTAGATGATATAGATAGATAAATTATAGATGGATGGATAAATGATTGAAGATATAGATGGCTGGCTGGCTGGCTGGCTGATAGATAATGATATATTATAGATGGATGGATGGATAGAGATGATAGAAGATATGGATGGATGGATGGATGGATGGATGGATGATAGATAGATAATAGATAGATAGAGATGAATGGATGGATGGAGATGATAGATTATAGATGATGGATGGATGATAGAGATGATAGATAAATAGATAGATAGATGATAGATATGATAGGTGAGAGAGAGAGAAACAAATGACAGAGATGATAGGGCTATGATAAAGAAAAAGAAAGAAAGAAAGAAAGAAAGAAAGAAAGAAAGAAAGAAAGAAAGAAAGAAAGAAAGAAAGAAAGAAAGAAAGAAAGAAAGAAAGAAAGAGTCAATTTATTCTGCAAAGCACCAGAAGGCAGGACAAGAAGCAATGGATGGAAACTGATCTTGGAGAGATTCAACAGAGAAATAAGGAGAAATTTCCTGACAGGGAGAACAATTAACCAGTGGAACGGCTTGTCACCAGAAATTGTGAGTGCTCTAACACTGGAAGTTTTTAAGAAGAGAGTGGACAGCCGTCGGTCTGAAATGGTCTAGGGCTTCCTGCCTGCCCTATTATTCTACGTATCACAAACCTCTTTCAGCTTTGCCCCTTTTTAAAAAGTTCGTCCTTCTCTCCCCACCCCCAAGAAAACCCACTTGGGAGTTATTATCTCCATCTGGCATTTTTTTCAGAAAAATGCACGACAGCGACGCAAATATCGCGGGCTAAGATGATCTGAAAAACATCTAGTCGTCTTCCGCTCCCGAAAACAGCAGGATCAGAAGAAAGTCTAAATTAACACGTTATTTCCTTCTCCCTCCCCCCCCCCCCGAATGGTTGTGCCATTTGCAAAAACAAAAAAAAGCCCTTTTAAATGCGATTTAGGGCAGCGAGTTCCGACAAGCCCTGACGAGATTGGTGACAAACATTAATTTTCACCCAAGCTGGAAGCTTTCAAGGGTGGATTTGATGTCTCCATCAGGCAGCCACGGACCTCACGTGGCTCCCAAGCCAGACTGAAGTGGCTCTGATTGCGGTGTGGATTTCTCCATCTAACCACTAAGCCGCAAACCGAAAAGAATCCACGTTTCTTAAGGGAATCGCTCATTCATCTCTTTTTAACGACCCCACAATCCCTTGCGGGGTGGAGTCTGGGCAACTGAAATGGAGCTAGCAGAGCGTTGACTGGCCGGACGCTTTTCTTGTTGCCGGGGCGGAGTTTTGTTCGGCAGATCTATTTCTCATTGTGCCCAGAGAGAGAGAGAGAAATATCGGCCGCTCCCTAGGATCGAACTCACAAGCCTCCCAATTGTGACGTCGTAACTACGAATGGTCACTAAGTGAACTGTTAAGTTGAGGACTCTCGGCCTCTAGAGCGACCGTTCAAAGTTACGGCAGCGCCGAAAAATACGACGCTTTTTCACACTTACAACCGCGGCGGCATCCCCGTGCTCACGGGATCCAAATTTGGATGCTGGACAACCGATTCTTATTTATGACGGGGGTCACGCCATCCCCTTTTGGGACCGTCTGACGAGCAAAGTCAACGGGGGAAGATAAATTCGCTTAACGACCGTGGGACTAATTTAAGAACGGCGACGATTATTCGCTTAAGAAAAGTGGCGAGGAAAGTCGTAACACGGGGACCAAGCTCCCTTCACACGCTTCCTCGCTTAGTGGCGTAAATGTTGAGGGATCAGTTGTGGTTGTAAGTCAAGGACAACCTGCCCATATATATATATTTTTAACGACGCGCCTGAGAGACGGAGAGAGACTGCAAACTAGTAATCTTCTCCCATCAGCTCTGACGGATGATGGATTCGGGGTGTCCATCAGCCACCAGTTCAAATCCCGGGTTATCCCATCCAGCTGTCGGTCGAAGTTATTATAGCCCCTTGTTTACGGTCCCGGAGTAAGTCTACCCACGCGGCACGGCAGCTGGCTGGATGCGAGCTCACCGGGTTCACCGCCAGTGCTCCAGCCTGAGAAGAAATATTTCCCCGTCCGCCCCCGTCCCCATCTGCCACTGGGAAGCAGGACCGGGGAGGGGGAGGACACACAAAGACACAAGAGCAATATTCCAATATTTGAGGGGTTGAGGGGTGGGGGTCAGCCTGTTCCCCAAAGCACCTGAGGGCCGGACAAGAAGCCACGGATGGAGGTTCGTCGAAGAGATCCCATTTAGAAATAAGGAGAAACTTCCTATCGGTGAGAACGATTAGCCCGCGGAACTGCTCGCCACCAGATGTTGTGGGTGCTCCAGAACGCTGGAGGTTTTCAAGAAGAGATGACACAGCCGTTTGTCTGAAACGCTGCAGGGTTTCCCTGCTTGAGCTGGGGGTTGGACTAGAAGACCTCCAAGGTCCCTTCCGGCTCTGTTATTCTGTATTTCCTTCCTTCCTAATTCCTTTTTCTATTCTTCTTTCCATTTCTTTCCTTCCTTCCTTCCTTCCTTCCTTCCTTCCTTCTCAGAATGCCACTTTTTTAGAGAAAGATTTGCAGTATTAAAATAAATTCCTCCACCAGCCATGCTGAATACAGTCCTCGACTTACAACCACAAAATTGAGCCCCAAAATTTTCGATTGCTAAGTGAGACATTTGTTAAGTGACTTTTTGCCACATTTTACGACTTTTCTTGTTCGGTTGAAACATTGCACTTGTTAAGTGAGTCACACGGTCATTAAGCAGATCTGACTTTTCTTTCGACTTTGTTTGTCAGAAGGTTGCAAAAGGGGATGACATGACCCCCCCACGGGGCACTGCGCCCGTCATAAATACGAGTCAGCTGCCAAGGGTTCTCAATCTGACCATTGAGATTCGCAGCAGTCATAAAGTGCGAAACACAGTCCTAAGTCACTTTCTTCAGTGTCGTCGTAACTTCCAACTGTCACTAAATGAACTATTGTAAGTAAGTCAAGGACTATCTATACTGTATTTTTCAGACTATAAGTTGCACTTTTTTGTCGGAAAAAAACGGGCCCCAGAAAGCCTTGAAAACAGCCAAAAAAAGCATCAAAAACAGGCCGAAAAGTCCCCAGAAATGGGCTGCAAAAAGCCTGAAAAATGGGCCCCAAAAAGCCTTGAAAACAGGCCAAAACAAGCCTCAGAAACAGGCTGAAAAGTCCCCAAAAATGGGCAGCAAAGAGCCTTGAAAACAGCCCCCCAAAAACGGGGCCAAAAAGACTCAAAAATGGGCTAAAAAAAGACTCAAAAACGGGGTAAAAAAAGACTCAAAAACGGGCCGAAAAAAGTCTTGAAAATGGGCCGCAAAAAGCCTCAAAAACAAGCCGAAAAGTCTACAAAAATGGGTTGCAAAAAGCCTCAAAAACAGCCCCCCAAAAGCCTCGAAAACAGGCCAAAAAGAAAGCCCCGAAAATGTGCCGCAGAAAGCCTCAAAAACGGGCTGAAAAGAGCCCTCAAAACAGGCCGAAAAAAAGACCGAAAAAGTCCCGAAAAAAGATAGGCCAAGAACTTTTTGTTGTTGTTTTCTTCTTCTAAATTTCGGGGGCGTCTTAAAAGTCCGAAAAATATATTGAATTTCATTTCGATCCCCCGCATTTTGAGGTGGTCTTTTTTTTTTTAACATTCACCCCATAAAGACCGAAACATATTTAAATCCATACCTCGATAAACCCAAAAGCAGAACTGAAAATGCAAAGGATGAAAATTAAAATGGAAGGAACTCTTTTCATCGTTTCCTTTGCCCGTTTTTAATTTTCTTTTCTTTTAAAAAAACAACATTTAGAGGTTCTGGAAGACTCGACCCATTTTAAGGACCAAATTTGGCTTGCTTAATTAACTTTAGGGAATGTTTTCCTACAAGACCCCCCCCCCCCCCAAACCTAGATAGCCGGGTCCAGCTGTTCCTCTCTTTTTTTAAAATTAAAAAAAATAAAAATAGAAGAACAACACGACAAGCTATTTAGGGGGCTCAGAGGCGGACGGGAGCCTCGGAGCTCTTGGGAGAGGAAGACCCCGGATTTCACCACACTCACGTGAAACTCGGTGGTGTTCAGGATGTGACGGCCGTCGGGACTCCAGGACGAGGCTACCAAGCCGGCCGAGCCTTCGTCGATTTTGCAGTGCCAGTCGGGCTGTTCCAAGGACCAGACCTAAGGAAGGGCCCAAGGGCAAAGGATAGTCAGGTTCCATCCGACGTCTTAAGAACCCTAACCCTGGAATAGCGGGCTGGACTAGATGACCTCTGAGGTCCCCTCCGGCCCTAGGATTCTATGAGTTTGCAGTTTGCAGATAATTCACCGCCGCGATCATGAAGGACTGTTGTTGGAGCCCGCTACAAAAGTAAGTTTTTTTCTCTCGCTCTCTCTTATGACAGGCAGTCCTCGACTTACGACTATTTGTTTAGCGGGCATCCCATAGTTACGACGGTGCTGAGGGGAAAATGACCTTGCAACCAGTGGCAACTAGGACTGTGTTTACATACATATCCGTGTGTGTGTATGTGTGTGTGTGTCATGTGGTCACTTTTGTCAAGCATCCCAGCCAAGCCAGATTTCCTTATGACCGCCGTTAAGAGGTTGCGAAAGGCTTTAACAGCCGTCTCGCTTAACAACGGTCCCAACTGCGGTCGTAGGTCAAGGACTAGTGATAAATAGAGGCATTCTGGCTTTTTTTAAAGAGGCAGGACTGGGGGGGAGGGGTGCTTTCTCTCTTCCCTCCCCTCCTCCCCAAATGTTAGGTAACAAAGTTGGGAGGGATCTTGGAGGTCATCTAGTCCAACCCGCTGCTCACACAGGAGACCTGTACTAGAGATTCAAACCACCAACCTTTCCGATCGACAACAGATGTTGTGCAAATGTTTGTTATCCTTAAGATAACAATTTATTATTTATAAAATTTAGGACGGCGTGAATTTTCCTACACTTTCCTGGCCTTTAAAAAAAAATTGCCCACGCCTCTCTTTTTATGAAACACCCATTTCTTCTTTATATATATTTATTATACAGTATTTAATATTTTTTATTGTGAAATTATAACACAGGTAGTCCTTGATTTAGGACCACGACTGAGCCCAACGTTTCTGCTGGTTGAGAAATCGTTTAAGCGCGTTTCCCCCCGTTTTACGACCTTTCATTTGTTAAGCAAATCGCTACCGTCATTAAACGAGTCACACGCCGTTAAGCGAATCTGGCTTCCCCTTTTGACTTTGCTCGTCCGAAGGCCGCAAAAGGGGGAAAATGCGTGACACACATACCACCCGGGACACTGCGACCGTCATAACTACGAGTCCGTTGCCAAGGTTCTGAATTTCGATCACGTTGATCCATGCGGGCTGCAGCAACGGTCATTAAATGGGGAAAAGCGGTCGTAAGTCGCTGTTTTTCTGTGCCGTTGCAACCTCGGTCACTAAACTAAAAATGGGCTTGGTGGCTTAGCGGACTAAAAGCATTGTGATTAACACCAGCTGTCTGCAATGATTGGAAGTTCGAATCTCCCCAGGCTCAAGGTTGACTCAGCCTTCTATCCTTTCTAAAGTAGGTAAATTGAGGACCCAATTTGTGGGGGCAATAAGCTGACTTTGTATAAATATACAAAAGTATGAAGGCTATTGCTTAACGCATTGTAAACCGCCCTGAGTCTCCGGAGAAGGGCGGCATATAAATCAATTTTTTTAAAAAAAGACCGTCGTAAGTCAAGGATTACCCATACATTGGGCAGAATCCCAGAATGCCGTTTAACAGCCAGGTATCTTCCCTTTAGAAAAGGCAGACTTGCTCTTTCAAAATCTGCAAAAATTTGTGACTTTTTCCGGGGGCGGCGGGAGAGGAAGGCGGGAAGCAATCCGTTTCCACTTCAACCTCTTTCCACCAGAGGGCGCTAGCTCCCTTTTCTTCTTGAAATCGCCTTCAAAAACCCGTTATCCCCACCTGTTGGTTTTTTTTCCCCCCTGTTTTTTGGTTCTGCTTCCCGATGCAAGCTTTATTATTTTTATTTTTATTTTTTTAAATATGAGGGACCAGATCCGTTGCAAAACCCGAGGTACGCACCTGCACAATCCCACGTTTATACATGGCGCAAAAGATAAACAGGGAGTCGGAAGCCCATTCAATGTGCTGGATTTGATCCAGGCAGGTAAACAGTTGCAGAATTTGAAGAGTGCCGACATCTCGTATCACCAAACGGTACTGTGCCGCAGAAGCCTTGAAAATAATAAATTTTAAACACAGCTTAAAATTGTGTTTAAAAAAAACAACAGCTTAAAACACAACACAAGAAGGACCATATGCCCGACGTATCTTAAAATCCCAGACATTCCTATCGTTAACTCTCAAGATGTTCAGAATTTCACGGGTGGAAGCTAAAAAATATTGGATAAAAATATGCTACGTGGTTGAAAAAGATTATAACAACAACATATTGACTTGAAACCTGAAATATTTCTGTTGGGGATCTTACCAGAAACCTAATAGTAAAGAAAATGCATATTTGATTATTCATGTAATAACCGCGGCTAGAATTGTATTTGCACAAAACTGGAAAAGTGAAGAGATTCCTACAGAGGAGAATATGATAAGGGAAATATTAGAATGTGCAGAAATGAATAGATTAACACCGGCAATTAAGGAGAAAGAACCAACTGGTTATTATGCAATATGGGAAACATTTTATCGACGGTTCGAGGACAAATATAAAAATTAGAAATGAAAGTAGATGAGTAAAATACAGAAAATAGTTAATAGAGTTAAGCAAATGAAGAAGAGGATGTAAAATATTAGATATTTAATGTATTAAGCTACGAATAGATTAAATAATGAATAAGGTTGTAAATTTTAACTGTTATTGCACAAGCATTTGTACCCAGATGACACACTGTTTAATGGAAGATGGATTTATTTGTACTAAAATAAAATTTTAAAAAATTATATATAAAAAAATTGCTCCGTCCAGTCTCAGCTCACAAGGCTGACACCAAGAGATTATGGGCATTGTAGGGTCCTGCATAAATTTTGATTATTATTATTTTTTTACTTAGCCATATTGCACAAACTTCAGCAAGGCCAGTTTATCCAACAAACCAGCATTAAGCAAACCAGGATTTAATGCAATGCTTCCAATTAAATGAACAACCCAGCATCAACTGCCAGTAACATTATAAGAATTCCCCGAGCAAAAAAGACACACACAACCAAATCAACACTACACAATTTGAATTCGCACACGTCAGCTCACCACATATTTCCCATCCGGGGAAAATTTGCACAAGTGATTGGAGGCTTTAAAGGGTTCAGAAAAATCCAACATGGTCCAACTTCACAGACCCAGAAGCTTCTGTTGCAGGAACTGAAATACACAGTTTTAAAAAAAAAAGTTTATTTACAAAGAAAAAACAAAGAATTCTAGCGAGCTGCATTAGATACAGTCCTATTTTTTTTTTAAAAGCCTCCTTTCATTAAATAAATAAGTGTATTATTCAAAAGGCAAGATGCTTTTCTTCCAAATTAAAGAGCGAGAGGATAACAGAAGCTGACAAAATAATTACAAATATTTCAGCTTCCCCAACCCCCTAATCAGAAAATATGGCAATCTCTGCTCCCCCAGGCTCTAATTTTGCAAAGCATGAATGCAGAATAACAAGAGTTTTAAATGCAGAGGATAAAAAGTGCTCCCCTCCAAAATGACGGAAGCAACCGCCCTCCTCTCAAATTAAGCAGGCTCTGATTCTGCAAAGCAAAATAAAAAATAAAAATTACTAAATCGTATACTTCAATTGCATCATAAAAACGATGCATGAAAAAGAAAAAAAATGTGGAGACGAGAGGAAAGAGGTTCCCCATAAAGGAAGGTGAAGAGCAATGGGGGAACCCCAAAATAGTAACACCCCCCCCAATGAAAAATGTCGAAGGGTAATTTTTAAAAGTCTCCTTCTTTGAATATTTTTTTGAACCCTGAAATAAGCGCTTGGCCTTATCGCCATGCGCTCAAAAGCCCAATTGGGCTTATTATCAGGGGATGCCTTATTTTGGGGGAAACAGGGTAGATAGATGATAGATAGATAATAATAAATAGATGATAGATGATGGATAGGCAGGCAGGCAGATAGCTAGATATAGAGGTAAATAGATACATGATAGATAGATAGATTAGATAGATAGATAGATAGATAGATAGATAGATAGATAGATAGATAGATAGATAGATAGATAGATAGATAGATAGATAGATAGATATAGATAGAGATAGATAGATAGATAGATAGATAGATAGATAGATAGATAGATAGATAGATAGATAGATAGATAGATAGAGACAGACAGACAGACAGACAGACATAAGGGTAAATAGATGATAGACAGACTGACTGACAGACAGATATAGAGATAGACAGACAGGATGGATGGATGGATGGATGGATGGATGGATAGATAGATAGATAATAATAAAACTGTGTTTCCCCCCAAATAAGACCCTGTCTTTTATTTTTTTTGAACTCTGAAATAAGTGCTTGGGCTTATTATCAGGGGATGTCTTATTTTGGGAGGGAAACAGAGCATATATATATATATATATATACCCTGTTTATATATTATAAGTAAGTAAATTATAAGTTATATATTATAAGTAAATTATAATATATTTTAAGTAAATAAATTATATATACGCATATATAACATATATATATATATATGTTTTTCCTTTAAGCCAGGTTTTTCCTACGTAGCTAAGATTTTTCTGGAATCTTAGCTACGTAGGAAAAACCTGGCTTAAAGGAAAAACACACATTAAACCTACGAAAAGTAAGAATGAATATATATATATGAATTGAGATTTCACTGAAAATTAGGCCATGAAACATCTTAATATACGTAGGAAAATCCCTGGCATAAAGATACACATAAAGACCTATGAAAATAAAATTATATATATATAATTTTTATATATATATATATATAATTTAAAATATTTACCTACCCACCCCAAATTTTTCTCCCCTTAAAAAAAAACCCCTTTTTAAAAGGATGCTTTTCAGGAACACCCCACCCCGTCCTGCAAGTTCCCACGAATGTTGGAAAGTTGCAATTAGCCATGATTCTTATATATATATATATATATATATATAAAAATAGAGTTAATAACAATGAATAACAATGTAACAATACAATGAACAATAATACAATGAATAGCAATTATTTAACAATACGATGAAGAACAATTTAATCATACAATTAATAAAGAGCAATTTAATTAGCATTGAAATTATTCATCCCAATGAATTGGCAGGAATTATTGGGGGGGGGGCAATGCTAATTATTTCCAACCCAGGCAAGAAAGGGGGGGGGGTTCTTTTAAAATAAAGAAAAGGGGAAGAGTTCCTAATTTTGGGGGGGGGAAGGGATAGAAAATTGGGGAGAGGCCCCAAGGGGGGGGGGTTGGGGGAAAAAAGAGGGGGGGTCCCCCAATTGTAATGAGAGACCCCCCCCAATTAAGTACAAAGGGGCTTGAATAGAGCCCCCCCCCAAAAGCCTGGCAAGGGAAAGGAGGAGTGGTGGGGAAGGGTTCCCCTCCCCATAAATTGGGAGGGGGGGCTGGGTAAGAAAAAGGGGGGGCTGGAGTGGGCGGGGCTTCAGCACCCTGAGGCGACGCAGGGATCCCCTCAGTTTGGCGGCCGCAGCATCTCCCGCCTGCCGCCGCCTCTGGCCCGCTTCGACGGCGTCAGCCAATCAGGAGCCTCTCTTCCACACACACACACCCCCGGCCGGAAGAGGCGGGAGAAGAGGAGGCAGGAAAGAGCGGAGGCACGACGGGAAATGTAGTCCCGGGAAGAGATGCAGGCTTAAGGGAAAGGGATGGAGTTCTGGAGTTTGTTTTGATTTGCTGCAAAATTAGGTGGTGGTGGGTTTTTTTAATTATTATTTATATTTCCAATGGGCCTATTAATTATGATAATATCCGGGATGCATTTGGTAATCGTTAACAGTCAGGAATTTCTCCTTAAATTCTCTCTTTTAATTTATTTATTTATTTGTTTGTTTGTTTATTTATTTATTTATTTATTGGATTTCTATACTGCCCTTCTCCCAAAGGACTCAGGCCGGTGAACAGATTAAGATTTCATATACATGTAATGTTTTTTTTTTATAAACAGTAAATAATAAATTGAGTCAACTTGGTGTAACTACGAAGACCTTGGCATAGAATTTAGACGTTTATGCTAGCCCTGCTTGCTGAAACAGAAAGGTCTTCAGGGCACGTCGGAATTAATGATATTTTCACCTGTTGCTTCTTCTCCTGCTTACTTGGTGCTTTGGGGAACAGGTGGGAACCGCCCTCCCCCCCCCCCCGTTCTTTGGGGCAGCCCCCCTCAAATACTGGAAGACTGCTTCGTGTTCTGTCATTAACAGAATAACAGAGTCGGAAGGGACCTTGGAGGTCTTCTAGTCCAACCCTCTGCTTGGGTAGGAAACCCTACACCCCTTCAGACAAAGGGTTATCCAATCTCTTGTTAAAAACTTCCAGCGTTGGAAGCATCTACAACTTCTGGTGGCAAGCAGTTCCACTGATTCATTGTTCTCACGGCCATGAAATTTCTCCTTAGTTCCGGATTGCTTCTTTCCTTGATGAGTTTCCACCCGTTGCTTCTTGTCCTGCCCTCGGGGGCTTTGGAGAATAGCTTGACTTCCTCTTCTTTGGGGCAGCCCCTGAGATACTGGAAGACTGCTCTCACGTCTCCCCTGGTCCTTCTCTTCATTAAACTAGACATACCCAGTTCCTGCAACTATTCTTCCAATGTTTTAGCCTTCAGCCCCCTAATCATCTCCCCCCTCCCATATCTATCTATCTATCTATCTATCTATCTATCTATCTATCTATCTATCTATCAATCATTTCTCCCTCTCATCTCTCTCTCTCTCTCTCATCTATCTATCTATCATCTATCAATCACTTCTCCCTCTTATCTATCTATCTATCATCTATCTATCTATCTATCTATCTATCTATCTATCATCTATCTATCTATCTATCTATCTATCTATCTATCTATCTATCTATCATCTATCTATATCTATCTATCTATCTATCTATCTATCTATCTATCTATCTATCTATCTATCTATCTATCTATCATCTATCTATATCTATCTATCTATCTATCTATCTATCTATCTATCTATCTATCTATCTATCTATCTATCTATCTATCTATCTATCATTTCTCCCTCTTATCCATCCATCCATCCATCCATCCATCTCTATCTATCTATCTATCTATCTATCTATCTATCATTTCTCCCTCTTATCCATCCATCCATCCATCCATCTCTATCTATCTATCTATCTAACCTATCTATCTGCCACTATCTGTCACTGTATCTCTGTCTATCTCTCTATGTCTCTATATATGTATGTATGTATGTATGTATGCATCCATCCATCCATCCCCTCTCTCTCTCCATCTATCATGTCAACCCAATCACACACCATTTCCAAACCCCTCCCCCCCCGACCTTTCTCTTCAATCCCTTCGAATCGGATTTACCCTCAATTCGGATCAAATGCCCCCCCCCCCGCGCCGTTCGGCGAAGAGCGATTCCGACTTCACAGCGCTCCCAGCTCCAGGTTTGGCGCTGACTCGGAGATCCGGATTCAGACAAACTCCACGGACGCTCCGGGTCCCCCCTCCCTCCTTTCATTCCCACGAGACACGCGGGGGATGGTTTCCAACTCTCCGCCTCCTTCCTTCTTTCCTTCCTTCAATCCCGCTCCGGTTTAGCCATTAATCCGGTGTCTTTGTCTGTATTTGTGAAGCTCTCCGGGTGAATTAGAAACTCATATAATTACAAAGCAGTGAAAAATAATGTGAAAAATGGGGCTGGAGAGATTGCAGGCTGGAGAAATGAATAGGTCTTGGTTAATTAATTAGAATCAGAATAACAACAACAACAACAACAATAATGAGGAGGAAGAGGAGGAGGAGGAGGAGGAGGGAGAAGGGAGAGGGAGACAGAGGAGGAAGAAGAAGAGGAGGAAGAGGAGGAGGAGAAGAAGAAGAAGGGGAAAGGGGAAGAAGAGGGAGAGGAAGAAGAAGAGGAGAAGGAAGAGGAGGAAGAAGAAGAATGAGGAGGAGGAGGAGGAGGAGAAAGAAGAAGGGAGAAGGGAGAAGGAGAAGGAGGAGGAAGAAGAGGAGGAAAAGAAGAAAGAGGAGGGAGAAAGGAGAAAGGAGAGAGAGGAGGAAGAAGAAGGAGGAGGAGGAGGAAGAGGAAGAAGGAGAAGGAGAAGAGGAAGAGGAAGAAGAAGAAGAAGAGGAGGAGGAGGAGGAAACGATTAGCAGCAAATAACAGAGCGACCAATAATTTCACTTTTATTGGCTGGAGCGCTAAAACGCGGCGGAGGGAAGAAAAATAGACAAGTCAACAAACCAACAAGTCCTCATCGTGGCTGGAAGCTAGTTTATGATATTTCTCGTCCCTCTACCTCTTTTCAGCCTTCGGTGGAGATTCCAGGAAAAACCAAATTTGTTTTAAACCAAACGCCCCATCCAGAGAATAGTCGGATGGGGCGTTTTGGTCGAAGCATTAAAAGATGCCAGACCGTTGACGTTAAAATAGATTTTTTTTTATTTTTTTGGGAAAGGTGAAGTCGGGGCGAGCTAAATTTTCGGGGGTGGGGTGCGAGAGAGAGAGTCGGGAAAGTGGAGTGGGGTTTTTTTGTGTGGGTAGAAATCTAAGATTTCAGAAGAAAAGGATGTACAATACAAGCAGGCGTTAAGGAGCGAAATAAAGTGAGATGGAGAAAGGACTCCCTGGCCGTTTCCAAAAATAATATAAAATAAATACAAAACATAAAATATAAAACACAAAAACACCCAATTAAAAAATAAAATAAAATAAAATAAAATAGGACGGGCGGTATATATAAATCTGATCAATAAAAAGACAAGAGTATCATTTCCTCCAAAGTCATCAAAATGAATTCTAAACCCAAAATCGCATCCCGAAGAGGAATAATTCATAAAAACGACAGCAGCGCCCAATCCATCCATAATAAAAGCATTTTTTAAAGAGAGAGAGAGAGAGAGAGAGAGAGAGAGAGAGAGAGAGAGAGAAAGGTTCCAAGCCAATCCTTATTCTTAATTTGTTCTCTATTATTAGGATTTTCCTCCAGAATTATACGAATAAAAAAGAAGGAAAGGCGAAAGTTTTTTTTTTAATCTCCTTTTCGGTCCATTTGTAGGTGTGTGTGTGTGTGTGTGTGTGTGTGTGTGTTTGCCTGCGCGCGCGTCTGTGTGTACACACAAAATAAACACACACACACACACACACACACACACATATAGATAGAATTCTTCTCATTTCTAAAACACAACCACGAACGCAACTCCTTAGTTGTCAGGTGAATGACAAATATATATATATATATATATATATATATATATATATATATATATATTAAAGAAAGAATTTCTTTTTTTAAAAGAAAATTAAAAATGAGGCAATTGGTGTGCAAAAACACAAAATCGTTCTTACTTTCGGGCCGATTGCGGAGAAGCTCACCGACAAGGCACCCCAAATTTCAAGGCTACGTGTTTTAAAAGACAACACACACACACACACACCAGCCAGGTAAAAATAACATCAAATAAAACAGCCGCTGAAGTTTTGTTTGCTTCCCGAATCGGCCGCTCGTGGGAAGGCACGCAAAGAGTCTCGCGTGTTTAAAAATTTGGGACGGCCAGGGCTGCTTTCAAAGCGGATGAGAAACACGCACACACACACCCCACGCCCACGCCTGGCTCTTTCAATCAACCGCATCGCGCCCGCCCCACCCCAACCCCACGCGTGACTCTTACCCGGTTCACACGACCTCCTGCTCCCCTCCCTTGCGGGCAAACGCCTTAAGAATAGGCGTGGGGCGGGAGGGGAGGGAGAGAGGGCGGACAGCAACCCCACCCCACCCCCGTCTCTGTCCCGAGTGTGGGGCTCCCTCCCCACAGATTCCCCCAACATCGGGGGACAGAATGATGGGCATTGTGTTCCAGGATGGGAGAAATCTGTGAATCGGGATGGGGAAGGGGGGAAAGGTAGAGGGGGGAAGGGGAGCATCCTATCCTCCCCCTCCCATCCTCCTCCTCCCCTTCTTCCCCTTCCCCATCCCTCCATCCCTCCCTCCCTCCCTCCTTCGCTTCGCTTCTCTTTCCTTTCCCGCCGCTCGTCGGGAAATGGCGCGGTTGCTAACCAGCGCTTGGGAAGCGCAGGTGAAACTCCTTTGCAAAGAGCCCAGCCTCGCCCGGGGTCTCTAGAAAAGGAGAGGGGCATGCAGGCTGCAGTCCGAGCTCTCCCCATGCCAAGGGGGGAGACCCGGGGGGCGTCGGGATCACCGCGGCAGGGGAAGGACCCTTCCCACAAAGGCACCAACCCAGTCCTGAAATCTGCCTGCCCTTAGATGCCCATCGACCAGGTAAGAGAGGAAGAATGGGGAGGGGGAAAGGGCAGGTGAAATTTGGGGTGGGGGGACAGGGGGAGGAGACCCCCGCCTTGGGATGTCCCACTGGGCGATGACACCCTTGTTCCGCTGGAGATTCGAGTGAGTGGGCATTCGAGTGAGCGGCAGCAGCGAAGAATCTTAGAAATCTAGAAACCCCAAGGGATGGAGGTTGAGTCTTCACACGACACTTGGTAACCTGGGTTCGGAATGACGCCTTTGTCTGGCTCTGCGCAAGGCGGTGGCCACAAACCGAGCCAGGTTGGTGAGAGAGAAACCAGCTTGAGGGTAAAACAGATGAACTTGGTGCCCGTCCTTGGTTGTTCTGATCCGGTCAGGTTAAAAGGTTGTGTGAATGTGCACTGGGTCAAATCTGGGTTTAACACTGGACCGACGAAAACCATGGAGGGGATTTAAAGGGTTTTCATTCCCACGGCTGGCTAGCTTGACTATTTTATACAGGGCTGGGGTTTTGTGGCTGGGATACCGTGTTCACACAACATATTTAACCCGGATCAAATCAATTTGCTAAATTTAAGCATTTCGGGCTTGGTTATTTTGCTAGGTGCATATCCGCCCTTTTTTCTGGTTCATTGTGTCGCCTGCGTGCAAGAAAACCATTTGCAGGAAATATAAAATGCAACGGGGATAGAATTCCCATCTTGCACCAGTTCAAACCAGTGGGATAAACCAGTAAGCTACTGGTTAGCAAACCGTTTTAATCTCTTTGCTGATCAAGACTGCAGGTTTTTTTTAAAAAAAATTCAGATTGTAATGTTTGTTCGATTTTGACTGCCCCGATCCGTCAATCTATTTAGTACCCTTAACAGGATGTGGTGTTGTATTAATTCTGGTTTGTGAATTCTGATTGTGTTCTGCGCAAAACCTATCCGGTGGTGATTAATTCAACAAGCCAGGATCTAGAAACCCCATCCTATCTCTATCTATTACATATTTTAAGCAGGTTTTAAAGTAGGGGGGGAGAAAATATTAAATACCAGCCAAGTTTGATTTTCTTTAACTTTGATCTCAGATAATATAAACCAGGGGTTTTGGATTCTCATAATCTCTGTGTGTGTGTGTGTGAGAGAGAGAGAGAGAGAGAGAGGGAAGGAGGGAGGGAGGGAGGGAGAGAGGGGAGAGAGAGAGAGAGAGAGAGAGAGAGAGAGAGAGAGAGAGAGAGAGAATCCCCCATAAGTGAGCTTCCTGAAGACATTGAATTAGAAATTGTGTAAACAGTTGTTTTTTTTTTAAATATATGAACAAATCCAGTTGGGGTTGAAAACAATAGGGGTGACCTCTTTCTCTGGACTATCTACTATACATAGTTTGCAATTTCCCAGTTTTGTATTAAAATCACAAGTGTGTGATTGTTGCATTTGTGAAATCGAGGAGACCTAGGCTTCTGTGCAAAGGGGAGGAGGAACCGACCCCTGTGGGGTCTTCTTCCCCTTTAAATTGGGGAACCAGCCCCCCAAAACACCCCAACAGAGAAATTCCAAAGAAATCCTTAATTTCCCTGAAAATGAGGCAGAAAACAGGAATGTTTTGGTTGCGGAGGAAGAAAACTTTTGCAAAATCTTCCAGACAGATTTTGGGTGTCGGATGTGCGCCCTTCCGAATTCCACACCCCCAAATAATTCCAATGCAGGTCGTGGTCTTTGACTTACGACGGTTTGTTTAGTGACCGTCCAAAGTTAGAACGGCACCGAAAAAAATATTTCAGGACCCACTTTTTTCACACTTTCACACTTACCGACCGATGCCACGGGATCCAAAATTCAAACCCTTGCTTGGCCGCTGTCTCGTACTTACGACGGTCGCAGAATCCTGGGGGTCACGTGATTTCCTCCTTTGGCGACCGTCTGGACGGCAAAGCCAAGATTCCTTTTAACAACCGCGTGACTCAGCCGCGGTGATTGGCTTAAAACAATGGTGGCGAGGAAACCCGTAAAAGGGGCAAAGGATTTCTTAAGCAACGTCTCGCTTAGTGGCTTATTTGTTATATTTATATAACAAATGTTACATAAATACGTGCTATATTTGTTTTATTTATATAACATTCAATTTCCATCAAACAGTGCGTCATCTGGGTACAGTTATTTTTAAACAATCATAATCCCCATGTTTGTCGTAGCATTCATCACCATAATATAATAATGATAATTAATGATATTTTTCGAAAGCCAGATCAACCCCGTTTAACTATATTGAACTAAACTAAAGTGTAATTTTTTTTTTTTTTTTTTTACACAACACACACAATTCGTGGACGTCATAGGCAGCTCTCGGGGGGATATAAAACCTGGTATAATTTGACTTTTTTTGAGGGGGGAAGGAATCTGGTTACGCAGGCAATTGCTGTTGAGGGTAATGTATCCAGGTTAAAGATATCGGATACCTGGGTTTGAAAACGCAACAGAAATAAGCTTAAAAGGTGATTCCCCAGTGAAAAGAAGGGAGGGCGGAAAAAAAACCACACCGGAGGCTTCAAAAGATTTAATAGGAGTGCATCTGTTGCTTGCGAGGCTTTTCAATTAATTTTCTGCAGGCAATAAATAAATAAATAAATAAAATAGAAAAACCCGGTAAGGAATATTTCAATGCCCTCTTTCCAAATTCTTGCCTAAACTGACTTGTTGGCAAAGCCAACGTTTTCAAAAGTCCAAAATCCGATCCACGCAACATTTAAACTCCCAGCGACCTTCGCTACCATGGTTTTCTCCACCAAGCCAATCCCTAAACCAGGATTTTAGGATTTAGTCACCATTCACAAACCAACCAACCAACTAACAAAAAAAAAAAGCATTCGGTATTTTCTGAGATGCTTACGAAGAAACCTTCAACACTGATTTTGGCTTGTCTACCGAGTGATAATATTGTATTTCCATGCAGACAAAGGGAAATCTGCGGGAAGATTTCCCATCAACTTTAAAAATAACTCAATAATAATAATAATAGAAGAGGAGGAGGAGGAGAAAAGAGAGGGGGAGGAGGAGGAGAAGGAGAAGAGGAGGAGGAAGAGGAGGAGAAAAGAGAGAGGGAGAGGTGGAAGGGGTAGGAGAAGGAGAAGGAGGAGAAGGAAAAGAAGAAGAGGAGGAGGAGAAAAGAGAGGGGGAGGAGGAGAAAAAGAAGAAGGGGAGGGGAAGAGGGAGGGGGAGGGGAAGGAGGAGATGGAGGAGGAGGAGGAAGAGAAGAGGAGGAAGAGGAGGGGAGGAGGGGGGAGGAGGAGGAGAAAAGAGAGAGAGAGGAGAAGGAGAAGAAGAAGAGGAAGAGGAGGAGGAGAAAAGAGAGAGGGAGGTGGAAGGAGGAGGAGGAGGAGGAGAAGAGGAAGAGGAAGAGGAAGAGGAAGAGGAAGAGGAAGAGGAAGAGGAAGAAGAAGAAGAAGAAGAAGAAGAAGAAGAAGAAGAAGAAGAAGAAGAAGAAGAAGAAGAAGAAGAAGAAGAAGAAGAACTTGGTCGGTCCAGGTTAAAGATATCAGATATCGGATAAGATGCTGGCAGCAACCCGTATCAACCATCAGGGCCAGTCAATAATATTTGCAATACATTTTTACATGTTCAGTTGACTGAGTGTCACGTTTAATGAACAAAATAACAACAACAGCGACAACAACAATAACCACAACAACAGGCAGGTCTCACAGACAAAAATCAGCAAAGATCTTCCAGCAGAGACCGAGAAACGGATCCATTGTCTAACAATAATTTTTTTTTAAAAAACTCTTTTTCCAGCCCTCTTACAAATGCCCAGCTCTGTTTGCAAATTCTTTGGACACCGACCCCTACCCCAAATGAAAAAGAGACACACCCTCCTTCATCCCTGACCGACAGAAAGAAAGAGGAAGAGGCAGGGAAGGGCAGTTAAGATGGGGTGGGTGTTGTTTCTGGGGTGCTGGGGGGGGGAGGTGTCCTCCCCACCGATCTCGCACAGGTGTTCCATTCAGGGCCCGTTTCCAGATGGAGAATTAATTCACCTTTTCTGGCTTTGCCGAGGAGGCGATGGAGTCTTTTAATTGCTCACCTGCTGTTTGAGGAGGGGCCTGGGGACCCTCTGGGGAGGCCGCGTTCCTTGGAGGGTCCTAGCGGTGGGGAGAAAATGAAGGAGGGCTGGCCTTTGGATTACGAGTCCCATCCTCCCCTTCCTTGGTGGACCCGAGGGAGAGCGGCAGCATGGTGTGCTCGGATGGGCACCCCGTAACACGACCGCAATTGAGCTCTGCCTTTTCCGCTGCTGAGCCAGAGCGCTGCGAAGGGTCTGTGAAAATGTCCCATTTTACGACCCTTTTGCCGCTGTCGTTAAGCGTGAAAAACTTCCGTAAGTCGCTTTTCCCCCCCGGTGCCGTTGTAACGTTAAATGGTCACTGAACAAACGGATGTAAGTCGAAGAAGGATGGGATCTGGAAAACTATCAAATGTTTGAACTGGAAGGGGTCCTCAGTGGTCATCCAATCCAACCCCATCCAGACCTGAAATCGGCCACTTACAAGCATTCCCAACATTTGGCTGTCTGGTCTCTGTTTAAGCATCTCACCCCAAAGAGACTCCGACACCTTTTCCGTTGTTGAAATGTTGTGCCACCAAAATCAATCAGACTAAAAGAAAAAATTAAAAAGTGACTTGCCAAGATACTAGTTCTGATGAAGGAACGAACGCTTGCAAAAACCCCAGATGTTCCTGCCAGTTTTGCCAGGGGGTGGGGGAAAAAATCCATTAGTTATCATTGGGAAGGACCCTGCATGCTTCTAGCAACCAAAATCTTCACTTTTCTCAAAGAATAAACTCTCGTTTTCCATCCTGCGAATTTTGGTTCTCGGCGGCCACAGGGGGGAGAAACAGACCTAAAATTCAGCCATTTGGGCAGGTGATTAACCAACCCGGCTCTCCTTAAAAAAAAAAGAAAGTCTTAAAAATAAATCTTGTGAATAAAAATGGTGTCGTAAGTCTTAAAAAGTCTTCTTAAAAAATCTTGTTAATAAAAAAGACTTTTAAAAAATCTTGTTAATAAAAACATAGACAGTTCACAAAGATTATGTAAAAATACATACTATTTCCATAGAAAGGAAGATAAAGCAGGAATGGCTAAACAAATGACTTTATTCAAAGAGGAATATATATATATATATTCATTTGGATATCCCTTCTGGATTTTGGGCTAGTGATGGAAAAAGAAGCGAAAATTCGTCTTTGGTTTTGCTGATGAGAAAAATTTCCAGTTCTAAAAATGGCTAGTTATATATTAATGTGCAAAAACCAAAACATTAAGGATTTTTTATCGTTTACTGTGTTAAGAAGAGCCTTTTTAAAAACTTTTCTTTTGTATCTCACACCCCTTTTCCCTGCTCCTTTTCCTTCCCTTCCCTTCCCTTCCCTTCCCTTCCCTTCCCTTCCCTTCCTTTCCTATTTTTATTTTTATTTTTTTCGTGGTATTTTATATCACGAAACAAATACAAATTGCCAAAGGACAATGTCTTAAACAACAAACAAACAGACAGACAAGACACCCATTGACTCCACTCGGTTGTAATTAAGAAAAAAAAAAATTTCTCCCACAATATTGCCCCTTCTATTTTGAACGGCAAAACGTGTTCCAACTTGTCGCTCCGATTCTCCATTTCTGATCGCGGCTAATTATGGGTTGTAACGAGCGATCAAGTCAATCACGGGAGGCTCCGAGAATTATTCCCTTCGCTTTGTGGGGCTGGACCCAAGTTGGTAAACAATGCGTTAATTGGGTTAAAAAAGAGAGAGAGAGAGACTAGGAGATCTCTTAGCAAGCCATCCAGTCAGGGATGTAACGTCGACTCGATTGGCCGAGTTGGATTAAATTTATTAATTTATTTAATTTATTTATTAGAATTTGTCAAACAAAAACGAGAACAAGAATAAAAGAATAAAAACACAATGACAGGGCACGTTTAATGCACTTATGCATGCCCCTCGCCCCCTCTACTAACCACTTAAGTATGATGTAAGGTCCACGGAAGTCAATTTGTGACCGAAACTGGGAAAATTTGTAGCTGAAACAAAATGCAGGAAGTCCTCGATTTACGGCCACGAGGGAGGACAATGTTTCTCCGTTGCAAAAGTGAGACAATTGTCAAGCGAACGTTGCCTTCTTCTACAACTTTTCTGGCTACCGTCGTTCAGCGAATCCCTGCAATTGTTAAAGTTACATTGTTAAGTGAACTTGGTGTCCCCGTCGACTTTGCTGGTTTGGGGGGGGTCACAAAAAGGAGATCATGAGACCTCGTAACACTTCGACCGTCGTAAATATGAAGCAGTTGCCAAGCGTCTGAATTTTGATCGCATGACCGCGGGGATGCAGGAACGGTCGTAAGTGTGAAAAACGGTCATAAGTCCCTTTTTTCAGTGCTGAACGGTCTCTAAATAAATAGATGTAAGTCGATGATTACCTCTGGAGAAGGTTGGGATCTGCAAAACCATAGAATGTTTGAGCTGGAAGGGGTCCTCTGAGGTCATCCAATCCAACCCCATCCAGACCGGGATGCTGCAACCGTCATAAATGTGAGTCAGTTATCAAGCATCTGGATGTTGATCATGTGACCCCTGCAACGATCATAATTATGAAAAACAGTGATAAGCTGTTTTTTTTCAATGCCGTTGTAACTTGGAAAATTGCTGGATGGATTTGAGGCAGAAAAACGGAAGCCTCAGGCCCAGAAGTGCAAAATTCCTGGATGGATTTGAGGCAGAAAAACGGAAGCCTCAGGCCCAGCGACTGCCAAATTGCTGGACAGATTTTAGCATTAGGCTGAGCAACCGAACTCATGGGCTGGTCCATGCTCCCTCCCTCCCTCCCTCTGCGTGTTCCAGGAAGGAGTGTGCAAAGCCACAATTTTGGCATAGCTTTGAACAGCTCGACCGCCATCTCCTAGGTGACGGGGACGCTCCTTGGCCACTAGCGCCCGGCTGAGAATTGCAAATCCTTCCAGGCCCCTGACACTTTCTCAAAGGGACACACGAATGCCAACGGCCGAACAGGTAGGCTCTTATCCCGTTTCCCTCCCTTCCCCTTCCCCTCCCGAGCCCAGACCTATTTGCAAAAACTGTTTCTTTCCCCCCCACAAAAAAAGGTGTTGGTTTCAAATCTTCCCCTTTTCTCAACCAAGAGCCCGAACTCGGTGCAAAATGGCCCTTTGGGTGTTTTTAAAGGGAAAAGGAATTTATTTTCAGAAGTTTAATCCCTTGGCACCGGAGAGGGGTGCAATTCCATGGTAGGTGTTGAACCAGGCCACGATTTAATCTCCCCTCCCTCTTAACAACGACAGACGGAGTTGGCCCGCCGTCCTTCCCAGCCGACGGGAAACTTTAGTTTTAACTCTTTGACGTCTCTGCATACGGGGCGAGCCAAAGTCCCTCTGGATAATTCGACACCCAGACTGGCCATGCGGTTATGTGCCTGGGCGGAAGGAGGACGTAGAAGGTGGAATAACAAGAGCTGGAAGGGACCTTGGAGGTCATCTAGTCCAACCCCTTGCTGAAGCAGGAGACCCTATATCATATCCATTAATCAATCAATCAATCAATCGGAATAGAGCTGGAAGGGATGCTGCGACGGTGATAAATATGAGTCAGTTGCCAAGTGTCCGTATTTTGATCCCGTGGCCAGGGGGATGCTGGAACGGTCATAACTGCGAAAAACGGTCTTAAGTCCCTTTTTTTTCCAGGGCTTTTGCAAGTTTGAATGATCACTAATCAAACGGCTGTACGTCAAGGCCTGTCTGTATTGTTTTCAATTTTCCTTCGTAAGCAGGAGATGGGCGGATGCCTACCAAGGATTTGATGAAAGGATGTCAAAATTGCTTCTGAACAATTCCAGAGGAGGAGGAATTGTTGCTGTAGTTGTTTTCTCCTTCTCCTCCTCCACCTCTTCCTTCTCCTTCCTCTCCTCCTCTTCCTCCTTCTCTTCTTCTTCTTCCTACTCAATCTCCTCATTCTCCTTCCTCTCCTCCTCCTCTTCCTCCTCCCTTGTTCTTCTTCCTCTCCTCCTCCTTCCTCTCTTCCTCCTCTTCTTCTCCTCTCCTCCTTTCTTTTCTTCTCCGCCTCTTCCTTCTCCTTCCTCTCCTTCTCTTCCTCCTCTTCTTCTTCCTCCTACTCAATCTCCTCCTCCTCATTCTTCCTCTCCTCCTCCTCTTCCTCCCCCCTTGTTCTTCTTCCTCTCCTCCTCCTCCTTCCTCTCCCCCTTTTCTTCTTCTTCTCCTCTCCTGTCTTCTTTCTCCTCCTCCTCTTCTTCTTCCTCCTCCTCAATCTCCTCCTACTCGTTCTCCTTCCTCTCCTCCTCTTCCACCTCTTCTTCTTCCACCTCCTCAATCTCCTCCTCCTCATTCTCCTTCCTCTCCTCCTCCTCTCTTCCTCTCCTCCTCCTCTTCCTCGCCTCTTCCTTTCCTCCTCCTCCTTCTTCACAACCTAACACAACTTGTCTTTTCTCCAACAGGGCCACCTATCCTTCTCCAAGTTTGCTGAAGATGTCTCGGGCTTCTTCAGCAGATGAAGGCACGACCTTTGAGCATCTCTGGAGTACCTTGTAAGTAAGAGGAGGGGGCTCCATTGAAACTCACGGGGGCACTCGCAAAATGGTGGCACAACAGAGCAGCGGTCTGGTCCTCCAAAGGCAGCTAAGTTTGGGTTTGGCCTGATCTGGGGAGGAAGGAATTAGCATCTTCGTGACGGCCTCTGATATAGGTAATCCTGTACTTACGACCGTCCGTTTAGTGACTGTTCGAAGGCGCTGAAAATAGGGACTTGTGATCAGTTTTCACACATCTTGCGGCATCTCCCATGATTCTGTCATCAAAATTCAGAAGCTCGGCAGCTGATTCATAGTTACGACGGTCGCAATGCCCTCACGATCCCTTTTGGGATCTTCTGACGAGCAAAATCCACAGGGAAGGCCGGATTCACTTAACAACCAGGTTACTGCAGTGTTTCACTTAACAACCGAGGCAAGGAAGGTCACACACGTCTCACTCAACAACAGAAATTGTGATCGTAAATTGAGGACTATCTATACAATGATCTTTATAATCTGAAGAGTCCATTAACCATCTGGGTAATTCAGTAGTGGGTTCCTTCATCACCGTTACGGAATTATTAACTGACTTCAAATCCTAAACTAACCAGGTTCACAAACACACCCTACCAGGGTCAAACATGAAACATTAGAAAAAGGCTACGGTGAACATCCCAGTTTACAAGTAGTCCTCATCTTACGACGGTCCATTTAACAACGGTATGGTGGAGACAAAAAAAGTGACTTATGACCTCTACTCACCCTTCCAACTATCCTTGAATTCACAGGATGGCAATTTGTATCCTTTGAGCCAATTGCCGGCAAGAAAACCCCCCATCCCCACCCCTGGGGGAAGCTGGCTTCACTTAATGATGGGATCAATTCATTTAACGACCCCCGTAGAAACGTTGATAAAATCGAGTTCGACTCGACTCACAACTATAACAACTCCCAACTGGTCCCCAAAAGTCAAGGGTTAACCTAGATAATTAAAACCACGTTTTGCATTCCCATAACAACATCGGCACTATCCGGATTGTGTCAATTTGGGGCCAAACTCAGCTGGCGTTTGCTTTGAGCCATTAAGAACCATTTACCCACCTTCTGGATCCAATCTGATCCAATCTTATTTGGTGATCTGGTGAAGCCCCCTTTAGCTGAAGCCAGCTGGGAGAATTCAGCACCTCGGCCAGCGCCTTATCAGCCATTGTTGGCCCTCCATCCAAGTGACCATCAAACTTAAACTCAAACTTAAAGCTCCCACAACTTCTGAATCACAGAATAATAACAGATGGACAGAGTTGGAAGGGAACTTGAAGGTCATCTAGTCCAATCCCCTTCCCAAGTAGGAAACCCTACAGAGGGCAATCCAGTCTCTTCTTGAAAGCCTCCAGGGATGAAGCTCCCTCAACTGCCGAAGGCAACTTCTGTTCCATGGGTTGATGGTTCTCGCTGTCAGAAAATGTCTCCTTATTTCCAGGTTGAATCAGTTTCCATCCATTATTCCTTGTCTGGCCTTTGAGTGCTTTAGAAAATAGCTCGACCCCTTTCTCCTCTCTGTGACGGCCCCTCAAATATTGGAAGATGCTCTCATGTCTCCCCTGGTCCTTCTCTTCAAACCCATTGAGAATGTCAATGCTAATTCTCGGTTTATTCCATTTTTATAGCTCCCCTTATCACATTCCTGACTCCGGAGGCCTTTTGCCCTTCGAAAGAAATCACATTCCTTGCCTTTAGCAAAGCTGGAATTTTTTTGGTTTCCTTTTTTTTAACTTGAAGGACATAGAACGGAGTCCATCTGCACGGCCAGAAGTATCCAAATTGCCCACTGTGGACTTCAACTCCCAGAATTCTTCAGCCAATTGGCCCAAGGATTACAAATCATGACCATGTGACTTGAACGATGGTTGTAAGTGAGAGTAAGAGGTCATAAGTCACATTTTTTCCCCACCGTGAATTTTAAACCGTTGTTAAACGGAGTCGAGAACTATTTGCAAACTGGGATTTTAACGGTAGCCTCTTCCCCCCCCCCCCCCCGCTAATGTTTCGTGTTTGATCTTGCATGCGAATCTGGTTTATGGTTTAGTAGGCTTGTGTGAACTCAGTTTATGATGCTGGCTGCGGGATTCTGGGAATTGGAAGTCCCCAAGGCTTAAAGTTGTCACGGTTCGACGTTTCTAAGTTAGGCAGTAGCTCAATTGGTCAAATGAATAAGATAAAAGAACAAACAGGTGAGAGATTAAGCATCCATTGTATTCCAGATGTTATCTTTTCCAGGATTTTGGAGAGCAGACATTAAATCCAGGATTTGGGTAACGGAGACATTAAACCCAGATGAACCAGAAAATCTCTGTTTAAAAAACAGCCCACCATACCTCCAGATGGGACACTCCAGTCATTGAAAATCATTTAAAGAGATTCCATCTTAATTTAAACACCTATAAACCTGAGTGGGACATTTTATCATCATCGTCACCACCATCATCATTTAACAACCCCATAATCCTGTGCAAGGTGGAGTCTGGGCAACTGAATGGAGCTAGTAAGAGTGTTTACTGGCCGGATGCCCTTCCTGTTGCCAGAGCGGAGTTTTGTTCAGCAGATATATTTCTCATTGTGCCCAGAGAGAGAAATATCGGCTTCTACCTAGGATCGAACTCACAGCCTCCTGACTGTGAGGCCAGAGCTCCGCCTCTAAGGCCACCGCACCACTTTTTCTGCTGACACCTTTATATGTACTCCTAATTAAAGGCAATTATTATTTGAAATCTGGCCAAAACATAGAATATGACCACAGCTTGGGTTACAAAGGAACATCCAAATTTTAGGGGTGAGATTGCCGCACGTTTTCAATCGAGCGCAAAGATTTGATGTTGTCTTTCCTTCTCTGGGACAGGGAGCCGGACAGTACCTATTTTGACCTCCCCCAGTCGGGAAATAGGGGAGAAGGTGAACCTCACAATCAGACAGAAGTCACCATGGACGTTTTCCAGATGAGGAGCATGGATGATTCAGTAATGGTAAGTTTTGGAAAAGCGGCGATACAAAATTTAGGAAAATCGGTGCAATTAGGACGGTAGAGATAGAAAAAAAAATATGGTGCTATGCTAATCCTCGAGTTACAATCGTTCATTTAGTGGCCCTTGGAAGTTAGAACAGCACTGAAAAAAGGGACTTACGACCGCTCCTCGGACTTACAACCGTTGCAGTATCCATTACAGTCCCGCGATCAAAATCCATGCACTTGTCTTTATAATTTGTAGCGTCCCGGGAGGAAGAGTGTCTTGCGTTCGCCATTGGCCTTCGTCACGGCGAGTAAAATCAATGAGGGAATGCTACAATGCGATTCATTTAACAGCCCTGGGAGGGTCAGTTAACAACAGGGGCAAAGGTTGTGAAATGGGGGTGGTGGTGGAGGGGGGATGCGGCTCGCTGAATTTGCTTAGCGCCGGAAAGTCTGGTCGTGCTTTTTAGTGGAGAGTTGTAAGTTGTGCTTCCAGGTACAAAAATCCAGGTTTGGTGACCATGTTCCAAAAAAAAAAAAAGAGAGAGAGAGAGAGAGGTTGAGATTTTTTGAAAAAGTGCAGAGAAGAGCAGCTAGGATGATTAAAGGCCGGGAGAATAAAATATATGAAGAACGGTTTCAGGATTTGAGTTTGGCCAGCCCAGAGCCGCAGTTGCTGACCCCTGGTCTAGAGAAAAGAAGAAATATGTTGGTGACATGACAGCAATTGTTGTTCTGTTTTGTGCTATTTTCTCTTGGAACAAGTGCTGTGTTTAGTTGTGATTTCCCCAGTATTATTTGCAAGCCGGGCAGGGCCCTTTCCATTCCATCCAATGAAAGAAAGAAAATAATGAATCCATACCAAATACGAACGGGTTTTGTTTGGCCGTTCAACCGTTCCAAAAATGTTTGCAAATTGTAATTCTTTAGTCTGAATTGTGTCATTATTGTGCGAGGGATCCATTCGGGGTAGCCCTGGGCAAGCCCCACATTTTGTGCTTTTGCGGGAGCTACATTTTTGGGGTACCGGCGGAAAACAATGAAGGCATGGATCAAAATTTCTCCCCAATTTTTTCTATGGGGCTGATCTCGGGAAGGTCTACTTTAACAATAATAATAATAATAATTTAAAAAGACCTGTGTATTGTTTGCCAATTGCACTGCGGAAGATAGGACAGGGCTCCAGAGGGTTAATATCATTGCCCATAGCAGGACTCTCCAACCTTGGCAACTTTAAGCCTGGTGGACTTCAACTCCCAGAATTCCTCAGGCAGCTTTGCTTTGCTGGCTGTGGAACTCTGGGAGTTGAAGTCCACCAGTCTTAAAGTTGCCAAGATTGGAGACCCCTGGCCCAGAGGATCATGGGTTGCCCCCTCCCCTCCTTGGAAGAGCTTTATAGCTCCCGCTGCCTTAAGAAACTTCAAAACATTCTTAAAAATCCATCTCATCCTTTTTTTTTAAACTATTACCATCTGGCAGCCGGTACAGGACAATAAAAAAACAAGGACAAATAGGCTGAAAAATAGCTCCTATCCCAGAGCGGTAACTATATTGAATTCTACTGTAATAGTGTAATATTAATGCAATATCTGGGGGTTTCAATTCAATTGCATAGAATGCGAAGGAGGTGTGTTTGTGTGTTTTATTTTATTTATAGTTATAATGTACACGAAAGATGGCGGGTGGAGGGGTCGATCTATTTTTCAAAACACCCAAAGGCCAGACAAGGAATAAGGGATGGAAACTGATCAAGGAGAGATTCAACCTAGAAATAAGGAGAAATGTCCCGAAAAGTTAGAAGAACAATTGATCCGCGGAACAGCCTGCCACCAGAAGTTGTGAATGTTTCAACACTGGAGGTTTTTAAATAAGACACTCAAACCACCACTTATCTGAAATCGCATAGGGGTCTCCTGCTTGAGCCTTCCAACCCTATCATTCTATTGTTCTATGACAATAATCAAGAGTTCTCCAACTGTACACAACCCTGGGTCCCTGCGCACGACGTATGCCCTCTTTCTCGCCACCCCATCGTGGTCCGCGCTGGGCGTGTTTCCAAGATTTGCCCCATGCCACCTTGGGAATAAAACATGCATCGCTGGCGACAAAGGCCTATTCTGATATGGCTCCGTTGCCACCAGGCGCCTCGATTTCATTCCCATCAGGGCAGGGACCACCCCTGGTGTCGCTGACCGCCCCAGGAGGGCATCTCAACCCCCTTGTTTGCAGAGGGCAGGACGGGCATTCGCACCGAGCGTGGCTGCATTGCGCGCCAGCTCTGCCCTCCCCTCCCCCCCCCAATGTGGCACCCTTGGTACTGTCCAATCTTCCAACGGGCATGTTGAAACTTGCCTCCCCTTTAATGAATAGTCATAAGGGAGGAAAAAGAGGTTGGCTACGGAGCTTCGGTTGTTAGATGCAACTCAATGACAGCGCCGCAATCTAAGAAGAATTGGGAGAAGAGAGAGTCATCTAGGCTACCACTAACAAGCTAGCTTCGAATCGGGCCCCGGGCCCCTGTCCTTCTGGCTGTCGGCACCCGCTTGGTGGAACCCCGAAACCTCCATCCGTCGTGGTGGCCCTTCAACCCTCATGACTCCAGAGGCGAGAAGCTGCCTTGGCATCATCTTCAAACCCCAAGGAGATAAATATGCTGTATGTTAGCAACTCGGTGCAGCCTTACACAACAGTAGGTGCTGTTTTTTTCCGGGGGGTTTTTTAGGAAGCGGGCTAGGAAGTAGGAGAACCTCAACTGGCATCTGAAAGGGCACCAAGATTCGGTTCAGAAGCTGTCAGGGATAGATAGATAGATAGATAGATAGATAGATAGATAGATAGATAGATAGATAGATAGATAGATAGATAGATAGACAGACAGACAGACAGACAGACAGACAGACAGACAGACAGACAGACAGACAGACAGACAGACACAGACAGACAGACAGACCTGACATTGGTTTGATGAGCTACGGAGGATTTCGTGTCATTTCTCCGTGTTTTTCGGTGCCCCCAAACCAACATCATCCGAATGTTTGGGTTTAAACAGGGTTTGAGGATGCTCGAGGTTTTGCTTGCTGGTTTGACTCAGTCCCCACCGGTCAACTTTTCATCTCTTGGGTGGGATGAAAATTCCAACAAATTTGGAGAACAAAAGGGATGCGCCAAAAATTGGGATTTCCATATTGCCATTTCCATGCAATTCAGCCTGGGCTTTCAGTCAAGCCAGGATTGGCTAATCGTGGCTAAATACCAAACCTTCGTTCAATTTAGTTCTACGGACTTGGCTGGCGACGGCCGCAAAAGGACGAGGGTCTGCCGTCGCTCTCTTCAAAGGAGATATTAGTTTACGATCTGGCTCGCAGAACGAGGCCAACCGCTCTCAAAACGTTTTCTCATTTTATTTTATTTTTAATTTGCAGCCGCCTTTATTTGATGGCATCCAAATAAACGTAGCTGCCTTCATTTGATCACGTCAAATAAATAGGATTCGAACACCGACGGGGTCACAAACGGAAGCCTTCGGTTTCGATTAAAAGATTCGGTGTTTTGCTCTCGGTTACGTTGAGTTTTTAGGATTCGCTCATGCTGAGAATTAGGGAAATAAAATCTGGATTTGACGGTGTTTTGAAACCGGGGAGGGGGGGAAAAATCATCCTCGGCTGCGAAGGCGTGGCCTTGTTTGTCGTTGCAGCAGCCGACAACATCTGCAGCTTTTTGTGTGTGTTGGTGTGTTGGTGTGTTTTCAGCAGTTTTTTCTGGCTTGGCTCCGCCAAACCGCAAAACAGTTAGCAAGCTACGTTTTCTGTTGACAAGGCAGCGTCGTATCTCCAGGTGCCACGAAACCAGAGCAAGGGTCAAAGGGGATTAAATCCCAAAATTTTGGGGACCCAGGATGGCAAATTTTAAAATCATAGCTCTCTCCCCGAGATCCAGCACGTCAAAAGACCGAGCGTGCAAAAAACGAGAGGATTTATGTTTTTTTTTTCGGGCGGTGGAAATGAAAAAATCCGTCCTTCCAAAATAAAAATAAAGTCGATTTTTTGCCCGGGTGTTTGTGTGTTACCGCATGCGACGGGGAAATGTTAAATGGAGATGCCCATTAAAACGTGGCACTAATTAGCCTGATGGTTCACACTGGCCGAATGTTGCGTATTTGCTGTGTGTTTTGCGGTAACCTTAGGAGTTAATTGCCAAACGGGAGGGATTGTGTTTCTTTCCATTGGTGCAACACTCGACAACTGTTGTTTTCAAGGGCATGAAAAACTCCAGGTTTTCTCCATCGGGCACTCTCCCCATCGCAGGCTGGACTACAATTCCCAGCAGCCCCAGCCAGCAGGGGTGTTATTCTTTCGAGTGTAGGTAGTCCTTGACTCACGGCAGTTCATTTAGTGACCGTTCGGAGTTACGACATTGAAAAAAGGGACTTACGACCGCTTTTCACACTTAGGACCAGGTTTTTTGCACTTATGACCATCGTGGGAATCCCCATGGCCATGTGATCCAAATTTCGGATGCTTGGCAACTGACTCGTGTTTATGACGGTCGCAGTGTCCCGGGGTCACGCGATTCCTCCTCTTGTGACTAATTTAACAACTGCTGTGACTCGCTTAAGAACAGTGGCTGGAAAAGTTGTCAAACGGGGCAAAAGTCACTCAACCAATGTCCCACATAGCAACATAGATTCTAGATTCTTTTTTTTTTTAATTTAATTTATACGCCGCCCTTCTCTGGAGACTCAGGGCGGCTTACAATGCGTTAAGCAATAGCCTTCATACTTTTTGTATATTTATACAAAGTCAGCTTATTGCCCCCACAAACTGGGTCCTCATTTTATCTACCTTAGAAAGGATGGAAGGCTGAGTCAACCTTGAGCCTGGTGAGATTCGAACTTCCAGTCATTGCAGACAGCTGGAATTAAATCACAATGCATTAGTCTGCTCAGCTATCCAGGCTCATCCAGATTCGGTTGTGGTCATAAGGGAAGGTCTACCTCTCCCGATTAAAAGCCCTCTGTCAGATAATAGTGTGGGCTCTCCTGCTTGGGAGGGAGTTGGACTGGATGACCTCCAAGGTCCCTTCCAGCTCTATTCCGATTGATTGATTGATTGATTGATTGACTGGTCAAGAAGGAGACCCTAGGCCATTTCAATCAATCAATCAATCAATCAATTAATAATGAATCAATCTGAATACAGGTGGAAGGGAATACTCCTTCCAGCTCCTTCATGTTGGTTCACCATGTGTTTTTTGGGAATGACCCCCAGCCTGATCGAAGTAGGAAAAAATTTAACATTTTGGGAACCGGGCTCTGGTGAGAAGGAGTAATATATATATATATATTATATATATATATATATATTTGTATGTTTTTGTGTTGAGTCATCCTGGATTACCACGAATGGAGGAGGAGATATCACAAATCTCCAATTTTTTGCCTTTCAGCCCAATCTCATGGACCGTCCAGACAGTATAATATAGCCGACAAGCTATTTTCTATGTTTTTAATATTTTTGCTGATAATTCTAGCCGAGATCTCTAGCCTCCCTTTATTTATAGAATTATCAGCAAAAATATTAAATATATATATATATATATATATGTATGTATGTATGTATGTATGTATGTATAATTTTTTTCCCCCGTCCCATCATGCATACTTTCGGGGAGAAAGGAGGTGTTTCTCTTTGCCGGGGCAAGTCGAAGCTTGCTCCAAATTCCAGCCGTTACTCACCAAACACTGCAAAGATTGTGGGAGACATAACACAACCGGAGGTCTCTTCAGCACCCCCCCCCACACCCATTAAAAGGGGGGGGGGGGGAACCACGATTACAGAACAACTTCGGAAAAGTTCTAAGTGGGCGAGGTTCTTTTCATCATCCCAAGTTTTAACATGTTCCTTGAACTCCCCAGACCTGCCAAAGTTGGAAGGAAGGATTGAAATGGATTTGGGGGAGGGGGAGGGGGAGCCGAGATCTCGGAGAGGCCAGACAAGGTTATCAGTAAGTCCTCGATTTACGACCCCGCTAAAACGGGGACTAGACCTTCCATCGTTAAGGCAAGGCGGTGAAGCGAGCGGCGTCCGATTTGACAGCCATTTTGGGGGGGGCACGGCTGTTAAGCAAATGGTCGTGGTCGTTAAGCGAATCACACGTCGTTAAGCGAATCCAGTTTCTTCTCTCCCCCCCCCCCCACCTTTGCCAGTCAGAAACCGGCTGGGATGGTCACCAGCTGATCCCCGGGATTCTGCGTAAATACGGCCAAATTTGGATTAGCTGATTGGGAGGAGGAGGAGGAGGCCGCGACGGTCGTAGGTGCGAGGACCGCGGGGTGTTTTGTTTTCCAGTGTTACGGTTAACGGTCGTAAGCCGAGGACCACCTTGTCATTTTTCTGCTGGGACAAGAAAGGAAATTGAAATGGATGCAGGCGAAGGCAGATGTGTTAACCGCAGAGCTGGGCAGAGCTCAAAAAGAGTTAAGAGGTCGGCCGCCAGGCAGGATTCGAATCCAAATCCCGTTTTTTGTTTTTTTTTAATATGGACCATCCTGGCTTCTATTAAACCATGCAAGCTTGTGTTTGATGTCAGAATCAGCTTTAATTTGGGAAGCGGGGGGGCTGCAGCTCCGAGTGGTCATTTGCAACCGCTTCCGAGCATGGAAAACGCGCTATTATTTTATCAATCCATCCATCAATCAGAGTAGAGCTGCAGGGGATCAAACAGGAGATCCTAGACCATTTCAGACAAGTGACTGTCCAGTCCCTTCTTAAAAACCTCCTGTGATGCAACCACCCACAACTTCTGACGGGAAGCTGCTAAGACCTTGTAAGAACAATTTGACAGCAGCAAATAAATTTAATTAATAATAATAATAATAATTGCATGAATAATTGCAGGGGTGCAGATATAAAAATTAGCCTCTCCATCTGTAAGCTTAGCTGTAAATCCTAGTTTTCCACAACTTGCAATTCCTGACTGGGTCTTGGACAGTGGCGTTCTGCTCATCCGCTTCATTTCTGACTCCGAGAGAACCACGGTTGACCATGGTTAAAAGGAATAAACCAGCATCGGTTGAGTTCACAATGTGATATTGCGCCTCCTGTATTCCCGTTCCACGCTTTCGGGGGAAAAAAAAATGTACAACAGATAGTCCTCGTCTTATGGCCACACGGAGCCCTCAAATTTCGGTCGCTAAGCGAAACAGTCGCTCGGGAAATTTGGCCCGGTTTTACAACTTTTCGTCCTCCGTTGTTAAGCAAATCTGGTTGCAAAAAGGGGGGAATCACGTGTCCCCGGGACGCTGCGACCGTCATAAATATGAATCGCTTGCCGAGCGTCTGAATTTTGACCCGGTGACTTTAGAGGTGTTGCAACGGTCGTTAAGTGTGGAAAAGGGGTCGTTTGATAACTTTGGTCACCGTCACTAAACGAATGAGGATGTAGCTATAGGCGGCATATTTTGCTCCATAAAATTGTCTTGTGGGTAGCTAAGCTCTCTCTAGGTATTTCACCCCAATAAATTGAATTTCCACAGTTATTTTCTCGCCCGTGACTCCTCCGGGTTTAACCCAACAGTCTGAAGTCCAGATTAAAACTCCTGATAAGCCTACTTTGATGGCTTGTGCCTAGCTACCGGCCCCGGTTTTTCGAGAGGCCATAAATCTCAGCTGAAGATAAGCACCATGGAGATTGTGGTCATTGGGTCAATCGTTTCTCCGACAGGCTTTGAGTCCTAGGAGAAGGGGGGGGCTCCTTCTCCTCTCTGGGGAAGTGGGGTACCGAAGCCCATAAATGCGGGGAATCTTGGCTAGGAAGCACAGGAAGATGGGCACGCTCCAACCCGCTTGTGCAAACTTGCCAAGGGCAGAATCGGAGTCCAAGAGGGGTTGAGTGTCAGGAAAGACACAGGCCGGGACAGGCTCAGGTTGGCAAAGTCGACTCCCACCACCCACCACCCCCCTCCCCAATTCTTTGTTATTCCCCCCCATTTCCCCCCCCCCCCGCCCCGTTTTATGAGCCTCCGAATCTCAGCCTTTCTCAGAGCAGGAGAAAATATTTGCACTGGGATTTCAGAGGAAATTCTGAGCTCAAGAGGAAAAGGCCTTAGGATGCCTTCGGCTTGGTCCGATCCTATGCACTGAAAGGCTGTGTCTTCTTTCATTTCCTTCTTTCTTTCTTTCCTCCCTCCCACCTTCCTCTCCATTTCTCCCTTTCCATTCCATTCCATTCTACCCTTTCCTTTCCTTCCCTTCTTCTAGCTTCCTTTCCTTTCATTCCCTTCCCTCTTTCTCCTTTCCTTTCCTTCCCTTCCCTCTTCCTTTCCATTTGTTCCTTTCCCTCCCTCCCTCCTTCCTTTCTTCCTTTCCTTCCTCTCTTTCTTTCTCCTTCCTTCCTCTTCTTTTCCAATTCCTTTTTCTCCCTCCCTCCCTCCCTCCTTCCTTTCCTTCCTTCCTCTTCTTTTCCAATTCCTTTTCCTCCCTCCCTCCCTCCCTCCTTCCTTTCCTTCCTTCCTCTTCTTTTCCAATTCCTTTTCCTCCCTCCCTTCCTTCTTTTCCCTCCCTCCCTCCTTCTTTTCTCTTTCTTTTCTTCCTTCCTCTTCTTTTCCAATTCTTCCTTTCCATTTCTTCCTTTTCCCCTTCTTTCCTTTCATTCTTCCCTCCTTCCTTCCCTCTCCCCTTCCTTCCTCTCTCCCTCTCTTCCTTCTTCCTTCCTTCCTTCCCTCCCTCTCTCCTTCCATCCATCCATCCATCCATCCACGCAAGCTACATGGTCAGTTTAGGCTCAATGCATTAACGCCACCCCAGGTCCCCTCTGCCGTCAGCTTACACCTCTCAGCGCCTGGTCCTTCCCCAACCTCCCATCTTAGCAGCCCTCTCCATCACCCTCTAGCTCACACACACACACACACCCCGCCACTGATGGATCTCTGCCCTCCAAGACCCCCTCCCCACCCACCGACCCCCACCCTTCCCTGCCCAGCGTCCCCTCTTCGCCAACCGTTCTCCTCCACCCTTTGCAAACGTAAAAAGAAAAAGAAAGAGAGGAAAGAGAAAGGAAACTCTGGCGGAGAGCAAGTGTGGGCTTGTTTTGAAGGGCAGGGGGTGGAATGTAAAAAACAACCAAAAAAAAAAGCCTCCAACGGGGGACCCCGACAAGGTATGTAGCAGGAGTTTCTCCTTACACCTGGTGCATCTTTGCACGGGCACACTTGGGCACGCTCGCTGCCAAAGCGAGGCCACCAATTCCCCTTCGTCTGTGCAACTGACAGTGACTTCTCTTCTTCTCTCTTCTCTTCTCTTCCCCTCCCTCTCTCTCTCCCCCCCCACTACCCCACCCCACCCCAGTCCCAGTACAATTTGCTAAACAGGAGCATGGATCAGACTGCTGACAGCCGAGCCGCCTCCTCCACGCCTTACAGCTCGGAGCACATCGCTAATGTCCCCACGCTCTCGCCCTACTCCCAGCCCAGCTCGACCTTTGACACCATGTCCCCGGCGCCCATCATCCCCTCCAACACCGACTACCCGGGACCCCATCACTTCGAGGTCACCTTCCAGCAATCCAGCACGGCAAAGTCGGCCACCTGGACGGTAAGTTGGCCATCTCTTGATTTGGCTCTCTCCAAAGTTGTTTGTGGGGGTGTGTGGGTGTATTGTATTTTTGGGGTGCGCGGGCTTCCTTTTCATTGTGGCGGGCGGGGTGGGATAGGGGTCAGCTCTCTGCCCTTTCCCTTCCCCCCCCTCCAATTCAACCATCCCGGTCCAGAGTCCTAAAATCCGGCACCACCAAGCCCATCCTCCAGAAACGGATGGGCAGCCATCCGCAGCCAACCTCTCCCAGACTTTTAAGGTTGGTCTCTCCAAAATTAAACCCCTCCCCCTCAAAAAAAGTGATTTCTCAGGGGTCCTTGGTGCCCTCTGACCTTGGTTGTCTTCTTGCAACGTTTCCTTACCAAACTAGGGAACATAATCAATTTTAGAAAGGAACGGGGGAGGAGGAGGAAGAGAAGGAGAAGGAGAAAGGAGAGGAGAAAGAGAAGGGGAAGCGGAAGGAGAAAGAAGGAGAAAGAGAAGGAGAAGGAGAAGGAGGAAGAGAAGGAGAAGGAGAAAGAAGGACAAAGAGAAGGGGAAGGAGAAGGAGAAGGAGAAAGAGAAAGAGAAGGAGAAGGAGAAGGAGAAGGAGAAGGAGAAGGAGAAGGAAGAGGGGGAAAAAAGGAAAAGGAGAAAGAAGGAGAAAGAAGGAGAGGAGAAAGAGGAGAAATGGAAGGAGAAAGAAAGAGAAGAAGTGAGAAAGAGAAGGAGGAGAAGGAGAAGATGACAGAAGGAGAAGGAGATAGGAGAAGGAGAAAGAGAAGGAGAGAGGAGAGAAAGGAGAAAGAGAAGGAGAAGGAAGAAAGAAGGAGAGGAGAAAGGGAAGGAGAAAGAAAGAGAAGAAGTGAGAAAGAGAAGGAGGAGAAAGAGAAGGAGAAGGAGAAAGAAAGAAAAGGAGATAGGAGAAGGAGAGAGAAGGAGAAAAAAGAGAAAAAGGAGAAAGGAGAAAGAGGAGAAGAAGATAGGAGAAGGAGAAAGAGAAGGAGAAGGAAGAGGGGGAAAGAAGGAAGAAAGAAGGAGAGGAGAAGGAGGAGAAAGAGAAGGAGAAGAACAACATTTTAAAAACAGTTTTCTTGAACGGTGGAGGCCGCATGGGGTGTGTTACTCTGCCAAAGATCCCAGCCCGTGAATTAAATGTTTTGGCTTTTCGCGTTGTGACCGTCCCTTCCAGGATGCCCTCGTAAACCCTGCCTTGTTTGCTTGGAAAGCAGATAAAATCTGTGAAATGGGTATAGTGATGGAGTCTTTTATCTTGATAGCTGCAACAAAGCATTGCCTTCCCATAAAAAACCCGGGAGAATAGCATTTACTGTTAAATTCTCTCAGGGTTCATCTTCGGGAGGGGGGGCAGTGTGTTGTGTGTGTGTGTATGTGTGGGTTTGTGTTTGTGTATTTGTGTGTGTGTAAATGCAGCCCTTCGCTGTCTCTCCTTCGCAGCCTGCGTATCGATACACCAAATAACTTGGTGCTTTCTTTTACCCCAAAAGCCACATCTGGGAGTGAGGGGGGAATCTGCTTTCTGAATCCTGTTTTCAGGATTAAACCTGCGAAGGGGAGGATTTAACAGCCTTAAAATGAATTAATTAAAAAAAAAGTGACATCTCGCAGAGCCAGCCAGATGTTTGGACTGGATCTGGCGTGGTGGAGGGCACCTCTGGCATCTTTGCCAAGAAATGAGGCTGGACAGATGTTGACTAATATTACACTATCCTTGAAGGATGTCAGCCGTTCCGAGTCAAAGCTGCGTTTTGCAATTGACCGACGGGAATTCCGTCAATGCCGAGGGTGCTCCAGGTGTTTTATTATCACAGATAATCCTTCGACTTACAACAACCACGGAGCCCCCCGCTCCCCCGCATTTCTGTCACTAAGGGAGACGCCGGTGAAGTGAGTTAGCCACCGGTGTACGAAGTTTCTCGCCGCGGCTGCTATGTGGCAGTTGTTAAGTTAGTCGCACCATTAAGCGAATGCGGCTTCCCTATCAACTTGTTGGTCAGAAGGTCTCAAAAGAGGGAGGGGTGTGTGTCACGCGACCCACGAGATGCTGTGACCGTCATAAACGTGTTTTCGCTCCGCGTGTGTTTCAAAAGTAGCATTTCGCCATTTCGTTGCTGTGTGGATTTTTTAAAAAATTATTTATTTATGCCGTATAACTGTGTTAAGGAGCTCCTATTTATGATTCTCCACCCAGTAACCAGGCTGGGATAGAAATATGTATATTTCTGTTTTTCCTTTAAGCCAGATTTTTCCTACGTAACCAAGATTTTTTACGTAAAAATCTCGGTTACATAGGAAAAGCCTGGCTTAAAGAAAAACACACATAAAACCTACGAAAAGTAAGAAAGTAGATATATATTTCTGTGTACATTTCTTTTTGATAGAAAAATATATATTTTTTAATCTATATTTCTTTTTTGTCCTCATCTTATGTTCAGTTTCTCTTTCTCTCTCTCTCTCTCTTTCTCTCTCTCTCTCTCTCTCTCTCTCTCTCTCTCTCTGTATGTGGCTTGCTAGCAAATACTTGGTAATGCATAATTCGTATTATGGTTTAGTTAACAAACCTCCCCATCAATGGGCAGACACAGATTTCACCCGGTGAGGCCTTTATGAGAATTAGAAATAGAATCCTAGGGCTGGAAGGGAAACTCAGAGGTCCTCTAGTCCAGCCCGCTGCTCAAGCCGGACACTCTATGCCATCCCAGAGCAATGGCTGTCCAGTCTCTTCTTGAAGACCTCCACAATTGATGGAGCCCCCCCCCCAACTTCTGGTGGCAAGTCATTCCACTGGCTAATTGTTCTGACTATCAGGAAATTTCTCTTTAATTCTAGGTTGGATCTCTCTTTTGACAAACTTCCACCCATTACTACCTCATAGTCGTACCCATTACTCGAGATGTTGATTAAGATCTCGTAGGCTGGACTGGATGCTCTCTGGAGTTCCTCCCTATTTTAGGATCATCCTCATCATTCAGTCCGGGAGGTAATATGAGCTCATTTTAAAGACACCGCGGGAAAGGTGGAGGTATCACGTCAAATTTCACGACAGGGGAGCACGATTATAAAATAAATATCAACATTTAGAAACAAAAAATAGGGATAAACTGACATTTCGCTAGCTCTGGATTAAAAAGCCCCATTTTTGAGCGCGGAACTGCCTTCAAACTGGGGAGGGTATTTTTCGAAGGGGGAAAAAAAGATTCCCAATATATTCCAAAGTGCTTTTTTTTTTAAACCTTGTAAAGTTAAAACCTCAAGGTGTTTTCCACCCACAATCTGTTTCATTCGGAATGGATTGATTATCGTGTTCTTGGTACTCATCCATTAAAAAAATTATAATTCTCCCTTGTAATATTCAAATATTTGAATATTTAGTTCTGTGTCCCTTGTAATTCTCCCTTGTAATATTCAAATATTTGAATATTTAGTTCAAGAACTAGAAGCTATTAAATGTAGCAAAACATTGCATCTAATTTTTTTTTTACTAAATTCTCCTTTTTTTCTGCCAGAAGCGTCTTTCTTTATTCCCATCACCCACCCACCCATCCATCTTGGAACAGGTTCCCCCCCCTCCCCAATTGTGAGATAGTAGAACAAATCATAGGGGTCCCCATAAGGGACTCAATAAGCCACGATCAATCCATCAAGCTAAAAATAGCTAATTAAGATTACTAAAATGGAGAACTGAAGTGTACAAATTGGGCAAACCAAGTTTACTAGCTGAGCTTTTGAATTCAGGCAAACTAAGTTTAGTAGTTGAGTGTAGGAAGTGGGGCAAATGAGATTTACTTGAGCTTTGTAAGTTGGGCAAACGAAGTTTATTAGTTGAGCTTAGGAAGTTGGACAAACCAAGTTTATTAGTTGAGCTTAATAAATCGGGCAAACGAAGTTTACTTGAGCTTTGTAAATTGGACAAACCAAGTTTATCAGTTGAGTTTAGGAAGTTGGACAAACCAAGTTTATTAACTGAGCTTAATAAATCAGGCAAGCCAAGTTTACTAGTTGAGCTTAGGAAGTTGGGCAAACCAAGTTTGAGCTTTGTAAGTTGGACAGACCAAGTATACTAGCTGAGCTTAATAAACCAGGCAAACTAAGGTTACTAGTTGAGCTCAGGAAGTTGGGCAAACCAGGCTTACTACTTGAGCTTCGTAAATTGGACAAACCATGTTTACTAGACATGTTTTGAAGTCAGGCAAACTAGGTGTACTAGTTGAACTCTGGAAGCTGGGCAAGTTGAGCTAGTTGAGCTTAATAAATCGGCTCAACTAGCTCAACTTGTTTATTTATTAAGCTCAATTTACTAGTTGAGCTTAATAAATCAGGCAAACCAAGTTTACTAATAGAGCTTAGGAAGTTGGGCAAACGAAGTTGACTGGTTGAGCTTAGCAAGTTAGGCTTACTACTTGAGCTTTGTCAGTTAGACAGACCAAGTTTACTAGTTGAGCTTAATAGATCGGGTTAGGGTTAGGGACACGATTTATTGAGCTTTTCAACCCCCGGTAGGTCAACCATGGATAAATCCAAGAAAAGAAAAGTTTCAGAAGAAAAGAGAAGGTTTAATTCAACGACATAGGCTAGTTTTGTGGCCGCTCAAGAAATAGTCAGGTAAGGGATGCGTTTTTGTGGCTCCCGGTGTTTTTTTTTTCTGTGGGAAAGGGGTCCAAATGGCTCTTTGAGTGTTTAAGGTTGCAGACCCCTGATTTAGGACAACCCAGTCCAAAGAGATGGTTCCCAAAACCATCAGAGCCACCATAAACCAGGTTAACTCCAATCCAATAAACTGGATCAATTGATGCTGTTTGGAGACACACCTGCTTTTCAGGTGTGACTTCTGATATCCCAGCAACCTTTGCAGCATCCTGGCACGGCTTCATGACGTCACCCTCCTCCTTCTCCATTGGCCGCGTAGGAAGCAAGGGGGCGTGGCTTGTCCACCGCGACCAATCAGTGTTTGCGAAATTTAGGCGGCCCTGCCATTTAGGCGGCCCGATTTCAGGTGAGAGACGGGCTAACTTTTCCAGCCACTCTTTCTCTCCAACTTTTTTCCTTGGAGGACTAAATGCAGGACTAAATAAATACATTCATTCAGGGACCGTTCAAAGTTACGACGAAAAAAGTGACCCACGACCGTTTTTCACACTTATGACCGTTGAGGCACCTCCATGGTCACATGATAAAAATTCAGAATAGTATAGAATAACAGAGTTGGAAGGGACCTTGGAGGTCTTCTAGTCCAACCCCCTGCTTAGGCAGGAAACCCTAGACCAGTTGCCAGATGCTTGGCAACTGACTCATATTTATGACAGTCGCAGTGTCCCAGGCTCACTTGATCCCTTTTTGCGACCTTCTGATGAGCAAAGTCAAGACCATTCATTTAACGACCATGTTGCTGACTTAACAACCACAGGCATTCACTTAATGACGGCAGGAAGAAAGCTCATAAAATGGAGCAAAACTCACTCAGCCAATGTTTCACTTAGCAATATAAATTTTGGGCTCAGTTGTGGTCGTAACCCGAGGACTACCTGTATTGCTGCAGAATCGTCTTCTGTTAACAAGCCCATAATCCCTTGCGGGGTGGAGTCTGGGCAACTGAATGGAGCTAGCAGAGTGTTGAATGGCCAGATGCCTTTCCTGTTGCCAGAGCGGAGTTTTTTTCCCAGCAGATCTATTCTCATCGTGCCCAGAGAGAGAAAAATATCCGCCTCTACGTAGGATCGAACTCACAACCTATGTTATTGCAGAATATCATCCAAATAGTCAGCATTTCCAGATGCAATTCATTTCAAGCGGTGTCTGGGATGGAATAGACGTCTCCCTAGAGGATTTTAGATAAAATGTCTTCATTTGCCAGCTTCATCCTCACGTATGAAAAAAACAAAAACAAAACATAACTTCCATCTTCCTTATTCTGCCAAATTTTTCCTCCTCCTGAGGTCTCCTGGATGGATCCAGGAGACGCCCCAACAAAAACCAGACGGAAGGATTAGGAATCGGTTTGCAAATACAGTGGGGCAAAAAAACTATTTAGCCAGCCACCGATTGTGCAAGTTCTCCCACTTAAAAAGGTGAGAGAGGCCTGTAATTGACATCCTAGGTAGACCTCAACTATGAGAGGCAAAATGAGAAGACAAATCCAGACAATCACATTGTCCGATTTGGAAAGAATTTATTTGCAAATTACGGTGGAAAAATAAGTATTTGGTCCATATCGAAAGTTCATCTCAATACATGGTTATATATCCTTTGTTGGCAATGACAGAGGTCAAACGTTGTCTGTTAAGTCTTCACAAGGTTGGCACACACTGTTGCTGGTATGTTGGCCCATTCCTCCAGGCAGATCTCCTCTAGAGCAGTGATGTTTTGGGGGCTGTTGCTGGGCAACAGGGACTTTCAACTCCCTCCAAAGGTTTTTTATGGGGTTGAGATCTGGAGACTGGCTAGGCCATTCCAGGACCTTGAAATGCTACTCCTTCGTTGTCTGGGTGGTGCGTTTGGGATCATTGTCATGCTGAAAGACCCAGCCACGTTTCATCTTCAATGCCCTCGCTGATGGAAGGAGGTTTGCACTCAAAATCTCACGATACATGGCCCCATTCCTTCTTTCCTGTACACGGATCGGTCGTCCTGGTCCCTTTGCAGAGAAACAGCCCCAAAGGATGATGTTGCCACCCCCATGCTTCATAGTAGGTATGGTGCTCTTTGGATGCAACTCAGCATTCTCTCTCCTCCGAACACGACGAGTTTGGTAGAAACAGTTCTACTTTGGTTTCATCTAACCATATGACATTCTCCCAATCCTCTTCTGGATCATCCAAACTCTAGCAAACTTCAGACGGGCCCGGACACGTACTGGCTTAAGCAGGGGGACACGTCTGGCATTGCAGGATCTGAGTCCCTGGCGGCGTAGTATGTTACTGATGGTAGCCTTCGTTATGTTGGTCCCAGCTCTCTGCAGGTCCCCCCGTGCGGTTCTGGGATTTTTGCTCACCGTTCTTGTGATCATTTTGACCCCATGGGGTGAGATCTTGCATGGAGCCCCAGATTGAGGGAGATTATCAGTGGTCTTGTGTGTCTTCTATTTTCTAATTATTGCTCCCACAGTTGATTTCTTCACACCAAGCTGCTTGCCTATTGGAGATTCAGTCTTCCCAGCCTGGTGTAGGTCTACAATTTTATTTCTGGTGTCCTTCGACAGCTCCAAACTCCATAGTGGAGTTTGGAGTGTGACTGTTTGAGGTTGTGGACAGGTGTCATTCATTCATTCATTCATTCATTCATTCATTCATTCATTCATTCATTCATTCATTCATTCATTTATATTTATACGCTGCCCTTCTCCGGAGACTCAGGGTGGCTTACAATGCATTAAGCAATAGCCTTCATACTTTTTGTATATTTTATACAATGTCAGCTTATTGCTCCCACAAACTGGGTCCTCAATTGACCTACCTTAGAAAGGATGGAAGGCTGAGTCAACCTTGAGCCTGGGGAGATTCGAACTTACAGTCATTGCAGACAGCTGGAGTTAATCACAGTGCACAAGGCATTAGTCCGCTGAGCTATCCAGGCTCATTTATGTATTTATTTATTTATTATTAAAATTTATATGCCTCCCTTTTCCCGTAGGACTCGGGGCGGCTCACATAGTAAAAACAACAATAAAATTCTAAAATACAATCCGATTTAAAATCTCCAAAATTAAAAATAGTAGAAGTCATTGTCGATGGTTAGGAAGGAAAATGCCTCTAGTTTTTCATTCATTCATCCTTTCTTGCTCCTCTACGCATCTATCCACTTTATTTCCTTCTGTCTTTTCTCGCTCTCCTTCCTTCCTTCCTTCCATCCATCACTCTTACTCTCTTTCCTTTGGTCCATCCATCCTTTCCCTCCATCTCCTTCCTTCCTTTCTCTCACCTGCCTTTCTTCCTCCTTCCTTCTTTTTTTCTTTTTTCTTTCTTTCTTTCTTTCCTTCCTTCCTTTTTCTTTCTTTCTTTCCTTCCTTCCTTCCATCCATCCATCCATCACTCTTACTCTCTTTCCTTTGGTCCATCCATCCCTTTCCCTCCCTCTCCTTCCTTCCTTTCTCTCACCTGCCTTTCTTCCTTCCTTCCTTCCTTTTTTCTTTTTTTCTTTCTTTCTTTCTTTCCTTCCTTCCTTTTTCTTTCTTTCTTTCCTTCCTTCCTTCCTTCCATCCATCCATCCATCACTCTTACTCTCTTTCCTTTGGTCCATCCATCCTTTCCTCCCTCTCCTTCCTTCCTTTCTCTCACCTGCCTTTCTTCCTTCCTTCCTTCTTTTTTCTTTTTTCTTTCTTTCTTTCTTTCCTTCCTTCCTTTTTCTTTCTTTCTTTCCTTCCTTCCTTCCATCCATCATCCATCACTCTTACTCTCTTTCCTTTGGTCCATCCATCCTTTCCTCCCTCTCCTTCCTTCCTTTCTCTCACCTGCCTTTCTTCCTTCCTTCCTTCCTTTTTTCTTTTTTTTCTTTCTTTCTTTCCTTCCTTCCTTTTTCTTTCTTTCTTTCCTTCCTTCCTTCTTCCATCCATCCATCCATCCATCACTCTTACTCTCTTTCCTTTGGTCCATCCATCCTTTCCCTCCCTCTCCTTCCTTCCTTTCTCTCACCTGCCTTTCTCTTTCTTTCCTTCCTTCCTTCCTTCCTTCCTTCCTTCCTTCCTTCCTTCCTTCCTTCCTTTCTCTTACCTGCCTTTCTCTTTCTTTCCTTCCTTCCTTCCTTCCTTCCTTCCTTCCTTCCTTTCTTTCTTTCTTTTCTTTCTTTCTTTCTTTCTTTCCTTCCTTCCTTCCTTCCATCCATCACTCTTACTCTCTTTCCTTTGGTCCATCCATCCTTTCCTTTCCATTTCCTTCCCTTTCCATTTCCTTCCTTTCTCTCACCTGCCTGACTGCCTTTCTTTTTTCTTCTCTTCTTTCTTTCTTCTTTCTTCTTTCTTTCTTTTCTTTCTTTCTTTCTTTCTTTCTTTCTCTTTCTCTTTCTCTTTCTCTTTTCTCTTTCTCTTTCTCTTTCTCTTTTTCTTTTTCTTTTTCTTTCCTTCCTTCCTTCCTTCCCCTTCATATATATATATATATATATGAAGGGGAAGGAATATATATATATACTGCTCTAGTCACACAGTCAGGATTTCTGTTTAAAAAAAACACAACAACAACCAAAAATCACCACTATGTTTTCTTGGGAAAACATCCTTCCCACTTCACACACACACATACGCATCCCTTTCCTTTCCTGCCTTGTGATTCATTTTGCCAGCGGGCGATCGGTCAGCTGCGGCGGCACCCGGCATGACGATGCACGCCAACCGGTGCAAAAAAACTGGGGGCCTGCCCGTGTGGGCATGTTGGAGTTAGGAAACCGCTCACAAGCTGTTGCTCCTTTCCTAACCGAGAGATAATTAATATTTTTTCACAAATCCACCTCCAGTCGTGAGGTCCCTTTGGATGGCCTGGCAACTGGCGGGTGGGATGTGGGGGGGGAACCCTGTCTCCATCTGGCCTAATTGGCATCTGGGGGGGGGCGTGGGTTCGGTTTTGGGGGTCTGCAGAGGCGGGGTGGGGGGGCGAGGGGAAGCAAGCCGCTTCCTTCTGTCCTTCCTTCCTTCCTATTTTTTTCTATTCTTCTTTCCTTTTCCTTTCTCCTTTCTTTCTAATTTCTTTTTCTATTCCCCTTCTTTCCTCTTTCTTCCTTTCTTCCTACCTTCCTTCCTCCCTAATTTCTTTTCCTAGTCTCCTTCTTTCCCCTTCCTTCCTTCCTAATTTCTTTTTCTATTCTTTTCTTTTCCTTCCTTCCTTCTGTCCATCCTTCCTTTCTTCCTCCTAATTTCTTTTCCTAGTCCCCTTCCTTCCCCTTCCTTCCTTCCTAATTTTTCTATTCTCCTCCTTTCCTTCCTTCCTAATTTCTTTTTCTAGTCTCCTTCCTTTCTTCCTTCATTTCTTTTTCTAGTCTCCTTCTTTCCTTCTTTCCTTCCTTCCTAATTTCTTTTTCTAGTTTCCTTCCTTCTTCCTTCCTTCCTTCCTTCCTTCCTTCCTTCCTTCCTGATTTTTTTCTATTCTCCTTCCTTCCTTTTCCTTCCTTCCTTCCGTCCTTCCTTTCTTCCTCCTAATTTCTTTTCCTAGTCCCCTTCTTTCCCCTTCCTTCCTTCCTACTTTCTTTTTCTAGTCTCCTTCCTTCCTTCCTTCCTTTTTCTAGTCTCCTTCCTTCCTTCATTCCTAATTTCTTTTTCTAGTTTCCTTCCTTCTTCCTTCCTTCCTGATTTTTTTCTATTCTCCTTCTTTCTTTTTCTTCCTTCCTTCCTTCCGTCCTTCCTTTCTTCCTCCTAATTTCTTTCCTAGTCCCCTTCCTTCCCCTTCCTTCCTTCCTAATTTCTTTTTCTAGTCTTCTTTCCTTTTCCTTCCTTCCTTCCTAATTTCTTTTTCTATTCTCCTTCTTTCCTTCCTTCCTAATTTCTTTTTCTAGTTTCCTTCTTCCTTCCTTCCTGATTTCTTTTTCTATTCTCCTTCTTTCCTTTTCCTTCCTTCCTTCCTTCCTTCCTTCCTTCCTTCCTTCCTTCCTTCCTTCCTTCCTTCCCTCCCTCCCTCCCTCCCTCCCTCCCTCCCTCCCTCCCTCCTTCCCTGTGTCCTGTATCCCAGTCAAACGGTCCGTAAAGAGAATAAAAATTCAGTTCTTATTCTGTTCCTAAAACGATAAGAATTAAAAGCTTATTCCAAAGGGGATCAGCCCTGATTTGTGAGCCGGTGGTTAAATTCACAGAACCAATGTACTCACGTAGAGACGGAAATGTTGGCCTCCGTCCATTGTGGTCGTAAATCGAGGACTGCCCACAATAGGAAGAGGAGCATTTGCCCCGCGTGTTTTTTTTCACTCCCTGGATGTGTCCGAACAGATTTTGCCAAGTCGGTTAACGGTATTTGTGGTTTGCAAGCCACTACACGCCAGAGCGAGACGACATATGTGTTATTAGCACCTTTCTCGTGCAATCTGTCTAAGCCTGCCCTGCGGACGGGACTCCTTGCAGCTGCTTGTACAAAGGCAGTCAGGAAATGAGACGCCCCAGGCACTCACTTCTCTTCCCCAAACAACACACAAACACAATCGCCCACTGTTTCCCCCCCCCCCCCCGCCCCAGGTTTATGCCTTTCTGTGCAATCCAGAATCAAGCCTCTTCGGGACATAAACTGAATGGAAACTGCTCTAAACACAATATTTTTTTTAAAAAAAGGAAAAAAAAATATTGTACCAGACTTGTCAAAATCCTGGAATATCCATAATGGTTTTCTTTTTGAAAGCTGAATGCCACCAAAGAGGAGAGGTAGGAAGGTAGGAAGGAAAGGAAAAGAAAGGGGAGATGGAGGGAGGGTGGAAGGAAATAGAAAGAGTGGAGGGAGGGAGGAAGATGGAGGGGGAAGGAAGAGCCAGGAAAGAAGGAAGGAAGGAAGGAGGAGGGAAGGAAGATGGGGAAGGAAGAGCTTGTGAGGAAGGAAGGAAGGAAGGAAGGAAGGAAGGAAGGAAGGAAGGAAGGAAGGAAGGAAGGAAGGAAGGAAGGAAGGGAGGAAGGAAGGGAGGAAGGAAGATGGGGAAGGAAGAGCTTATGAGGAAGGAAGGAAGGAAGGAAGGAAGGAAGGAAGGAAGGAAGGAAGGAAGGAAATAGAAAGAGTGGAGGGAGGGAGGGAGGGAGGGAGGGAGATGGAAGGAAGGAAGAGCAAGGAAAGAGCAAAGAAGGAAGGAAGGAAGATGGGGAAGGAAGAGCTTGTAGGGAAGGAAGGAAGGAAGGAAGGAAGGGAGGAAGGAAGATGGGGAAGAGCTTATGAGGAAGGAAGGAAGGAAGGAAGGAAGGAAGGAAGGAAGAAGGAAGGAAGGAAGGAAGGAAGGAAGGAAGGAAGGAAGGAAATAGAAAGAGTGGAGGGAGGGAGGGAGGGAGATGGAAGGAAGGAAGAGCAAGGAAAGAGCAAAGAAGGAAGGAAGGAAGATGGGGAAGGAAGAGCTTGTAGGGAAGGAAGGAAGGAAGGAAGGAAGGAAGGAAGGAAGGAAGGAAGGAAGGAAGGAAGGAAGGAAGGAAGGAAGGAAGGAAGGAAGGAAATAGAAAGAGTGGAGGGAGGGAGGGAGGGAGATGGAAGGAAGGAAGAGCAAGGAAAGAGCAAAGAAGGAAGGAAGGAAGATGGGGAAGAAAGAGCTTGTAGGGAAGGAAGGAAGGAAGGAAGGAAGGAAGGAAGGAAGGAAGGAAGGAAGGAAGGAAGGAAGGAAGGAAGGAAGGAAGGAAGGAAGATGGGGAAGGAAGGAAGGAAGGAAGGAAGGAAGATGGGGAAGGAAGAGCTTGTAGGGAAGGAAGGAAGGAAAGGAGGAAGGAAGGAAGGAAGAAGTGGGAGAAAAGAGGCAGGCAGGCAGGCAAGAAGGAAGGAAGGAAGGAAGGAAGGAAGGAAGGAAGGAAGGAAGGAAGGAAGGAAGGAAGGAAGGAAGGTAAGTCTCAATTTAAAGAACAGGGCAGATGCCCGTTTGCTACCCAAGAGCCAGGGTGGGCCCAACTCCCCCCCCCCCCGATTCTCCTGCCAGTCCTGCCCGGCTTCCAGAAAAAAGATTGCAGATTGCCCCCCCCCCTCTTCCCCAGGGGCTGTTGCCATCACCCTCTCTGGGGCGGCCTGGCGGGAGCTGTTGGGGCTTGACAGAGGCGGAAGCTCATCTGCGTGGGACGATCGCTGCCATGGCCCCGGGCTTCTCTCCGCCGTTCCTGTCCCAACATGGCAGAACACCTCCTCTCTCTTTGGTTTTTATTTGGGGGGGGGGGCGGGGGGTTGCCTCCTTTCCCAGAAAGGCGGCCTCCTTTAAGCAAACCCAAGCTAGCCATAAACAAGCCACCTTGTAGGTTAAGTTCACACCGTGCCCTAAGCCAGGGTTTGTGCACCCCGATCAATAAACTACGATCCGTTGTTGCTCAGATAAGCACGTCAAGGTGGAAACCCTGGCTGATAAACCACGCCAAGTAATTTTATCTAGCCACGATGCTACGATACCAGCCAAGATCAAGATTAGTTGGAGGGAACTTGAGTGTCCCTGAGGATACGTGCAGTGGGCAAGGGGTCAGACTAGATGACCTCCGAGATCCCTTCCAGCTAGGTGTCTACTCCACCCGGAATCCATGCAGAGGGTTATAAATATTGCAAATCTAAACACATAAATATGTATATCTACATATTATATATGTACACATACGTATATTTATTTATACGTATATTTGTATCTATCGATCATCTATTCAACCAACTGTATCTATCCATCTATCCATCTATCTACTATCTTTTCTCCCTCCCTCCCTCCCTCCCTAATCTACCTACCTACCTACCTACCTACCTACTCATCATCTATTTATATCTATCTATTCTCTCTCCCTTCCTCCCTCCATAATCTATCTATCTATCTATCTATCTATCTATCTATCTATCTATCTATCTATCTATCTATCTATCTATCTATCTATCCTATCTTTTCTCCCTCCCTCCCTCCCTCCCTAATCTCCCCCCCTCCCTCCCTCCCTACCAACCATCTATCTATATCTATCTATTCTCTCTCTCCCTTCCTCCCTCCATAATCTATCTATCTATCTATCTATCTATCTATCTATCTATCTATCTATCTATCTATCTATCTATCTATCTATCTATCTATCTACTATCTTTTCTCCCTCCCTCCCGCCCTCCCTCCCTAATCTACCTACCTCCCTACCTACCCACCATCTATTTATATCTATCTATTCTCTCTCTTCCTTCCTCCCTCCATAATCTATCTATCTATCTATCTATCTATCTATCTATCTATCTATCTATCTATCTATCTATCTATCTATCTATCTATCTATCTATCATCTATCTATCTATTATCTCTCTATCTATCTCTCTATCTGAAACTTGCATGTTATAGTTAGTGACTAAATGTGTGCCCCAAGCCTTCAATCTTTCCTGGTTGATTCCATAAACCAGCTTTAAACAAATCATAGTTTAACACAATGCACCCCAAAAAGAAAAAAAAAACTTATGTTTTTTTCCTCGGGGGGTGGGTGGGGGGGAACAGAGTCCACCCAGAGTTGGAAAGCGATTAAAATTGGAATCGTAAAACTTCAGCTCTTTTACAACCTACAGGAATAACGGAGATGGAAGGGACCTCAGAGGTCTTCTAATCCAACCCCAAAAGATCACAGAAGTGTTTTTTTCCACTTAAAGGAAGTGCTTCCGTTTTATTTGTGATTAGGAGAGCCAAAGTTTTAATAAAACCAATCTGCGTGCACAAACAACAGGGGTGTGGATTGGCTGGGCATGAAGTCTTTCTTCCCTTCTGCAAATTCCCATCCCATCCAGGGATGAGCCAAAGGGGGAGATGGGCTGGATGGAGGAGGGGGCTTTGCTGGGAAGGGGGGTGGAGGGGGGGGATAGAGCTTCGGATGACAGAGGAAAGGGAGGGGGGAGCCGGCTCCTTTTAAGCCATGGGGTGGGGGCAGAGGAGGGGTCTCTGCAGTGACTCAGGGCTACGGAAGGAGACATCCTCCGGTGGGGGAGATTTGCCCACCGCGAGTGGAGTGTGGGAAGACAGGAGACTGCAGGGTTGGGATGAATTGCTGTTGTTGTTGAAATGCATGGATTTGTTTTCTTGTCGAGGGTTAGGAGGGAAAATGTCTCTAATTTTTCATTCGTTCATCGTTTCTTGCTCTTCTAGGCATCTATCCACTTTTATTTCCTTCGGTCTTTTTTCGCTCTCCTTCCTTCCTTCCTTCCATCCATCCATCACTTTTACTCTGCTTCCTTCGGTCTATCCATCCTTTCCCTCCCTCCCCGTTTCCTTCCTTTCTCTCACCTGCCTACCTGCCAGCCTTTTTTTCTTTCTCTTTTCTTCCTTCCTTCCTTCTTTGGTCCATCCATCCATCCTTTCCATTCCCTACTTCACTCTTACTCACACCTCCCTCTCCTTTCTTCCTTATCTCCCTTTTCCTTCCTTCCTTCCTCCCTCCCTTTCTTCCTCCTGTCCCTTCCAATCCTTCCTCTCCCTCCTGCTTTGGTCCATCCATCCTTTCCCTTCCCTACCTCACTCTCATTCTCACCCTCCCTCTTCTTCCTTCCTTCCTTCCTTCCCCATCTCCCTTTTCCTTCCTTCCTTCCTCCCCTTCCAATCCTTGCTCTCCCTCCCTCCCTCCCTCCTGCCTTTGGTCCATCCATCCATCCTACATCCATTCCCTTCCCTACCTCTCACCTCCCTCTCCTCCCTCTCCTCCCTTCCTTCCTTCCTTCCTTCTTTCTTTCCCTTCTTTCCTTCCCCATCTCCCTTTTCCTCTCTTCCTCCCGCTTCTTCCTCTCCTCCCTTCCAACCCTTCTTCTCCCTCTCTCCCTCCCTTCTGCCTTTGGTCCATCATCCATCCATCCATCCATCCATCCATCCATCCATCCATCCATCCATCCATCCATCCATCCATCCCCTTCCCTACCTCACTCTCACCTCCCTCTCCTTCCTTCCTTCCTTCCTTTCTTTCCTTCCCCATCTCCCTTTTCCTCTCTTCCTCCCTTCCTCTTCTTCCTCCCCTCCCTTCCAACCCTTCTCCCTCCCTCCCTCCTGCCTTCGGTTCATCTATCCCTTCTCCCCGGGTTCTTGCTGACTCCAGCTCCCATCATCCTCCCCCAGTCGGGAACCGCTGGCCAAGAGCGAGCGAGGAGGCGTGTTTGGACAGGAGGCGCTTTGGCGTCAAAACATACCTGTGGAGTTTGGGGGATGAGGTGATCTTTGGATCCAGGGATTTCCGAGCATGTGTGTGCACGGGTGGGACACGGCGCCTTGGCACGGGGCTCGCCTTTTCGCGGGAAGCGGGCGGAATGCTTGGCACGGTGAGGCTTGCCCTGACAGCATGGGCATGCCGAGCCATGCTCTCAACACCCCCCCCCCCCCATGGGAAGCCAAGGGTGGGGAGAGGCATCAGGAGCTGCTCCCCGAACCACCTGCGTGGCTGGCTGGGTGGGTGGGTCCCGCCAGCTGGTGCCCACTTCGCCCTGGGTCACGGGCTGCCCCTCTGCAGAGGGGCAGGGTCTTCCTCTGGAAGGCCAAGAGGGTGGAGGATGGGTCCCAATTTTTGACTTCTCTTTACCTAAACTGGCTGGCTGGGGGGAATCGCTTGGCCTAACCATGGTTTATGTCAGTCTTCCTTCTTTTTCCTTCTCTCTTTTCCTTTCCTTTCCTTCCTCTCTCTCTCCTTCCTTTCTTACACTCTCCTCCCCTCCCCTCCCTTTCTTCCTTCCCTCCCTCTCTTCCTCTCCTTCCTTCCTTTCCCTATTTCCTTCCTTCCTTTCCCCCTTCCCTCTCTCTCTTCCTTCCCTTTCCAGTCTTTCCCCTCCCTTCATCTTCCTTCCTTCCCTTCCAATTCTTCCCCTCCCTTCCATTTCTCTTCTCTCTTCTTCCTTCCTTTTCTCTTTCTTTCTTTTCTTTCTTTCCTCCCACCCTCCCTTATCTCTCCTTCCTTCCTCTCCCTCCCTCCCTTCCTTCCCAATCATTCCTCCTTCCCTCCCTCCCTCTTTCCCATCTCCCTTTTCCTTCCTGCCTCCCTTTCTTCCTTCCCTCCTTCCCTCCCAATCCTTCCTCTCCCTCCCTCTCTTTCCCATCTCCCTTTTCCTTCTTTCCTTCCCTCCTTCCAATCCTTCTTCTCCCTCCCTCTTTCCCATCTCCCTTTTCCTTCCTTCCTTCCCTCCCTCCCTCCCTCCTTCTGGCAGTTGAACTCCCCACTGTCTGAACGTTGCAAAGGTTGTGCAACCTTTCTCTGAACCAAAATTTGCCAATCCCCACCACTAAGCCCCAAAGGATAAGTTGTGCCGGAGAGTCACAGTGGGGTCATATTGTGAGTCATTACGCCTTTTTCCTCCTCTTCACGGAGTACAACCACGTCCCTAAAAGGAACAGTGGTTAAGTCAAGGGCTTCCGGCCCTCCTCTTTGTCAAGTTTGTGCCAAGTTTGCTCCAGGCGTTCCTGGAGAAGCGTTTCGAACACAGAACCCTCTCTCTCTCTCTCTCTCTCTCTCTCTCTCTCTCTCTCTCTCTCTCTCTCTCTCGTGGCCAAGTCAATTTTTATGTTTTATTTTTTTGGCTTTGCACGAAAGACGAACGAATGAACCGAGAAGGAACTCGGCTTTAGGACGATGAGCCGATAATGAAGCTTTTATGATAGCAATTATTTCCAGATGGGACGCGCTTAATGCCACATTTTTGACAAGTTGACGGGAATAAATCCACATTGGCAAAGCTTTTGACATCTGGATGAATTAGGGAAAGAGAAGCTGGATTTTCCCCACCGCAGGCTCCCTCGAGCCATAGCTTAACTGATAATAATCCCAAGGAAAAGTTTGAAAGCCTGGAAAATTGTCTCTTTAAAAGCAGGCTGTGATTTAAAATTTCGCACGGGCTGCACTGGGGGTGTGCAGAGCCCTCCAATTTCCGCCGTCCAATGAATTTGATCGAAACCATCCAAAATTCATCCGCTTTGTGTCTTCTTTGAAGCATATATATTTTTTTAAAAGGATTTAAAAGCCAAAATATATGCTTTGGGTAGGTGCTTTCCAAGGGCCGGTGGCAAGATTTAGCGCTGAGGACTAAAAGCACGAAACTTTTCACAGTGAGGACTAGAAACGTGAAACATCTCTTCCACGCTGATAAGTGTGCAGCTCACGCAGCCCTTTTGAGTTGCGATGATTTGTGAGGACTGGAATTTAATGGCTTTTAAGGGGACGAATGGCTTCAACCCCAAAGCCTGAAAAGTTACATTTTTTTAAAAAAAATTGATTTATATGCCGCCCTTCTCCGGAGACTCAGGGCGGCTTACAGTGCGTTAAGCAATAGCCTTCGTACTTTTGTATATTTATATTTATACAAAGTCAGCTTATTGCCCCCAACAAACTGGGTCCTCAATTTACCCACCTTATAAAGGATGGAAGGCTGAGTCGACCTTGAGCCTGGCTGGGATTGAACTCGCCAGTAATTGCAGGCAGCTGGATCTTAAAAGCTGCCTTTGTAGGAGGCGTTACCCCCCTACGCTACTCAGGCTCCTAATTTTAAAGAGCGCGTGCTAGAGAAAAATTAGTCACGAGAAGAAAAATGGATTTTCAGGCTGCAAAATGATGATGATGATGAAAAATAATGTGAAAAATGGGGCTGGAGAGATTGCAGGTTGGAGAAATGGTTAATTAATTAGACACAGATTAACAGGGTTGGGAGGGACCCTGGAGGTCATCTAGTCCAACCCCACTCCTTAAACAGGAAACTCTACACCATTTCTGACAGAGGGCAGTCCAGTCTCTTCTTGAAAGCTTCCAGTGATGAAGTTCCCACAACTCCTGTTCCAGGGGTTGATGGTTCTCACTGTCAGAAAATTTATCCCTATTTCCAAGTTGAATCTCTTCTTGTTCAGTTTCCATCCGTTGTTCCTTGTCTGGCCTTCGGGTGTCTTGGAAAATAGCTTGACCTCCTCCTCTCTGTGGCAGCCCCATAAATATTAGAAGATGCTCTCATGTCTCCCCTGGTCCTTCTCTTCATGTGAATTTTATTCCGATTTCCAGTATTCGCCTCTGCTAAAGAAACTCTACTGTCAAATTGCAAAGACCTGTCCGATCCAGATTAAGGTCTCCACGCCTCCTCCTCCCGGGACGGTCATCCGAGCCATGCCGGTGTACAAGAAGGCCGAACACGTAACCGAAGTGGTCAAGCGGTGCCCGAATCACGAGCTGGGACGCGATTTCAATGACGGTGCGATCTTTTCTTTTATCCTTTATCTCTCGAACTTGGTTTTCTTTGGTCGTATCTCGAACTCGGCTCTTTGCTTCTCTGCTTGCGTTTTTTTTACATTCTGCAGAAGAGGCTTCTGGTTATCATTATCTTTTAACAATCCCATAATCCCTTGCGGGGTGGAGTATGGGCAATTGAATGGAGCTAGCAGGATGTTTTTAATGGCCGGATGCCTTTCCTGTTGCCAATGCGGAGTTTTGTTCGGCAGATATATTCTCATTGTGCCCAGAGAAAGAGAAATATCTACCTCTACCTAGGATCAAACACTCACAGCCTCCTGGTTGTGAGGCGAGAGCTCTACCTCTAGGCCATCACACCCCTCGAAGAGGCTTCTGGTGATCTGCCTCATTAAATGCCTTAAGATTTTGGGATGGTTTTCTTTTAAAAAAAGAAAATCGTTTAGAGACTCCTATATATATAAAAAGAGATTACACCCGATGATACGTTAATATTCATGATAATAATATTACAATAGGAGAAAGATTTGCCTTGGGAGCATTTTCATAGCGGCTGCTCCTGCTCCTTGATGGAGCTTCCATGCACAGTGGCAGTAGAGCTGAAAATAACCACTTCTCGCATCGTGAATGAATGCAGATAATTTTTCGCATTTTTCCTTCTTCTTCTGCAATGCAATTTCTTTGCTCAAATCTGCAACTTTGCAATTAAGACAGCTTTTTCTTTTTTTTTTTTTTTTTTTCCTAGGCCTCTCGGCGCCCGCCAGCCATTTGATCCGCGTGGAAGGCAACAACCTGTCTCAGTATGTCGATGACCCCGTGACGGGAAGGCAGAGCGTCATGGTCCCTTACGAGTCCCCCCAGGTGACGTGTCGGGTCTGCAAAGTAAAGGGCTGCTTTGCTTTGTTCTTTTGTCCCCCCTGCCAGACTGTCAAAGGTGCTAGTCCTCTTGAAGGTTCGGGGGAAAATGATTGGCTTTGCTCGGGGCCGGGAAAACGGCGCTTTCAGGAAATTATTCTTGCAAACTTATTGCATCAAAAGAAGCGAAGGCTGAGCCTTATTTCCCCCTTCCGATATTGAGCCAAAATTTCCATTACGGGGTTAATTTTCATTGGCGGAATTGATTTCTTTGCAGGCGAAGTTGAAAGAGAACAAATCTACCGCCATCTGGTGGCCGTCTAAGTAACTGCAGCCAAGTCTGCAGGGTCTCGTTTTAAAAGGGGCTGCAAGCTAAGCAGGGACAGACTGGGTGAGGAGTTGGAAGGGAGACCGGGGAGTGGAAAAAGCTACCCCCACAAGATAGCCAGGGCAGTTTTCTTGTGTGTTATGGCCCAGAAATGTTATGGAGGTTTCCATCTCAGTGGGAGTCAAGCTTTAGTCTGATTTTACGAAGATCAAAAGAAATTTCATATTTTTGGCCAGAAAAATCTGAAAAAAACGATGGAAAGAATTCTCTTTTTCTTGCAAGATCTGAGAATTTATTTTTTTAAAAAAAAACAACCAAGATTGGCTAAGTGCGCCCCCTGCTGGACTTCCCAGACATCATGTTTGGTATACAGATAGTCCTCGGTTTATGACTGTAATTCAGCCTGCAGTTTTGGTCCTAAATCATGATAGTCACAAAGTGGGTCACTGCACGACTGCACCCAAATTTACCTTTTTTTTTGTTTGTTTTTTTGCGACGGCCGTTAAGAAAAAGCTGTGGTCGTTATGCAAGTTCGTCATTCGCTAGGGGGCGTCTTTTGCTGAGAAAATCATCATCCATTGAACGCTCGCGGGAGTGCGGGATGCCGCAAACTGCCTTGGCCAGTTGCCAAGCCCTCCTAAATGTGCTCCCGTGAATCGAATCTGGCTCACGGGTCACTTTTTCTGGGGTCCGTCATAACTTCGAACATTTGCTAAGTGCCAAGGGCTACCGGTAAAAATGAAAGCCGAACGTTGAATTTGAGAATCGCACAATCATTTTGAATTCTTCTCCTATGGCAGCACTTTTTAGACTGAGAGGGTGGGAGGTGATTCTGACACGGGACCCCGACTTGCGACGGCAGAGAGTGTGCGGCCCATAGCGTTGTGGCCCATCAGCCACCGGCCCCTCCAGCAGCTGAATCAGAGGAGGAGGAGGAGGAGGCGTGGGAGTCGGGCTAGCATCAGGGAAACCTGAGAGCTACGAGAGGGAAGGGGGAATAGAGCTGTCAGAGAGAGAGAGACAGAGGCGAGCCTGGCCCCCCCGTCAGCTCTCAGATGGAGAGTCAACAGCCCCCAGGTCTGGAGGTGGCAGATGAGGAGGAGGAGGAACAGCTGGGTCCAGTGCCTGACGCACAGATGCACAGAAGGCAGAGGAGAGGAGAGCAGTGGAAATCTATGGGCCGGTCCTCGGGACGAAAGAGCCACTGCTGCTAGTGAAGCCCCATCCTAGCTCTGGGGATAAAAAGCAGGGGGCGGAGATGAATAGATGTGGCAGACAACGATTCATCTCCTGGACGGACAGACTTGTTAGCCTGCGGTGAGAGAGAAACTTTTTGCCGGGGACTGCCGGCACTCGTAATAAAGGAATCATTGCTTCAACTACAGAGAGTTTGTCATGTTCGGGGGATCTGGATCAGAACACGTAGCTTACGAATTCCGCCCTCCATTCGTTTGGATAAACGAACCTCTCTCGTTTTCTCTCAAGGTGGGCACCGAATTTACCACCATCCTGTACAACTTCATGTGTAACAGCAGCTGTGTGGGAGGCATGAACCGGAGACCGATTTTAATCATCATCACGCTGGAGACGAGAGAGTAAGTTCGGCCACGTGGGGGGCGCCCCACTTCGGTGCTCCTCTGAAGTCCCATGCTCTGCACGGTCGGTTGTCGAGATTAGAACCCGAGTGCCGTGAACGAATCCCAGGGTTGAAACGGGAGTCGATACGGGCGAGATTCCCATCAACGAATCTTTGCCGGTCCTGTTGGTTGGGAGTTTTTTTTTTTGAGAAAACCAGATGCTCGTACGGGAGATTTTATAGAATTTGTGGGGAGGGCACTACCGTGTGAGAATTTTGCAATTTTTGCTTTCCACCCAAACTGGAAAAGTTGTTTTACAAGGGTTTTAGAAACTCCACCAAGCTGATTGAAGATATTTTGGCTTTTCTCAAACGCGGCACGATTTGCATGGCGGTTTTTTATTTTTTTAATTGTGTCTGATTTTCGGACAGTGTGGTTTTCTTGGCAAGGTTTTTTGCCGTTGCCTCCTTTCTAGGGCTGAGATGAAAGTGGCTGGCTCAAAGTCATCCGGCTGGCTTTATTCCCAAGGCGAGATTCGAGCAGTTTTTAGCCTGGTGTCGTCACCACGACACGAAATTTTACTTGTGTGGCAGTTAAAAACCCCAAATCCGAGCAGCCCAGAGTTAGTAACAATCGTGGCGAGAAAGGTTGAAAAATGGAGCACAACCCGCTTAATAAATATCTCACTTTGTGATGGAAACTTGGGGCTCAATTGTGATCGTAAGTCGAGGACCATCTCTGCTGTTGTTTTCCCCTAGCGGACAAGTCTTGGGCCGTCGATCGTTCGAAGGCCGGATCTGCGCCTGTCCCGGACGAGACCGGAAAGCCGACGAGGATCACTTCCGAGAACAGCAAGCGCTGAACGAAAACGCCGCCAAGAACGGAAACCCCAATAAGAGGAGTGAGTTCTGGGATTGGTGGTCCTGAGGCTGGTTAGGAAGATGGGAGATGGAATCCCATCATGGGGGAGAAAGCATCAGCTTAAGGTTAAAGGATAAACCTTCCGGGATACTGAATCATCCAACATGTAGTAATGGTTGAACTAGATGGCCTCGAGTTTCCCTTCCATTCTACGATTTTTAGTTTAGATTCTTTCCCTGGGCACGGGTTGGACTCGATGATCTCCAAGTTCCCTTCCCTTCTAGGATTCCAAGCTTTAAATTTGGATTCCTGGCCCTCAGGAGGGGGTTGGACTAGATGACCTCCGAGGCCCCCTTCCCTTCTGTGATGCTATGATTCTTCCCAGCTTTCAAACAGAGCCCGCAAAGTATCCCAGCGTTGGGAGCCGGGGTTAAGAAACGGAGGCACGGCGAGGAGGAAACGTATTACGTGCCTGTAAGTAGTCAATCTGCACCCAAATCCCGTTATTTGTGTTCTGTTTTGTGTTGAATCTTCGCAGCCTGTTTCTTACCATTAAAAAAGACAAACAAACACCACCCTGAAAATTAAGAGAAATTTAGTTGGGGACTCTGCAATTTGTTCCAGATAATTTCATCTCCGACACTCAAATCTTTCCAACCACCGGCAGAGACCGATGGGGGCTGTAGTCCCAAAAGGCGGCAATGCAAGGCTAGGCTCCCGATAAAATTGCTTCCTTTGGAAATCCAAACGGTCCCCCTCTGGTTTCTCCTTTGCTCAGGTTCGAGGTCGGGAAAACTTTGAGATGCTGATGAAGATCAAAGAAAGTTTGGAGCTGGTCGAGTTGGTTCCCCAGCAGTTGGTCGACTCTTACCGACAGCAACAACAACAATTTCTGCAGCGACAGTGAGTCCCGCGTAGATCCCCGTGCGTCCTTTGTCAATGCTGTCTCCTTGTTGAAAGGATGCAAGGAATACCTGGCAAGAGTTGACGGGGAGGAGGAGGAAGACCGAAATCTCGTGTGTTATTCTGTGGGTTCGCTTCTCCTAACAGGGGGTGGGCAACTAGGGGCCTCAGAGCCCTGTCCCGCCCGGATTTTTGAATCGGGAACTTCTCATCCAACTGCTCCTACGAAACTTAACCGCGTCGTATAAATCCTGCATTTCAAGTCTTGACGGTGACCGAGAATCGCTTAGAGCAGAGCTGGGCACATCTTACGGACCCCAGGGCCAACTCGGGCCCCTTGGTTGTCCCTGTCCGGCGGGTGTGAGGTCAATTGGAAATTAGAAATGAAATGAAAGAAGCAATAAAGGAGAGCGTGTGTAGGTCGGGGTTGAAATGAGGGATCCTTGGCGTTCTGAGCTTTCGGCTTTTCTTGTAGACGTCTCACGACCCAACGAGGGAATATCATCAGTGCTAGAAGGGAGGGAGGTTTGCATTGGTAGCACTGAAGATATTCCCTAAACGCCTGCAAGAAAAGCATCAAGGTCAGAGAGCACCAAGGACCCTACAGTCGTCCTCTTCCCTCTCTCTGCAAACCTTCTAGCTCTCATGATGTTATCTAGCTGGGTCATGAAACTCTGTGATAGAGATTCTGTTTATATATAGCACCACAGGACGAAGAGTACAATCACCATGTGCTTTACTGCTCAACTACTTTAGCTGTAATAGGGATCTCTTACTTAGAACAAAAGAGCATGGAGCATATACCATAGATCCAAACTTGTAAACGCTGCCATCTACTGGCTGAATACTACTGTAGTTGTTGCATACAAATACATTCCAACAATGAATTCCCACAATCTGCAAGGGAAAAATCAAGCTCAGAGAACACCAAAGACCCACAGTCCTCCTCCTCCCTCCCTCTCTCTGCAAACCCACTCCCTTCTAACACTGATGATGTTATCTAGCTGGGTCATGAAACTCTTCGTTAGAGATTCTGTTTATAGGACAAAGAGTACAATCACCATGTGCTTTACTGCTCAACTGTTTTAGCTGTAACAGGGATCTCTTACTTAGAACAAAACATATACCATAGATCCAAACTTGTAAACACTGCCATCTACTGGGGAGAGCACCTTGGTCCGGCTGGAAGGCGGAGGGCACCCCCTGGCATGTTTTGGGCTCACTCTCTGCTCCTTTCGCCCACAGGACGCACCTCCATTCTCCATCGTCCTACGGCCCGGTCTTGTCCCCCGTGAATAAGCTTCATCCAGGAGGCATCAACAAGCTACCATCCGTGAACCAGCTGGTGGGGCAACCTCTTCAGCAGGGGCCTGGCACGGGGCCAAACCTTGGGCCTATGGGTAAGACCCCTCCTCCCTCATAGGTATCCCCATAACTTATTTCACACCTGCCCTAATGATGATTTCAAGGAATCCGTGTTGGTTGAACCCAACCCAGTTTAGGTAATCATTGGTTTTCTGGTCCTTCCATCACTTCTACAAATACTGGTAGTCCTTGATTTACAACAGTAACCATTTGAAGTTACCTAACAGTCCTGAAAAAAACAACTTACAACCAGTGGTGGGATTTAAGTAATTTTAACAACCGGTTCTCTTCCCTAATGATTTCTTCTAACAACCACTTTGCCAAACTGCTCAGAAAATTAACAATGGGTTCTCCCGGAGTGGTGAGAACTGGCTGAATCCCACCCCTGCTTACGACTGTTTGTCACATTTACGACCGTCGCAGAGTCCCCACGGTCACGTGATCCAAAATTTGGACGCTGGGCACAACTGACTCGTATTTGTGACGGTGTAGCATCCTGGGGGAGGGATGTGTGTCACGTGATTTCCCTTTTGCGACCTTCTTGACAAGCCAAGTCAAGGGGGGGGTGGGGATTGGGAATGTCGGGCTCACTTAAAGTCCATCTTAATCATATAACCGCTGCGGCGATTCACTGAACAGCCGCGTCGAGAAAGAGCGTAAAAATGAGGCAAAATTCACGGACCGAGTGTCTTGCTTAGTGACAGACATTTTTGGGCTCAGTTAAGATGGCAGGTAGAGTTTAGAAACCTGACTTGAAAGCGCGTAGCTGTTGTGGCCCGCCGGCGGCCAGCAAAACTGTCAGCAGAGTCAGACAGATAGTGAGGAGGTTGGGGAGGAACATGGCCAGTCCTGGGGGCTGGGGAAAGCTCGACGAGGTCTCTGCGTCGGAGGCAGAGAGAGAGATAGACAGCAGTGAGGCAGAGGAACAGCTGGAGCCCGTTCCCAGTGTGAGCTGCCAGAAGACAAGAACAACTCAGAAATCAGGGTCGACTTGGGAGGAAAAGCCACACCTTGGAGGTGATTAGCCCCTCCCATAGAAAACAAAAGAAGAGAGAATGGGGAGGGGGCTTTTGCAGGAAACAATTCGTTCGGCCGGTCGTTTCAAGAGTGGGAAGATCTCTCCATGAATCCCAGAGACTCTGTGCCAAGTTTGGCCTTGCCCTGCGTTTGGAAACAAGTTACGTGGCAGCTTTCCAAGCGAGATAAGGTCGGTGTTGATAAATGTTCCTTTGAAAGGCTGTTTGGACAAGCCTCGCTGACTGTGAATGAAAGGAATTCACAGTCGTGTCAATAAAAGGGGCTTTGCTGGGACCAAGACTCTGCTTCCTGCTTTTTAGGGAAGCCTAGTAGCCGACATCCGAGCCGAATGCATTCCATATTTACAAGTAAAATGGGATTTGTAAACTCACTGGCCCTGTTTCTTTTCCGGATCTCAGGCCCGACGATGCTCAACAATCACGCCATGCAGTCCAACGGCGAGATGAACGGGGCACACGCCTCCCAGCCCATGGTCTCCAGCTCGCACTGCACTCCGCCCCCACCCTACAACCCAGACCCCAGCCTTGTCAGGTACGGACACCACAGGGGTGTGTGTGTGTGTGTATGTGTGTGGTGGGGGGCAGCCCCTGTCGTCCGTTTTAACTTCTACTGATCCAGGGATGGGGACCCCAATGGTGTTCCAGATGCTGTAACCTTGATGACTTGTGGTCTACAATTCCCATAATCCCCCCAGCCAGCCATGCCAGGGTGTTCTAGGGGTCTCCTGGGTAAGCAGGAGGTTGGACTAGATGCATTTAATCCCTGTTGTAAGGTTTATGTAAGCTATCTGAAGATGGACACGGCTTTGTCTACCACCAAGATTTGACCATTTGGGGTCTATTCCAGGGGTCTCCAAAGTTGGCGACTTTTAAGATTTCTGGACTTCAACTCCCAGAATTCCCCCAACCAGCCACGCCAAGGTTGAACACCCCTGCTCTACGGTTTCCTGCTTGAGGAGGGGTTAGACTAGAAGACCTCCAAGGTCCCTTCCAACTCTGTTACTCTACATCTTGTATCATCTCTGGAGCAAGCTGGTTTTGGGCTAAGGGCTGCACACAATTCGATTCCGGGGCTCTCCAAACTTGGCAACTTCGAAGACTCGTGGGCTTCAACTCCCAGAATTCCCCCAGCCGGTTGCCAAATTCAGAGACCCCTGGCCTAGAATATCTTAAAGGTAAAGGTTCCCCTGGCACATATGTGCCAGTCGTTCCTGACTCTAGGGGGCAGTGTTCATCTCCATTTCAAAGCCGAAGAGCCAGCGCTGTCTGAAGACATCTCCGTGGTCGTGTGGCCGGCATGACTCAACGCCAAAGGCGCACGGAACGCTGTTCCCTTCCCACCAAAGATGGTCCCTATTTTTCTACTTGCATTTTTTTTACCTGCTTTCGAACTGCTAGGTTGGCAGAAGCTGGGACAAGTCACGGGAGCTCACCCCGTTACGCGGCACTCGGGATTCGAACCGCCGAACTGCCAACCTTTCGATCGACAAGCTCAGGGTCTTAGCCACTGAGCCACTGTGTCCCTTAGAATACCTTTCTCCCTCCCCCAAAATTGAAAAATCATCCTCCTGACACGCCGTTTGTGGGAACCCTACTCTGCAATTCTCAAGAATTTGGGCAGACGGTTGCTGGCTGCCTCCTCGTTGGGGAGGATGGGTTTGGTAGTGCCGCGCTTCCTTGCCCTACCGCACCACACAACCCCCCCCCCCCCCTTGGCAAGTTCTTCTGAACAGACTGGCACAGGAGGTCAGGATTTAATTTGATGATGATGATGATGATGATGAAATATCTCGCTTCTGTCTGGATTTAATCTATTTATTTTTTTAAATTCTCCTTTATTTTCCTTTGCAGTTTTCTAGCGGGATTGGGTTGCTCCAACTGCATGGACTATTTTACTTCGCAAGGTTTACAGACTCTTTATCACTTGCAGAATTTGACCCTGGAGGTAAATGCACCTTTTCGGAAAAAGTCTCCTACTTGTTGGGAGTGGGGGTGGGTGGGCACGGAGGGATCAACGGGGATGAGGAGGACCCAGCCCATTTTCTGCCCCACCCCCCACCCCTTTTGCAATGTTCCCTTCGCTCCGTCTGGGGCCTCTCCGTGCTTCCCCATCCAAGGACTGGCCCGTTTTGCAAAAAAACTAAATTCATCTCCGGTGGCAAAGGGGAATGAATATAGGCTGCCCCCCCCTCTCCATTTTCTTCTAACGTCTTCCTTCTCCTCCCTGCTCTCCCCCAGAGAAAGCAGCTCTTGTGGTTAGGAGGATGGAGAATAAATTGGGAGATTGTTTTGTAGATGGGAGAAGCTGGTGGTGGTGGTAGGGGCCGTGTGTTGTTTGCTTTCTTTTCATTTCTTGCGAATATTCTGGAAAACGGGATATTTGTGGCGCGGGGTTGAACTGTGGGGATCCCCGGGGTGGGGGGGCTCTCTGAACTGGGTGGGTTTCTTGACCAAACTAGGTAACATCATCAGTGAGTGGGGGAGGAGGAGGAGGAAGGAGGAGGACTGTGCGGTCCCTGGTGCCCTCTGAGCTACTTGGTTTTCTTGAAGACATCTCATTACCCAACTAAGTAATATCATCAGTGTTAGCAATGAGTGAGGTTTGCAGAGAGAAGGACAAAGAAAAAGGAAAGGAGGAGGAGGAAGAGGACCGTGGGGTGCTCTCTGAGCCTGGGCGGCTTTCTTGAAGATGTTTCATTGCCCAACTAAGCAACAGCATCATTCCACCATAAGTTATGACGTTACCTGGTTGGGCAACAAAACATCGGCAAGAAAACCAGCCAGCCAATGACCCCACACGGGATGGAGATCTGTCCTTCGGAGTTGATCCACGCTTTTGTCTCTCGGTAGGATCTCGCGGCCTTGAAGATCCCGGAGCAATACCGCATGGTCATCTGGAGGGGCCTCCAGGATCTGAAGCAGAGCCACGATTACGGCGGGCAGCAGCTCCTCCGTTCCAGCAGCAACGCCGCCACCATCTCCATCGGGACTTCCGGAGAGCTGCAGCGGCAGCGCGTCATGGAGGCTGTGCATTTCCGAGTCCGCCACACCATCACCATCCCGAATCGGAGCGGATCCGACGAATGGGCGGACTTTGGCTTCGACCTGCCGGATTGCAAATCCCGCAAACAATCCATCAAAGAGGAGTTTCTCGAGGGGGAAATCAACTGAAGGGGTCTGGGGGGGGGGAGGAGGAGGAGGAGGCCTGGGGCGAGCCAGCCGGCCCTGCGGACCCATAGATTTTGGCGCCAGACTGAAGCCACACCAAAAAAAAAAAAAGTATTGCGGAGAAGTTGTGGCGGTGGACTATCGGCGGTATCCGTTTTCGTATGTTGGTCGACGGCGATGTCGTGCAACCCATCGGAAGAAAATTGACGCGTTCAACCGGCAGTCACGGGGAAAATCGACAAGAACTTTACATTTTACTTTTGTACATTTTTCCTACAGCGATGATGTGCGAAAACGCAAAGCGATCAGAAGGAAAGAGACGGCGTTCAACCAGCAGACTCGGAAAAATCGACAAAAACTTGCCTTTGAATTTGCTGAACATCTGGGTGTCAGTTTTGCGTCGACAAGGAGAAAGGAGGGACAGGTTTCATTCCTGAACAATGAACCCTCAACTTTTCCTCCAATGACAGCCATCGTTTCTTCTGAAAAATGGGTCAATCTCCCATTTGGTTGAAAAGGATCTAGAAACGAGATCCGCCGACCCCCATCCCTTCCCTTAACGGACTGCCAAAAAGTGTTTGTTTTTCTACAGTGCTACGTAGACGGAAAACAACAAAATCTGTTTATAAGACAGTCAACAAAGCCAAGTGACGTTTATATTAGTTAGGTTCACCCTTTGCTCCACTCGAGCAGACATACGCTGTACATAACTGTATTTAATCACTGTTGTAAGGTTTATGTAAGCTATTTTAAGATGCACGTGGCTTTGTCTACCACCGAGATTTGACCATTTGGGGGTCTAATTCCAAGGGTCTCCTAAGTTGGCAACTTTAAGACTTGTGGACTTCAACTCCCAGAATTCCCCAGCCAGCAGCAAATGGGGGAATTCTTGGAGTTGAAGTCTAGAAAATGTTGCTATTTGTGGACTTCAACTCCCAGAATTCCCCAGCCAGGAGCAAATGGAGGAATTCTGGGAGTTGAACACAAAACTTGGCAACTTTAAGGCTTGTGAACTTCAATCCCAGCCAGCAGCAAATGGGGGGGAAATTCTGGGAATTGAAATCCACAAAACTTCGCAACTTGTGGACTTCAGCTCCCAGAATTCCCCAGCCAGCAGCAAATGGCTGGCTAGGGAATTCTGGGAGTTGAAGTCCACCAATCTTAAAAGTTGCCAAGTTTGGAAAGAAAGAGAGACTTGTATGTACAGTCAAAGGGATTAAAACTCACAGATGATTTCGGTTTGGGGAGTCCATTCCTAAACTGAACGTCCGATCTCCATAAAGAAACGGATTTTTAAAAAATTATACATGCTTTGCCATGAACTCCGAAGTCACATTTCCTATGTTGCAGAAGAGATCCGTGCTTGAGTGACGGGGCTGCGATTCAGAAAATGGGTGTCGTTTTATGGATGCAAAGTTTTCCCTCTTATCACAATTTGCTGCCTAAGAGACCTGCTTCAGTCTGTCTATTGATGAAATTTGTTTGGGTTACAAACAATCCCCAAGATAAACAATCTGTACTTAACACCTAGATGCAAACTGAATATACACACATTTTTCAATCTCCAAGGACTGATCCAAAAGTCAAAAAAAAAAGTGTAAACAAAATAGAAAGTGTAAAAAAAACCCCTCCACTCTTGCCAGTTCCCGAGTTTAAATTCAACGGATCGTAAATATTGTGTTAATTTTGGAAGATTGTCCTCTGATCCCAAACACATTTTTTTTCCTCCAACTTTCAAGTTGTTGAAGCTTGGAGGTCCAAATTTAACAGTGCTCCAAGTTGTTTATAGCAGGGGAAAAAAAAAAATCAAAATTCTCCAGTCAGGTCCAGGATTGAGTTTTTAAAAAGCGTTCCTTGTACGTTTTTTTAACGCAAGGCATCTTAACCCGAGCAAGGGATTCACACGGCTTGGTTTATTTGCTTGCAGAATTGGTGGTGTTGCTGTTGTGTTTGTGTGTGTGTGTGTGTGTTGAAACACGGATCCCGAGATCGAATCACGCCAGCCAAGTAGAAATCCAGTTAAAGCACTTTATTTTTTAAAAAAAAAAAGTGGGGGAAAAAAACCCCTTTTTAGTCTCTTATGTTGTGGCAGTAAGAAAAAACGCCTTTTCTGAGCTCTTTTCCCTGGCAGCAGTATTAACTATCGTAGAGTTCTAGGTAAGCCAAGGTTAGCAGCAAAAAATAAAAAAATAAAATAATATCCCAGGAAGAAGGCATGAGAGCTATCACTGGCCTGTTTGCTTGAAGGGGAACTATGGTTGATTCTGATTTTTTCAAAAATTTGCTTGAGGATGCGGAGAAGAAAGTAGAAGAGACGGAGAATTATCTTTTTATCCAAAAATCTCAGCTTTAGGATAGGGCAGCGATACCCTACAAAAAACTGATTTATTATCCCCATCACTTCTCAAACCATGGCCTTAAGTGACCAAAAAGGGCCAAGCAGAAGTTTCTGAGATGCTGGCCGTATCTTAAAAAAACACACACACACATTTGCGCCAGATTGATATTTCCTCCCACAAAAAAAGAAAAAAAAAATTACGTCGTCACTGCAAAAAAGGGGGCTTAGGACCGTTTTTCACACTTACGACCGCTGGTTCCCGAGATCCAAATTCCAGCACTTGGCAAACCGACTCGTGTTTATGACGGTCGCAGCGTCCCGAGGTTGCGCGCGGTCCTCTTGGGCGAGTCTCCCGACACGCAACGTCGATAGGGGACTCGGATTCACTTAACAACCGCGGCAAGAAAACGAGGCAAAATTCATTCGAACCGCTGTCTCACTTAGTGACAGAAAAATGTTGATGGTCCACGGTGGTCGTATCTCGAGGGCGACCTGCACTGCAAATAACACAGCGAAGAGTTTAAAAGTTGATTGGAATTCACGGCTTTTGTGGGACTGGCTCAGGACGGAGCAAATATATCCGCCTCTTTCTGGATGATCGTTCAGATCAGCGGTGGTATTTAGCGAGTTCTATCCGGTTTCGGCAAACTGGTAGCGGCGGCTGCGGGAGGCTCCACCCACCCGCCCGGACGTCACCACGACACGTTTTTTGACACCCTGTGTATGTGTGGAGATAATGCGTGTGCTCGCATCTGCAAATTGGTAGCGAAAGTAAGTGAATGCCATCCTTGATTCAGACAATAATTTTGGCTTCAGTTTAGGGGATCTGACTGGGACCCCGAGAATCAGACAGAAATGGACTTCAGTTTAATTTTGGGTTTTTTCCCCTGAATGGTCAAACGTGTTTGATTTGCTGTAATGATCTTTTTTGAGGAACAAAAAAAAAAAGAATTCTTATTTTTGTAAGGTTTTTTTTTTTCCTTTTGGTAATACAATAAATGTATTTTGAATGTTTTCCCTCTACAGGGAGAGAGGGAAAAAAAATCCCTTTTGTATAAATGCATCTTTTTTTCCACATTTTCTACATTTCCACAGTTCCTGAGCAAATATTTCTGACTGTGCAAACTATTTAACACTAACGCTAATCGTTCCAAGTGTTTTAAAGTAGTATTTCTCCACCTTACAACTTTTAAACAAGTGGACTTCGACTCCCAGAATTCCCCAGCCAGTATATCTGGACTTCAATTCCCAGGATTCCCTAGCCGGTATATCTGGACTTCAATTCCCAGAATTCCCCAGCCAGTATATCTGGACTTCGACTCCCAGGATTCCCTAGCCAGTATATCTGGACTTCAATTCCCAGGATTCCCCAGCCAGTATGTCTGGACTTCAACTCCCAGAATTCCCCAGCCAGCATGTCTGGACTTCAACTCCCAGAATTCCCCAGCCAGTATATCTGGACTTCAATTCCCAGGATTCCCTAGCCAGCATGTCTGGACTTCAACTCCCAGAATTCCCCAGCCAGTATATCTGGACTTCGACTCCCAGGATTCCCTAGCCAGTATATCTGGACTTCAATTCCCAGGATTCCCCAGCCAGTATGTCTGGACTTCAACTCCCAGAATTCCCCAGCCAGCATGTCTGGACTTCAACTCCCAGAATTCCCCAGCCAGTATGTCTGGACTTCAACTCCCAGGATTCCCTAGCCAGTATATCTGGACTTCAATTCCCAGGATTCCCTAGCCAGCATGTCTGGACTTCAACTCCCAGGATTCCCCAGCCAGCATGTCTGGACTTCAACTCCCAGAATTCCCTAACCAATTGACCTCCATGCATCTTAAAGCATCTAAAGTTGAGAAAACACCATTTTCAACCATAACCCATCATTCCCTGCCAGAATGGCTCCTGGGGACTACTGAACGATGGTAGATGTAGTCAAAACAGCCCCGAGAATCCAAACGGAGGGAAGCTGATCCAGAAACAAATCTGTTAGAAAACATTTCATTTCGTTTTATTTTTAACTTTTAAACTCACCAGGCCTAGGAGTGTTCTGAGCAATCACTTCATCCAGACAATTTTTTAAATATGCCTGCAATTAGTTTAGTTTATTAGTTTATTAAATTTATTACTGCTAGTTCGAATCTCGCCAGGCTCAAGGTTGACTCAGCCTTCCATCCTTTCCAAGGTGGGTAAATTGAGGATCCAGTTTGTGGGGGCAATCAGCTGACTTTGTATAAATATACAAAAGTATGAAGGCTATTGCTTAACGCACTGTCAGCCGCCCTGAGTCTCCGGAGAAGGGCGGCATATAAATCAAATTTTTTAAAAAAAACATCCTGAGGTGCTAGCTTTCTACATACAGTAGTGGAAGGAGAATTTAATGAGATCTCCCTTGGGAAAGGTTCAAACTCGAAAACCAATGCAGATAAAAAATTAAAAAACACCAACAGCCACTCACCAAAAAGGAAAATTGGTCCAATGGCCATCATATTTTAATCACAGTCTTCATAAATTTTTTAACCTTTTGCTGCTCATAGGTGGGGGGTGGGGGGGAGGGAGGAGTGGTACCCGAAAGCGATTCTTTGCACTCTGGTCTGTTTGCAAACCTATCCTTTTTAATTTGATGCCTTGAGGATCTTTCCAGGTGGATCTCCAAGACCAGGGGGGCGCGGGGGGATTCCTGCAAGGCTTCAGACATTATTTGGATTTTTCCGGATGGATCAGCAAATACTCACTTTTGGGGTTTGATTTATTTTTACTGAATCAGTTTCCCAGGTACGATGGAGTCAGAAGGCTCGGCGAGGAATCTGCAGAGCGCCTCCTGCAAGCAAAAATATAATAATAATAATAATAATAATAATAATAATAATAATAATAATAATAATAATAATAATATAGAATAGAATAGAATAGAATAGAATAGAATAGAATAGAATAGAATAGAATCTATATATCTATATTCTATAGAATATAAGCTCAGTTTCCACACTCAGAGAAAGGAGATCAGATGGAGTTTTCCTTCTCTGTTTGTTTGGATCAAGAACCGGGGGGGGGGGGGCAGGGGGTGGTCTTAGTGGTACTTGTAGGGGGTTCCTCACCGGAAAGCCACAGGTGCCTTCTTCATAGCTGTGACCGGCACAGTTCTTTCCTCCGTTTTCCGGAGAAGGCCTGTTGCACCGCCGTGACCGCCGGACGACTCCTAATCCACAGGAGACGGGGCAGGGCGTCCACGAAGCCCACGGAGACCACACTCCATCCACTAAGGCAAAGAACAAACCACAGTTTCATCTCCCGAGACGTGGCTTTGGAAAGGGGGGGGGGACAGCATCTTTCCCACCTCCGAAACCATCTTTTGGGGGAGTGGTACGGCTTTGAAAAAGCAGAGGGGGTCGTTAACGGTGATGGTCTGTGGGAAAGACCTCGTGAGATGGAAGGAGGAGCCGGAGACTAGATATTGGTCTGATAAGAGGCCACTGAGCCTTCAAAAGGAAAAGGGGCATAGGAAGCACCTCAAAAGGGACCCTCCCTAGTTTCTTGGGCTGTAAAGAGGAGGAGGAGGAAGAAATATTCTCATGGTCTGTGAGAAGGAAGGGATGCAGACTAGGCAGTGGTTAGATAAGAGGCAGCTGAGCCTTCAAAAGGAAAAATGACATGGGAAGCATCTCACAAGGGACCCTCCCTAGTTTCTTGGGCTGTAAAGAGGAGGAGGAGGAAGAAATATTCTCATGGTCTGTGAGAAGGAAGGGATGCAGACTAGGCAGTGGTTAGATAAGAGGCAGCTGAGCCTTCAAAAGGAAACAGGACATGGGAAGCATCTCACAAGGGACCCTCCCTAGTTTCTTGGGCTGCAAAAGTGAGGGGGGAAGAGAGGTACTCTCGGACTTGTGAGATTCTGCTCCTGTAATGGGAGATAGGTGGTTAAGTCACAGACTAGATATCGGTCTGATAAGAGGCAGCTGAGCCCCCAGAAGGAAAAGGGGCGTGGGAAACATCTCAGAAAGGACCCTCCCAAGTTTCTTGAGCTGTAAAGGTGAGGAGGGGAGAGAGGGACTTTCCGACTTGCAAGATGCCTGCCTGTTCAGCCACGTGAGATAATCCAGACAAGAAACATACCCAGAAGTACTCGGTGTAACTTTATGGTAAGGTTACACGGCAGAATCTTGCGAGACTGAAAGTCCATCTGTTTCCGCCCCTCCCTTTTACAGTCGACAACATTAGGGAGGGTCCCCCTTGAGACACTTTCCACATATCCATTCATGCTGTGGGCTCAGCTGTCTCTTATCCCACCCTTGTCTAGTCCGTGGCTCGTCTTTTTTACAGTTCCCATGACGCTGGGACACTTCAACCGTCATAAATGTGAGTCAAATGCCAAGCGGGCGAATTTTGATCATGGGGACGTTGCTATAGTTGTGTGAAAAATGGGCTAATTTCAAGGCAGGTCCAACCTCTGAATTTTAAAGTATTTTTTCAAGTTCATTACAAGCTCTTTCCCTGTTGAAGGAACTGAGGAGTCTACTCAGGAAATATCTCTGAAAGGATGAACCAGCAAGTCACGGGTTGCTAGTCCTCATTAAATACCGGCACAGTGGCTCGAGTGGCATAATCCGAGTTGCTCCTTCTCCCCTTTGCAAGGGAGACCTCCTCTGGAAGGGGGAGGACTGTCACATAACCGGATCCGTTTCTTGATCCCCGAACACGTCTCGAGGCACACCGACCAAGGGGACCACACCGACCAGCCGCCGTTAGCTGAGACAAGGGGAGACAGAAAGAAGCAGAGGCAATACTGATTGGGGGGGATCAGGGACCAACTAAAACAGAACAGGCAGTTAGTCCTCGACTTACGACCACAACGGAACCCAACATTTCTGTTGTTCGGTAGGTGTTGTCCCGTTTTACGACCTTTTTTTGCCACGGTCGGTAAGTGAATCACTGCGGTTGTTAAGTCAGTCGCCTGGCTGCTCAGTGAATCTGGCTTCCCCCTTGACTTGGCCGGTCAGAAAGGGAATCGTGTGACACACACACCGCGGATGCTGCGACTGTCGTAAATACGAGTCAGCGGCCGAGCGTCTGAATTTCAAACACACGAGTTTAACCTGACTAGGTGGCTCAGTGGCTAAGATGCTGAGCTTGTCGATTAGAAAGGTTGGCAGTTTGGAGGTTCGAATCCCTAGTACAGGCCTCCCGCGTGAGCAGCGGGGTTGGACTGGATGACCTCCAAGGTCCCCTCCAACTCTTGTTCCTTTTAAACTGTCGTCACCGTGAGAAACACGTTCCTTCGTCCCTTTTTTTATCCCCAGGGCCGTCGTAACTTCGAACTGTCGTAAATCAAGGAGTCCCTGACTAAATAAGGCAGGGAGAGACGTAAAAACCAGCAATAAGCCACCATCCAAGTCATCGCGGTTAAAACGAAGGAGGTATGTGGGTCTCTTTCCCATGCCAGCTGTTTGCGACCTCCTTTTCCAAATTGGACAAGCTGGATCCACTTAGTAACCTGCGATTTCCTTAACAGCAAACGCAATGATTGCAGTGATTCGCTTTACGACCGCCGCAAAACGTTCGCAAAATCAGGTCGGCTTAAGTCGTGATGATGCGACTTACGACCTCAGCCCACTTAAGAAGGGGAATTCCGACCTCTATTACGGTCGTAAATCAAGGACTATCTGTAATGGCACCGATTCTTTGCCGAAAAACGATGGATTTTAGGCCTGGAGCCATCTGTAAGGGGAACCACGCTTAAAATGTTGGTTTATTATTATTATTATTATTATTATTATTATTATTGGGACGGCGAAGAAAATGGACTTACTGGGACAAGGTCGCAGGTTGGGGCACCCCTTGAGGTCAGCCGAAGGGCCCAAGCAGCGCATCCCGCTCTCCTCGTGGGTGCATTCACGGATGCGCACCTGGTTTTGGATGCCGCAAGTGACGGAGCAGAGGGACCACGGGGACCACGGCGACCAGGTGCTCTTGGCTAAGCGGGAGAGGAAAAGCTAGCGTTCGACTTACAAGAATTTACTTAGCAACCATTCCGAGTTACAACGGCACTGGAAAAAAAGTGAGTTTTTTTCACCCTTTTACGACCGTTTCAAACACATTTACATCCGGACACTTGGAAACGGGTTCACATTTACGACGGCCGCAGTGTCCCGGTCTCCCTTTTGTGACCTTCCGACGATCAAAGACAAAGCGGGGGATGCCGGATTCGCTTAACGACAGCGCGACGAATTTAACGGCAGGGATTCGCTTGAACGAGGGCGGCGAGGAAAACCGTACAACCAATTTCTCACAAATCCGGGGGGCTCCCTTTGTGGCCGTACCTTGTACCGATAACCCTTGACCTTACGACCACAAGGGAGTGTTGCTGAGCGAGGCATTTGTCCCCGTTTCCCGGCCTTTTTTTGGACACGGTTGTTAAGCGAATCCCTGCAGCTGATCAGTGAGCCACACGGGTTGTTAAATGAATCCGGCTTCCTCGTGGGCTTTGGCTGGTCAGAAAATCACAAAAAGGGATGGCGTGATCCCAGGTGACGCCTGGGCAACTGGCGTAAGTACATGCCAGTTGCCAAACATCTCCCTTTTTGATCACATGACCGTGGGGATGTTGCAGCGATTCTAAGCCTGAGAAACGACCGTAAATCCCTTTTTTCGTGCCGTCGTAACTTTGAATGGCCTCTCCATGAGCTGTCGTTAACTTGAAGACTGACTGAAGATGCTCAGACCTTTTTGGCTCTGTTCCAGTGCAAATTCCCCCCACCCTACAGAAATTTACACTTGGGGAGGGGGATTTACCTGTACAGCGCGAGCCGTCACCCACAAAGCCGCTCTGGCAGGCGCAAACATAGGAGCCCAGAGTGTTCAGACACAACGCATTTCGGTTGCACCTGTGGGTGCCTCTCGTACATTCGTCGACGTCTGAGAAAGAGGGGGAAAAAAAAAATCAGAAATAAAATATAATTTACAGTAAAGAAAATACCATTCGTGTAATGACTGCAGCTAGGATCGTATTTGCACAAAATCGAAAAAAAATGAAGAGATCCCTACGGACGAGGCTGTGATTAGGAAAATATTAGAATGCGCGGAAATGAATAAATCAACGCTTGGAATCAAAGAGAAGGAACAACCTGATTATTATAATGTATGGGAATTATTTTATCCAGAGTTAGAGAATAGGTATGAAAAGTGAGGGGGGAAGTGGAAGAGTGAAATAGAGAAAATGTTTTGACAAAGTTAAACGAGTTAAGAAGAGGATAGTTATCGTATTAGGTGAGGTATATATATGAGTATTAGTACTAAGAATAGATAAAATGATAAATGTGGCTGTAAATTGTAATCGTTATGGTATAAAATTATTTGCGCAAAATCTATGTTACCCGGATGACACGCTGTTTAATGGAAGATGATGTTCGAATTAAATACTAATAAAATAAATTATTTTTTTAAAAAAAAGAAATAAAATATAACAGAAACAAATACTGAAGCGGGTCAAAGTCACAGCCCCGGCAGAAGAATCTGTTGTCCGAAAATGTCAAAATTGGAACCCGCAATCTCATACAGGTTGTGGTCCTAAGACTTACACTAACTCACCGGGCAAGTGAGAAAACGTCTCCCTACCTACGCAGCGGAGTAGGCCGTCTCCTTCTAAACCCCGGGGGCAGCGACAGAAATACGACCCATAAGTGTTGGTGCACGTGGCCTCAGCCAGGCAGCTGAGGGCTGTTTTCCTTTCACACTCATTGATGTCTTTGGGACGGGAAAAAAGGGAGGAAGAGGAAAAGAAGGAGGAGAAGGAGAAGGAGAGGAGAAGAGGAGGAGGAGGAGGAGAAGAGGAGGAAGAGAGGAGGAAGAGAAGGAGAAGAAGAGAGGAGGAGGAGGAGGAGAAGAGGGGGAGGAGGAAGAGAGGAGGAAGAAGAGGAAGAGAAGGAGAAGAAGAGAGGAGGAGGAGGAGGAGGAGGAAAAGAAGAGTGGAGGAGGAGGAGGAGGAGGAGGAGGAGAAGAAGAGGAGGAGGAAGAGAGGAGGAAGAAGAGGAAGAGAAGGAGAAGAAGAGGAGAGGAGGAGAGGAAGAAGAGGAGGAGGTGGAATAGTGGAAGAGGAAGAGGAGGAGAGAAGGAAGAAGAGGAGGAGGAATAGTGGAAGAGGAGAAGGAGGAGGAAAGGAGGAGAGAAGGAGGAATGGAGGAGTGGTGGAAAAGAAGGAGGAAGGAAGGAAGAGAAAAGGAAGAAAGAAGAAAGGGAAAGGGAATGGGAGAGAAGGAGGAAGAGAAGTGAAGGAGAAAGGACAAGGAAGGCAGGAAGGAAGAGAGAAAAGGGAAGGGAAGGGAAAGAAAGGGGAAGATGGGAGGGAAGAAGGAAGGAAGGAGAGAGAAAGAGAAGAAAAATTACACTCTTTATAAAAAAAATTGGGCTGCATTACGGTTGTAAATCGAGGATAAAGAACTGAATTTGAATACTTTGAATGTGATATTGAATATTGATAATATTTTGAATATATTATTGTCTTGGAAACAAGAGAAGAAAGATGTGTCAATGAAGATTCAATCATCCAGGCCAAAAGTATCTTTAAAATGATGGCCACTGGACCAGTTGATTTAGCCTTTTTAAAGAAAGATAATAAGAAGGATAAATAATAATACTACAGCCATATGACATGAATTAAAGCATCTGCCCCTCATTTCGATCATTCTGCTGCTTTCGATCTGAGAGATTGCTAATCTGGGATCCCTGTTGCTGGAGAATCCACTGGCTCTCGGATTGATTGGTTGATTTTTAATTTGCTAGGGGGATCCACTTAGTTCATCCCCATCGTGAATTTCCTATCGTTTTAAATCTCCTTTTCGGTTACCAAACCTACTTCGGCGACCGTCGCTCGGAGCAGACTGCACCCTCCTCGCAAATGCTAACACACAGACCCAGGCGCACATCACAAACCCACAGCGACACCAAGAGACAAAGCTCAAAAGTTACCGACACAATGCGCACCCCTTCCTTCGAACCCCGGGTTGCAACGGCAGCTCCTTTCTCCTCGGCTTCCCTCGCAGGTTTTGCTGACGTCTGAAATGGAAGCAAGGTGGCTTGTCTGTCCTGGGGTTTCAAGGGAGCGTCAAATCAGAACGGCACGGTCAAATTAAACCAAGATTTAACACTGGAAGTTTTTAAGAAGAGGTTGGATAACCATTTGTCTGAAGGGGTGTTGAGTATCCTGTCTAAGCAGGAGGTTGGACTAGAAGACCTCCAAGGTCCCTTCCAACTCTTCTCTTCTCTTCTCTTCTCTTCTCTTCTCTTCTCTTCTCTTCTCTTCTCTTCTCTTCTCTTCTCTTCTCTTCTCTCTTCTCTTCTCTTCTCTTCTCTTCTCTTCTCTACTCTACTCTACTCTACTCCCTATTCTTCTCTTCTCTTCTCTTCTCTTCTCTTCTCTTCTCTTCTCTTCTCTACTCTACTCCCTATTCTTCTCTTCTCTTCTCTTCTCTTCTCTTCTCTTCTCTTCTCTTCTCTTCTCTTCTCTTCTCTACTCTACTCTACTCTACTCTACTCTACTCTACTCCCTATTCTTCTATTCTATTCTATTCTATTCTATTCTATTCTATTCTATTCTATTCTATTCTATTCTATTCTATTCTATTCTATTCTATTTTCTATTCTATTCTATTCTATTCTATATTCTATATTCTATATTCTATATTCTATATTCTATATTCTCTTCTCTTCTCTTCTCTTCTCTTCTCTTCTCTTCTCTTCTCTTCTCTTCTCTTCTCTTCCCTTCCCTTCCCTTCCCTTCCCTTCCCTTCCCTTCCCTTCCCTTCCCTTCCCTTCTCTTCTCTATGCTGTCCATGAATTAAAAGAAACAGAGAAAAATCCACTACCTTTCTTTATTAAGAAGAGCCTCTCGGCTACCAAAACACGTCCAGGAACTTCCGAGTGGAAATCGTAAACCAGGGCTCGGACGTACCCAAAACTGGACTCCCTGTGAGATGGGAAGAGGAAAAAACACAGCAAATATTGGCCAATTCTGAAAGGGGAAAAAAAAAAGAGAGAGAGAGGGAGAGAGAAAGAGAGAGAGAGAGAGGGAGGGAGGGAGGGAGAGAGAGAGAGAGAGAGAGAGAGGGAGAGAGAGAGGGAGAGAGGGAGGAAAGGCTTGCAGGAAATTTCCTGAAACGGGCAGAAAAAGAGCTCCATTTTTTGGTCTCCTCCTTAGCTTTTTATTGCCTCTTTTAAATGGCGTGTAAATGTGGTTTTATCTCTATGTGTCTGTCGATGGCTTTTCTTCTAGAAACAGGAGCTGCAGATGCTGGTTAGATTCAGGAAGGCAAGTAATTTCCCCAGCCCCTTACTCTTTTTTCTGCATAGGACTAACAAACTAATCTGTTGTGGCCCGTCAGCTGCTGGCAGACTCGGACAATGAGGAGGTTGGGGAGGAACAATTCTGGAGCGTGGGGAAGGCTCTGATGGATGCTCTGTGTCGGATGCAGAGATAGAGCCAGGGCCGTATGACATTTCCCAGCTACCAGAGAGGCAGCTGCCTTTGGAGGCTGAGATGAGTGAGGAGGAAGAACAGCTGGGGCCTGTTCCAGATGCACGTATGTGCAGAGCAGTTAGGAGAGGAGAACAACGGAGGACAAGGAGTCAACTCAGGAAGCAAAGCAAAAGTGGATGCTGAATGGCCCCTCCCTGCCTGGGGAATAAATAGAAGGAAAAGAGGAGTGGTTGTCGTAGGAGACAACCGTTCGTATTTCTGGAGATTTTGCTCATGGTGTTTCATGCCACAGGAACTGCTTTTGCCAGAATTTAATTTGCAGCCTTTCGGCTGGGAGCTCACAGCTCTGGCAATTATGGCAAGGAACTGATAAGGTCTGTTACTGCAATTAACTCCTTGAAAAATTCTCGCCTGGACTTTTCGGTGGGTGAATGCCATTAATTCACAAGAGGTAAATCAACGGGGGTTTTTTTGCAACCAGGAGTCTGTTTTTTGCTTCTGCTAAGTCTGGGTGAGAACGCAACGTGCTTTTATTTTACAAGTGGACAGAAAGCAAGCCAGCCTACGTTAAACCGCTGATCTCCATCTTTTCCACCTCGTCGGCGATGACCACGGCTTGGTCGTCCAGCAAGGTCAGCGGACGCGGTTCCTTGACCCACTGAACGAAGCTGGAAGGCGAGAGGTGAAGGTACTCGGGTAACCGGAGGACCGCTGTATCTCCTTCCAGAAAGGGTCCAACTTCTTTTCCCAAAACAAAAAGAAGAAAGGAGGAGACGAAATTTGTCAATGTTCCGGTGCGTCGATCGGAAACGTGTCAGGGAAAAGGAAGGGGCTAATCCCTTTTTGGAAATGTCTCTGGTAAGACGAGAAAGGAAAGAGGGAAATCTTATATATATTATCCTATTCCGTATTCCGTATTCCGTATTCCATATTCCATATTCCATATTCCATATTCCATATTCCATATTCCATATTCCATATTCCATATTCCATATTCCATATTCCATATTCTATTCTATTCTATTCTATTCTATTCTATTCTATTCTATTCTATTCTATTCTATTCTATTCTATTCCATTCCATTCCATTCCATTCTCCTATCCTATCCTATCCTATCCTATCCTATCCTATCCTATCCTATCCTATCCTATCCTATCCTATCCTATCCTATCCTATCCTATCCTATCCTAGTATAGCTGGCACCTGCTCAATAGTAGTAACTGTGAGAGGGATCTTGGAGTCCTAGCGGACAATCCTATTTGAGCCAGTTGTGTGCTGCAGCGGCCAAAAGGGCCAATGCAATCCTAAAATGCATTCATATCTATAATCAACATCATGTGAAGTGTTAATACTACTTTATAAGGCCTTGGTAAGGCCACACTTGGAATCCTGCATTCAGTTTTGGTCACCACGGAGTAAAAAAGACATTGAGACTCTAGAAAGAGTGCAGAGAAGAGCAACGAAGCGGATTAGGGGACTGGAGGCTAAAACATAGGAAGAACGGTTGCAGGAACTGGGTATGTCTAGTTTGATGAAAAGAAGGACTAGGGGAGACATGAGAGCATCTTCCAATATCTCAGGGGCTGCCCCAAAGAAGAGGGAGTCAAGCTATTCTCCAAAGCACCTGAGGGCAGGACAAGAAGCAACGGGTGGAAACTCATCAAGGAGAGAAACAACTTAGAACTAAGGAGACATATTCGTGCATTTGGTTTTCCCTGCCTAACTGCAAGGCTGTGTTTTTCTCACCACTCACTCCATCTTACCGATCGATGTTCCTTCCAGGGCGAAATAAAATCTCAGTCCAGAAGGGTTTAACAGTTGAAAGCGGCTTAAATCGTAAGCTTCAACTCCCAGAGTTTTTGGGATCAGGGCATGGAGCCTCACTTCTGCCCAGAAAAGATTGGGGTAAAAATCGTCATCCTGTATCGATAGGAGGGTCAGGATACGGCTGCGGTTGCCCACCGTTATCCTCAGAGTCCTGTTTCCCACGGATCCCAACCGCTGTCGGTAGCTGCAAGGAAAAAAGACGATCTGTGAAAAGAAAATTACAGGTTGCCCTTAACTAAACGACCACAATGGAGGCCAAAATTAAGTCCTATCCTATCCTATCCTATCCTATCCTATCCTATCCTATCCTATCCTATCCTATCCTATCCTATCCTATCCTGATCCTGATCCTGATCCTGATCCTGATCCTAATCTTAATTTCTAATTAATTTCTTAATTTCTTAATTTCTTAATTTCTTAATTTCTTAATTTCTTAATTTCTATTCTATTCTATTCTGTTCTGTTCTGTTCTGTTCTGTTCTGTTCTGTTCTGTTCTATTCTATTTACTCTACTTTCTATTCTATTCTATTCTATTCTATTCTATTCTATTCTATTCTATTCTATTCTATTCTATTCTATTCTATTTACTCTACTTTCTATTCTATTCTATTCTATTCTATTCTATTCTATTCTATTCTATTCTATTCTATTCTATTCTATTCTATTCTATTCTATTCTATTTCTATTTCTATTTCTATTTCTATTTCTATTTCTATTTCTATTTCTATTTCTATTTCTGCTTCTATTCTCTCGTTTCCTTTCTTCTCCCCTCTTCTTCCTATCTGTCCCTCTAGTCCTCTCTCCATTCTCTCTCCATTATTGTGTTTCTTTTCAATTCAATATATTTTCAATATGTTATTTGAACAACCCTGATTCTCTATTTACCTACGTTTTCCTTTCGATTTCTTTTCTATTTTACTGGTTACGCATATATCATCATTAACGTACGTTTATATAATAACACCTTTTTCGTTTTCCCCCTCTTTCCCCCTTTTTCATTTACTCAGGTGTCATCTAGGTTTCTATTCCTTTTTTTTTTTGTCTTTCCTCTCATTTACTTTTACCCTATATCCAATTTGTTAAATCTCTAACCTGGGGACCATCTGCGCCTTAAGAATTTCCTAGGAAATGCCCAATATATACCCATCTCTTACCATCTCGAACGGGCCGAGCTGGTTAAGAAACCTGTTTCTTCGCGGCCTTGCCCAGCAACCTTTACCTGTGGAACTGCGGGCTCTGTCCCGTGTAAAACTTGTACCAGATCACGCTGGGCGAACGTCGGTCGGCGGAAGGCGAGACGGAGACGTGGAAAGTGACGCGTGGCTCTTTCACGTGGAGGAGACACACCTGCTCGCCCATCTCGTCACAAACGGAAGCGTCGGACACGGTGATGTGGAAGGCAGGGGCTGCAAATTTTGAAATTGTTTTTTTTAAAGAAGAAGCAACAGCAGCAAGCAAGCAAACCAAATAATGATAGCTGGATATTTTTTCGTCCCTTTTCTTTACCTCGCCTTGTGGAAAAGGACATTACCTAGTGCTGGAAGGGACCTCGGAGGTTTTCCACTGCCCAAGGCAGGAGATCTTATACCATCCTAGACTAAAACAATGTCCTTTGCTTCCTCCAGTCTCAAGCAGGTGATTTTAAAAGATTTAAAAGAGTACAAATAGATGGCAATTTTTTTTCTGTCTTCTTTTTCTTTTTTTTTACTTCTTCTTTCTCCATCAAGCCCAGAAATAGTCCCAAGCAGGCTGGTTTAAAAATATTTTTAAAAGTACAAATAAATGCCAATCTTTCTTTCTTTCTTTCTTTCTTTCTTTCTTTCTTTCTTTCTTTCTTTCTTTCTTTCTTTCTTCTTTCTTTCTGTTTCTTTATCTCTCTCTGTCTTTCTTTATCTTCCTTTCACTCTTTCTTTCTTTCACTCTTTCTTTCTTTCTCTCTCTCTCTCTCTTTTTCTACCTTTCTCATTCAAGCCCAGAAATAGTCCCAAGGAGGCTAGTTTAAAAAAAAATTTAAAAGTACAAATAAATGCCAATCTTTCTTTCTTTATCTCTCTGTCTCTTTTTTTCTTTCACTCTTTCTTTCACTCTTTCTTTCTTTCTCTCTCTCTCTCTTTCTTTCTACTTTTCTCCATCAAGCCCAGAAATAGTCCCAAGCAGGTTAGTTTAAAAAAATTTTTAACGTACAAATGGATGCCAATTTTTTCTTTGTTTTTCTTTCTTTCTCTCTCTCTCTCTCTCTCATTCTCTCTTTCTCCATCAAGTCCAGAAATTGTCCCAAGCAGGCTACTTTAAAAAAAATGTAAAACTATAAATAGATGCCAATATTTTATCTTTCTTTCTTTCTCTTTTTTCCTTTCTTTCTTTCTTTCTCTCTTTCTTTCCTTCCTTCCTTCCTTCTTTCTTTTTTCTTTTCTTTCCTTCCTGCCTTCCTTTCTCTTTCTCTCTCTCTTTTTTTCTTCTTTCTTGGTCAAACCCAGAACTAATTCCCTGAATTCTCCCACCAGCATAATTAATTCCCAACTGTGAGGTGGTGGGCTCCGTCTGTATCCCAGAATTCCACCGGGCGTTCAGGAGAATGCTGGGAGTCGAAGTCCCCACCCCTTGGAAGCTGCTGAGGTCACCTAAAAGGACCTCAGGTGGAAGAAAGCCGTTGAGTGGGACTTGCCTTGGCAAAGACTGATCCCGTCTCCATCGTAACCCGGCAAGCAACGGCAATAAAACTCCGAAGAAAGCTCGTCCAGTTGGCAAATCGCTTTTGGGTGGCATGGCATCTTCCGGCGGGCGCATTCGGGTTTATATGGATCTAAGGAGGAGAAGAGAAACAATAGAGCGAGGAATAATCCATGCATCACCAGGTATTGCAATGTCAATGAACCATACTTTTTTCTTTTCAACTACTCTTATGTCAGGTGTGTTGTGGACCAAGTGCCTGTCAGTCTGAATCCTAAAATCCCACAAGATCTTGAGTTTCTCATTCTCTAAAAACTTTCTCAACCTGATGTTCCCAGTGGTTTTTGCTGTACTCAAATCCAAACTTCTGGCACAATTTCCAGTGAATGATCTTAGCAACGCGGTCATGGCGTTGTAGGTAGTCGGTTTGTGAAATATTTATTATTATTATTATTATTATTATTATTATTATTATTATTATTATTATTATTATTATTATTATTATTATTATTATTATTATTCCTGTATCCATGGGAACATAAAAGTGGAAAAAGTTATAGAAAATGAGAAGGTGCGAAGATCTTGTGGGACTTTCGAAAAGAGACGGATCGTCACTTGGAACACAACACGCCAGATATCACAGATGTCGAAAACCGAAACGTACAATTGATTGACATCACGGTACCAGGAGACGCCAGAAGAAAAAGAACTGGGAAAAAAAATCACGAAATATCGTGACCTGGCCATCGAAACTACGCGACTATCGATGAAACATGTAACAGTGATACCCAATATCATCGGGACACTTGGTACCATGTCTAAGAATTTTATAAGATGTATCAACAAATTGCAGCTTCCTGCAATAACACCAGCAGAAGTGCAAAAAACTGCGCTACTCGGAACATCGTACATCTTAAGAAGGTACTTGGTTGATCCCCAGGATGCTGGCAGCAACCATTAGTACCAGTCAATGGTATTTGCGAAGCATTTTTGAATGTTCAGTTGACTTGAGTTTCATGTTTAATGAATAAAGATAATAATAATAATAATAATATCCTTTATTGTCATTGTACATCATGTATACAACGAAATTGGTTTAGCCTCTACTGGTGCAACCCATGAACAGAAAATGCAAAATACATTTATGATGTCTGTTATTCTGTATTCTATTTTCCCACATCAAACTAGGGTCAGAGCCAAAACGAGAAAGACAGCACTAGAAATTCATGATCATTTCATTTATTGATTGAGTGATCAGCGTTTTTATCCTGCCTTTATTACTGTCTAAGTAACTCAAGGCACCTGTATTATTTTTAACCAGCCATTTGAGGGGGGAAATTAAGAGTCTGATGCGTTTTAAAATAAGGGGTGGGGGAAAATATAACACAGGAAATTGAAAATAGTCACGGAGACAAGAGGGCTCTGAATTCTTAGGGTCTGTCCAAGCAACTCACCATGAATCAGATTTTCACCCTGCAGGGTGGAGAGGATGATGAAGAAGGAGAGGGGAAGGTAGGAAACTCTTCTGCATTTTGATTGAGGGGTGGGGGAAGTCTCTTTTTCTCGCCAACCTCTCATCCTTCGGCCTAAGAACGCGAGCGAATCGTCACCAGCACCGTGTCCATCATTGTCCGGTCGGGACGTGCGTCGGCATTCAAAGAACCAGGAGAGTCCGTTTCATTTCAAACCGTTCTGAAAATTCCAGTTCTGGATTCTAGCCAACGCCCTCCCACCCCTGGAGATTTCATCATCTTCCAAAGTGGCATGGTAGGGCCAGAAGATAGGCTGGCCGAAGAGACCTGGATGAGAAAGCATCCAACGACTGGCTAGAGATTCCCGATGGAAATCGAATCCTCGCCGCGTTTCCCGGCGCAAGGCCGAAATGAAGAGTTTGAAGATGTGGGCGGAACAAGGATGAAAATATGCGTAGCTTCCTTGCTTTGGCAAAATATCCACCGGTCAACGAACCCCAGGGTGTCTTTAGCACCCCAAAAAAAATTGATGTAGGAGATGACTAGGCTGAGCCCGAAGGAGGGAGGGAGGGGTCACGCGCGTCATCGGTCTGGAGTCATCTTTGCAACCACAAGAGTCCAGTCTGCCTTAAGTTATGTTCGCTCTTATCTACTACCAATTTGCTCTGGAGTAGAGTTGGACCCCTTCTTTTCGGTGGCAGACCCTCAGATATTGGAAGAATTGCTATCATGTCCCCCCCCTATTCCTTCTTATCAAAGTTAGAATATTTTGGATAGGTGATGCGATACCCAGAAAAATACGGCATACTTCACTTAATCCTCCAAGGGAAGATTGAAGGCGAACGAGGAGGTCCAAGCTGAAGGAGAACATCATGGCTTCAAAAATCAAAGGAACCAGCTTGGGCAAAACTCAAAAGCACTTTTTTGGGCAGCTGTTGATAAAAATAGGCTCGCGCCACATGATCGCCATCATCCGATGACGGATATGGCACAAGAAGAAGATATTCCCAAATCCTGCAGCCGTTCTTCATATGTTTTACCCTCCAGGCCTTCAATCCTCTTTGTTGCTCTATTTGGTCCCCCACTTTTTCCAAAGTCTTTCTTGTAATACGGGGGACCAAAACTGGATGCTGTATTCCAGGTGCGGCCTTACTAAGGCTTTACAAACCGGTGCCAATACTTCAACTACCAAGCGTACTAATTACAGTTAATAATCATACTAATGCACAAGAAAAGGGGGGGAAAAAACATGAGTGCCATCGTTTAATTGTAGACAGGAAAAGGAACAGCTCGGGAGCAGAATAAGAAAGTCGAGAGATGGTGGTGTTTTTTTTGGAGGGGGGATTAAAAAAAAAGTGGGGGGATTTATTATTTCCCTCCGGCCTTTTTCTTATGAGTCGGTGGTGGGGCAGGCTCGGAGCTGAGCGACGGGACCTTCACTCCTTTCTGCTTCAGCATTTGGTGGAAATCGAGACGGTCGGTTATGATTTTCTGAAAGAGAGGGGTGTCAGTCAGGAAGGGGAGGGGGCAGCCTCCCCAGGGCAGGGGTTTCTCCCTCCTCCTCACCCCCCCTCTGCCTTTCCACCATCCCAAACTACTCCAGGTTACCTGCAAGGCCTCTAAAACCTCTTCGTCTGTGATTTCTGCCTGCGGGGACTTGGTGCCGGGGGTGCTGTAAGCGGCTTGGATAATTTTGCTGCGGAATCTTTCAAACTTTCAAAGAAAGAGAGAGAAAAGAAGAGAAGAGAATAATTTGAGTTGGAAGGGGCCTTGGAGGTCTTCTAGTCCAACCCCCTGCTTAGGCAGGAAACCCTACACCACTTCAGACAGATGGCTATCCAACCTCTTCTTTAAAAACTTCCAGTGGTGGAGCATTCACAACTTCTAGTGGCAAATTGTTCCACTGGCTAATTGTTAGAAAATTTCTCCTTGGTTCCAGGCTGCTTCTCTCTTGATGAGTTTCCACCCGTTGCCTTCAGGTGCTTTGGAGAATAGCTTGACTCCCTCTTCTTTGGGGGCAGCCCCTGAGATATCAGAAGACTGCTAACGGAACAATTCAAACTCGGACCACACGTCTTCTGAATAGTTTTTAATCCCAGAGCTATAATTGCACTCGACAATGAACTAAAGGGCCACCATCCGTGAGCTGTTGGACAGCATGACTTGGTCTGCTGTGTGGATGCTTGGGTGGTTTAGGGGTGGGGAATTTTCGGTGGGGGGGTGAGGGGGGTGCCTGGGGATTATCATACGTGTTGGGCTTGTTCTCTGGGTCTTATGTGAATTTCGTTGTATGGGTATACTGTGTATATATGTACAATGACAATAAACTTTATATATATATATATATATATATATCATGTCTCCCCTAGTCCTTCTTTTCATCATACTAGCCATACCCAGTTCCTGCAATTGTTGGTTTTTTTTAAATTTGATTTATATGCCGCCCTTCTCCGGAGACTCAGGGCTGCTTACAATGCGTTAAGCAACAGCCTTCATACTTTTGTATATTTTATACAAAGTCAGCTTATTGCCCCCACAAACTGGCTCCTCAATTGACCTACCTTAGAAAGGATGGAAGGCTGAGTCAACCTGGAGCCTGGGGAGATTCGAACTTACAGTCATTGCAGACAGCTGGTGTTTAATCACAATGTATTAGTCTGCTGAGCTAGGCAGGCTCATATATTTTAGCCTCCAGTCCCCTCATCCTCTTGGTTACTCTTCTCTGTCCTCTTTCCAGTCTCCACATCTTCTTTAGAGGGAAGCATAAAGCTGGAGGAACGTAGAATGGGAGGAACGAGGCAGCTGCTAGTGACTTCCTAAGATTTGATGTTTGGCTCCCAGCTGCCCTTGCGAGGTAGACCACATTAGAGCCCCAAGGTCATGCCAGGATAATGGTATTTTTATTACAAGGATACAGTGCAGGTACTGTGTTTCCCCGAAAATCAGACCCTGACTTATATTTTTTTGAACCTTGAAATAAACGCTTGGCCTTACTGCCATGCGCTCAAAAGCCCGATTGAGCTCATTATCAGGGGAATGTCTTATTTTGGGAGAAACAAGGTATGTATCTATCTAATCTATCAGTTATCTCTCTCTCTCTCTCTCTCACTCTCTCTATTTATCAGCTATCTATCAGCTACCTATCATCCATCCATCTATCTATCTATCCATCCATCCATCCATCCATCCATCCATCCATCTACCGTGTTTCCCCAAAAATCAGACCCTGTCTTATATTTTTTTGAACCCTGAAATAAGCGCTTGGCCTTACTGCCATGCGCTCAAAAGCCCGATTGGGCTCATTATCAGGGGAATGTCTTATTTTGGGAGAAACAGGGGAGTTCTCGGCTTGCAACATTTAGTGACCGTTTGAAGTTACAATGGCATTGAAACAAAATGAGTTGGGTTTTTTTCTTTTCTTTCTTTCTTTTTTTTGGCAGCTGCAACACCCTGCTGGCTCATAGTTAAGTGATCGTTACTAAGACGCCTAGGAAGCAGTTACTGCTCTTGAGCCAGGGAGAGGCAGTCCTCGGCTTACAAGAGTTCATTTAGTAACCGTTCGAAGTGACAACGGCACACTTACGAGCGTTGCAGCGTCCCCGTGGACACGTGATCAAAATTCGGACGCTTGGCAAAGCGGTTACTGTTTATGAGGGTCGCGCTGTCCCCCTCCACCCCCCCCCCAGGATCCCCGTGATTCACTTTCACGCCCGTCCGACCAAGCGAAGTCGATGAGGGAAGCCGGATTCATTTAATGACCGGCTTCCCAAGCTTACCCGGGCGCTGACGCTCTCCAGGGTGACTCTGGTCTGCTGTTCCGCCCGTTGCAAAATCTCCAGCTGCTTCTGGAGTTCATCCTGGCTGCTCAGCTGCTTCCCGGCCCGATGCTGGTTCACCAGGAACTCGGAGTGAAGCTGCTGGACGTTGCTTTGCAAAGTGTGGATGGCCTGGTCTCGGTCTGCCAGCTGGACTTCCAGCCTGGTCACCTCCTGTGCAGGAAGGATGAGGAGGAAAAAGAAAAGGGCAAGATTAGAGGGTCTTTTTCAGGGCACCCCTAGAATAGAAATAGGAAGAGAACATAGGAAGACAAGTAGGACGAGGACTAGGAAAGGACAGAAAGCAGAATGGAATGGAATGGAATGGAATGGAATGGAATGGAATGGAAAGGAAAAGAAAAGAAAAGAAAAGAAAAGAAAAGAAAAGAAAAGAAAAGAAAAGAAAAGAAAACATAGAATAGAATAGAATAGAAACATAGAATAGAATAGAATAGAATAGAATAGAATAGAATAGAATAGAATAGAATAGAATAGAATAGAATAGAATAGAATAGAATAGAATAGAATAGAATAGAAACATAGAGTAGAATAGAATAGAATAGAATAGAATAGAATAGAATAGAATAGAATAGAATAGAATAGAATAGAATAGAATAGAATAGAATAGAATAGAAACATAGAGTAGAATAGAATAGAATAGAATAGAATAGAATAGAATAGAATAGAATAGAATAGAATAGAATAGAATAGAATAGAATAGAATAGAATAGAACCTGTAAAGGGGAGAGGAGAATTGTACTTTCAAATCTGCAACCTTCAGCCAATGTAGATTTACAGCAAAGTAAAATTATCCCACAAGGCCTTGGAGCAGCAATCCACAGTTAAGAGATCCAAGGGAAGCGGGGGGGGTGGTGGTGTTTCCTTACCTGTCGGAGTCTGCAATTCTCTCTCTCGATGGTGCCCATCATTTCTTCGTGTTTCCTCTCCTCCCGTAAGTTGGAAAACTAAGAAGGGAAGGCGGAAGTGGTGAAAAGCTCCTGCGCTGGGGATTTCCAGCAAGCAATCTTCATCCCTGCCCCCCCCCCATTTTTTTAAAAAAAGGAATGCACAAAAACGAGAATCCGTGGGATTCTTGCCCCCCCACAAGCAAATTAGTTAGCAGAGCGCTGCAGCTGGCCCATCCATCACATCTTTCCTTCCTTCCTTCCTTCCTTCCTTCCTTCCTTCCTTCCTTCCTTCCTTCCTTCCTTCCTTCCTTCCATCTTTCCCATCCATCATATTTTTCCTTCCTTCCTTCCTTCCCATCCATCACATTTTTCCTTCCTTCCTTCCTTCCCATCCATCACATCTTCCCTTCCTTCCATCTTGCCCATCCATTACATTTTTCCTTCCTTCCTTCCATCTTTCCCATCCTTCCTTCCTTCCTTCCTTCCTTCCTTCCTTCCTTCCTTCCTTCCTTCCTTCCTTCCTTCCTTCCTCTCTCCCTCCCTCCCTCCCTCCCTCCCTCCCTCCCTTCCCATCCATCACATCTTCCCTTCCTTCCTTCCTTCCTTGCTGGGAGCAGAGTCCGAAGGCCGACCCTGTAAAATCCATTTTTCTCGCCCGCCCTTTACCGTCCTTGCAAGCCAAGCCCGTTGACCGACCTTATTCGACATGGCCTCCAGCTGTTCGCCTCGTTCCCGGAGTTCCTTCTGCAAAGATTCTTTCTCCACCTCAGCTTTCCGGAGCTGGGATTCCCCGAAGGACAACTCTCGTTGCAGGGATGAAATCGTGCCTGGAGAAAGAAGCGGGAGGGCAGCAGGGCACTCCTCTCTACTCCTCTACTCTACTACTCTCTATTACTCTACGCTCTTACTCTACCATTCTACTCCACTACTCTACTTTACTCTATTACTCAATTCTACTCTATTACTCTACTCTACTCTACTCTACTCTATTAATTCTATTTTATTTCCAATTTCAGTTCCAATTCTTCTGTTCTTCATCCGTTCTCTTCTGTTCTGTTCTATTCTATTTTATTTTCTACTCTATTCTTTCTATTTTCTTTTTTTTTCTTCTTTTCTTTTCTTCTTTTCTTTTCTTTTCTTCTTTTTTCTCTTCTCTTCTCTTCTCTTCTCTTCCCTTCCCTCCCTTCCTTTCCCTTCTTCTATCTTCCTTTCCTTTCCTTTCCTTTCCTTTCCTTTCCTTTCCTTTCCTTTCCTTTCCTTTCCTTCCCTTCCCTTCCCTTCCCTTCCTTTCCCTTCTCCTCTCCTCTCCTCTCCTCTCCTCTCCTCTCCTCTCCTCTCCTCTCCTCTCCTCTCCTCTCCTCTCCTTTTTTTCCTCTTTCCAATTCCAACTCCAATTCTTCTGTTCTGTTCTGTACATCTCTCCTCTCCTCGACTCCATTCTGTTTTCCATTCTGGGTTCTGGAGGACCCCAGGGGTACCTGTGGCCAGCTCGTACTCGTTCCGCACTTTCTGCAGCTCTTCGTAGAGGATTTCGTTCACCTTCTGGAACTCCAGCAGCTTGTAGAGGATCAAGGTGCTATCCGAGTCTTCCAGATCGCTCAAGTTGCCTTCCCTCATTCTGGATTCGCTGCTGGAGAGCATGTCCTCCTCTATTTCCACCAGGCTCTGGAATGCGGGGGGAACGGGGAACGAGGGTGGGTGGGAAGGGAAGGGGGAAATCCCATCGTCTTTCTGATGCTTCAAAGACAGCGGAAGGCACTGCGGTAACTTTATCCGCGAATGCAGGCCGCGAGCGAGCCCGAAGCCTTAGCGATGCTAAGCGAGGCGGCCGTTAAGTGAGCTTTGCCCTCTTTTACGACTTTTCTTGCCAGGGTCATTAAAAAGGGAATCGCTGCGGTCGGTAAGTTAACTCGTGGATCCCCCCGTTGATTTTGCTCCTCGGGAGGTCGCAAAAGTGGAATTGCGTGACCACCCCCCCCGGGACGCGGCGACGGTCGTAAATACGAGTCCGTTGCCAAGCGTGGGAATTCTGGTCACGTGACTGTGGGGAAGCCGCGACGGTCACAAGTGTGAAAAGCGGCTTTTCGGTCACTTTTTTCAACGCTGTCGTAACTCCGAACGGGCGCTAAACCAAGTTGTAAGTCGAGGACTATCTGTAAAGTCCTCGGCTTACGACAGTTCACTGAACGACCATCCAAAGTCACCCCGGCACTGAAAAAAGCGAATTAGGACTTAGGTTTTTCACGCTTTTGAGACCATCGCAGCCTCCCGGCGGTCGCACGATCAAAATCCTCAGGCTTGGCAACGGACTCGCATTTACGATGGCCGCCATGCCCCGGCGTGACACGATTCTCCTTTTGCGACCTTCCCGAGCCAAACTCAACAGGGAAAAGCCAGTTTCACTTAACGACCGTGTTCCTAATTGAACAGCTGCCGTTAATTCGCTCCGAAAGCTCGTCGAATGGGGTAAAATTCACTGAACGCACGTCAGGTTTGGGGCTCCACTGTGGTCCTAAGTCAAGGACCTCCCACGGACGAGTTGTGATTTTCTCTACGGGCGGCCCTCGACTTCACAACAATCTGTTCAGTGGCCATTCGATAAATTTTGGGCTCCACCGTGGTCGTTAAGTCGAGGACTAGCCTGTATTCCCGCCCCGTCCAGGCGTTTCTCCGGGTCTTTTACCGACCCCGTTTTTTGGGGGGGCCTTCCTACCTCCTTCTCGAAGTGGTTCAGCTCTCCCTGCTCTCTTAAGAGCTCTTTCCTCACAAGCAGCGCTTTCGAATCCAGCGCCTGCTCCGACCGGCTCAGCAGCTCTTTCAGGCGCTCGAACTCCTGACTCGAGTCTTCCGACAGGCTGACCTGATCCACGTAGAGCGAGGGAATGCTCTTCTGCCCGAGGTCGGACGATCGGCGGACGCCCTGCGTGGGCAGCTGCGGGGTCAGGTCCCATTCGGACGAAGCCTCCGCTTTGACACCCTTCTGCGAAGGAGATTTCGAAAGCAAAACCTGATGGAGGAGGCGGGGGTTTCTGCAGCTGGGGCAATTCTGAAGGTTTGGGATCGGCAGGAGATAATGTGGCTAGTCCTCAATTTACGACGGTAAGGAAGCCTGCCCGTGATGGCCATAAATTGAGGATTAGTTGTGTTGCCTTCAATGCATTTTTCTCTATTCTATTCCTATTCTATTTTTATTCTCTATTCTATTCTATTCCATATTCCATTCCATTCCATTCCTCTATTCTGTCCTGTTCTGTCCTGTTCTTATTCTATTCTAATTCATTCTATTCTATTCTAAATTAATTCTAATTCTAATTCTAATTCTAATTCTAATTCTAATTCTAATTCTAATTCTAATTCTAATTCTAATTCTAATTCTAATTCTAATTCTAATTCTAATTCTAATTCTAATTCTAATTCTAATTCTAATTCTAATTCTAATTCTAATTCTAATTCTAATTCTAATTCTAATTCACTCCACTCTCCACTCCACTCCATTTTATTCTAACCTGCTATGGCGTGAACGGTATGTAAGCCAACCTCAAGGGCTTATTGCTATTGCCATTAATAAATCTCACTATGACTGTTTCCTAATATGATTCGATTGCTTATTTGTACCCTATGACTATCACTAAGTGTTGTATTTTATGATTCTTGACAAATGTATCTTTTCTTTTTATGTACACTGAGAGCGTAGGCACCAAAGACAAATTCCTTGTGTGTCCAATCACACTTGGCCAATAAAGAATTCTATTTCTATTTCTATTTCTATTTCTATTTCTATTTCTATTTCTATTTCTATTTCTATTTCTATTTCTATTTCTATTTCTATTTCTATTATTTCTATTTCTATTTCTATTTCTATTTCTAATTCTATTCTATTTCTTATTCTTATCCTTATTTCTATTCTATTTCTAATTCTATTCTATTTCTTCTTCTTCTTCTTCTTCTTCTTCTTCTTCTTCTTCTTCTTCTTCTTCTTCTTCTTCTTCTTCTTCTTCTTCATCCTTATCCTTATCCTTATCCTTATCCTTATTTCATTTCTATTTCTATTTCTATTTCTATTTCTATTTCTATTATTTCTATTTCTATTTCTATTTCTATTTCTAATTCTATTCTATTTCTTATTCTTATCCTTATTTCTATTCTATTTCTAATTCTATTCTATTTCTTCTTCTTCTTCTTCTTCTTCTTCTTCTTCTTCTTCTTCTTCTTCTTCTTCTTCTTCTTCTTCTTCTTCTTCTTCTTCTTCCTTATCCTTATCCTTATCCTTATCCTTATCCTTATCCTTATCCTTATTTCATTTCTATTTCTATTTCTATTTCTATTTCTATTTCTATTTCTATTTCTATTTCTATTTCTATTTCTATTTCTATTTCTATTTCTATTTCTATTTCTTATTCTTATTCTTATCCTTATCCTTATCCTTATCCTTATTTCTATTTCTATTTCTATTTCTAATTCTATTTCTTATCCTTATTCTTCTTATTCTTATTTATTCTTATCCTTATCCTTATCCTTATCCTTATCGTTATCTCTATTTCTATTTCTTTTCTATTTCTATTTCTATTTCTATTTCTATTATTTCTTATTCTTATCCTTATCCTTATCCTCATCCTCATCCTCATCCTCATCCTCATCCTCATCCTCATCCTCATCCTCCTCATCCTCATCCTTATCCTTATCCTTATTTCTAATTCTATTTCTTATTCTTATTCTTATTCTTATTCTTATTCTTATTCTTATTCTTATTCTTATTCTTATTCTTATTTATCCTTATCCTTATCCTTATCCTTATCCTTATCCTTATCCTTATCCTTATCTCTATTTCTATTTCTATTTCTATTTCTATTTCTAATTCTATTTCTTATTCTTATTCTTATTCTTATTCTTATTCTTATTCTTATTCTTATTCTTATTCTTATTCTTATTTATCCTTATCCTTATCCTTATCCTTATCCTTATCCTTATCCTTATCCTTATCCTTATCCTTATCCTTATCCTTATCCTTATCCTTATCCTTATCCTATAAAATTTTGTGGCTTGTGAGGGGGGGGTTTCCGGCAGCTATGAAGGCTCGAGACAAGCCTGGGAAGCGAAGAAAAGAGAGCGAGGTTACCTCTTCTGAAGTTGTCTCTAAAATAGAGGCCTGCCATTTCAGGAGCTGCTCCAGTTGCTTGTGCATTGCCTGGACCTCTTCCCGCAGAACGGCGATCACTTCCTCCTTCCGGATACACTCGGCTTCAAAAGGAGCCAGGCGGGTAACCTCTTCCGCCAACTTATTAAGACTCAGATCCTGGGAAGGGATGGAACAAAAATTCCTTTTAGACCAACATTCCCACGATAAATACCCCCTTCCAGATTTTCTATTCTAGACCTCCACGGGACTCGCAAGCGAACGACAGCTGCCTCTTGTTCCACCTAGACCACGCCTAGAGTCCTGCATCCAGTTTTGGACGCCACACTATAAAAAAAGATGTGGAGACTCTGGAAAGAGTGCAGAGAAGAGCAACCAGGATGATGAGGGGACTTCCAACTCGGTCCATCTGTTAATTTGCAATCTGTTCCTTGCAAACTGCTCCCTTCCTCCCCTTTTCTGACCGCTTCACCCCAAATCGAATGGCAAGACGTTCGTCTTAAAAATGCCCTGCCTTTTTTTTTTTAAATTAAACTTTTGCAAGTCGGAAAAGGAGCCGACGGGCTCCTGGTTCCGTCCGTGCCTTCCGTGGGCAAACGTGACTCTCTTTTTATCACGAAACATCCCCCGGCCAAACCCTCTTCCGCCCTTGTGGGCTTGCAGGTTCGAATCCTCACCTTCTCATGGAGCACGGGGATGTACCAGGGCATCTTGTTGCCGGAGTGGGCTTTACCCTGGGGGACAATGCCTTCCGTGAAGCTCTTCCATTTGGGCAAGACAAGCTCCGAGGAGGAAGAGGGATGAACTGGGAAGAGAAATGTCACTCAAAGGCAACCCAAAGAGGAAAGTCTGCACCCCAAGGGCTGCTGGATCTCCCCCTCTTTTGGGGGGATGTGGGGGGGGAACAGAGGCCGGCCTATAGAAGAGATTCTTTGTAGTTCAGGGTTGAAACGGGGGGGGGGGGGCTTGGTGGTCTCTGAGCTGAGTGATTTTCTTGCAGAGGCTTCACAACCCAGCTAGGGAGCGTCATCAGTGCTAGAAGGGAGTGGAGAGGAGGAGGAGGAGGAGGAGGAGGAGGAGGAGGAGGAGGAGGAGGAGGAGGAGGAGGAGGAGGAGGAGGAGGAGGAGGAGGAGGAGGAGGAGGAGGAGGAGGAGGAGGAGGAGGAGGAGGAGGAGAATTGCGGGGTCCTTGGTTTAAGTTAAACCAAGACATAGAGGAGGCATAGAGGAGTAATGCCTCCTACAAAGGCAGCATTTAAGATCCAGCTGCCTGCAATTACTTGCGAGTTCAATCCCAGCCAGGCTCAAGGTCGACTCAGCCTTCCATCCTTTATAAGGTGGGTCAATTGAGGACCCAGTTTGTTGGGGGCAATAAGCTGACTTTGTATAAATATAAATATACAGAAGTACGAAGGCTATTGCTTAACGCACTGTAAGCCGCCCTGAGTCTCCGGAGAAGGGCGGCATATAAATCAAAGTTAAAAAAAAAAAGTTCACACCTTTCAAGGTTGACCAAAGTGCCATTCCTGCTATCAACCTCTTCCGCTTTGGGGGAGGGTGATGTAATTGAACCCAGGCAAAGAAACTTACATCTCATGCGACTCCTTGAGTCCCAAACGTCGGGATTTTGGACCATGGAATTCCAGTCGTCCAGGGATATCTGGGAAGTCAGGCTCATGGTGCTGAGGTTGGTAGGGAGATCCCCAAATCTTGAAAAGCTGCTCGCTGGTGGGGAGAGGAATGGGGTGAGGCGGGGACAGCAAGCAGAGAATTCAACGCTGACTCTTTCGCGTCTGGGGTGGCGCGAAGACTCCTGCCTTGGGGTCCCGGGTTGGACTAAAAGACCTCCGAAGTCCCTTCCAGCCCTGGGATTCTGTGCTATTCCAAGATAAGAGGACTGAAGCTTGAAAAATGTGGATCCACACCGTGCTATGCGGCTGTTTGCATTAGCACGAAACATGGACAGATAGTCCTGGATTTACAACCACCCGTTTAGTGGCCGTTCGAAGCTTACGGCAGCACTCTAAAAAGGACTGTTTTTCACACTTAACGACCGTCACAGCGTCCCCAGGGTTACGTGATCCAAATTCAGACCCTGGGCAACCGACTTGTATTTATGACAGTCACAGTGTCCCAGGGGTGTGTGTGTGTGTGTGTCACGTGATCCCCTTTTCCGATGAGCAAAGTCAACGGGGAGGGGGGGGGAAGAGCCAGATTCATTTAGCAACCATGTGATTCACTTAACGGTTGCAGATATTCCCCAGGAAGGCCGTCGAAAGGGGCAAGAGATTCTTTTCTGGTCCGGTAATGGAACTTTGGGTGGGATGGGGGGGACTCCGTTGCGTTCGTCAAGTCAAGGAATTACCTGCAGGGTACGATTTCACCAACCGCCCAACCAAGCTGGAGTGGGCAAGAGGGAGGCCGAGCAAGTGACAAAATGGACCTGCCAATTGTTGAATCTTTACCCAGGAGCGGTGCCGAAGTCGCCTGGTTGCAATACTGAGGACATCCGGGCCGTTTCAAGAAGCATTTCTGCAGCAACGACGAATCGGAAAATTCATTTGCTGTAATGGAGACCTTCCTTTGTTCCTCGGCCTGAGAGACGAGAGAAAGTTAGAGTCAACGTCTTCTGGTTTATTTTATTTTTTTGTTGTGGCCCCATCCTCTGAGCCTATCCCATTGGAGGAAGGAAGCTCTGAGCAGGAGGAAGAGGAGCCAGCCAGATCTCCCAGCCCCCCCCCCCTCTGGCACCGTCTCAGGTGCCAGCTGAAAGAGAGCCAAGTAGTGGGGAAACAGGTGTCTCAGATGAGAGTGAGGAAGAGACGTCATTCCTGGACGCACGCCAAAGAAGGCGAGAGAAAAGATTACTGCAGCTGCGGCGTATGAGGAAATAGATCTGAGTCATTGATTGGAGTCACAGGATCAGTGAGTAACTGGACCACACCCAGAAGCCTATCTATATAAGACAGGACAGTGGGTCAAGAAGTTGTGACGAACAAAGCTAAACAAACATAGCAACCTCGTAGTCTTGGAAGCTAGATGAACGGCAAAGCTATGTAGGTGATTTTCTTGTTTGTGTAAACTAATAAAGTCCTTGGCAGACGGTGTGCATATCGCTGCCAAGGTTGAGATAAGAACTGTGGAGTGTGCCAAGTGATTCTTAACCCTCGGCTGGCTGTGTTTTTGTGGGTCTCTGAAGGGGGGGGACAGATCATTGAGATTTATTTCTCAAGTGTATATAAGGTAGCAGATAAAATAATAAACACGATTATGAATACAGGAAATGGATACGGATAAATGGGGGACAGTAGGACAGGGGGGGCAGGCAGGTTCGTGCGCTTATTTATTTTATTTATTTATTTATAATCGGACTTATATGCCGTCCTTCTCCGTGAGGACTCAGGGCGGCTCACAACAATAAAACACCAGTCCAGATTAAAATTCAAACACTAAAAACTAAAATGTCCATTAAAAACCCATTCAGTCCAGGTGAAACAACACATTTTAACGTCACGGTGGAAAGAGCGAAGGTCGAAGGCTACCCAGAGCTCCAAATATTTTCCTTTTCCAAGTATTAGTACGACTAATGATCCTTTTGCAAGTTGACCAGTTGAGCCATTGCATACCTGCTTCTCATAGTAACGTCTGACAGCGTGAAACGCTTTACTGGGATGAATTTTTTCAAGGCCTGGATGATTCCACACGAGTGGCTGTTGGGGGGAACTCGTCTTCCGTAACTCGCCGATCCCCTTCGTCATTAAGGTAAGATTTTTCTCCATGAATGCGGAAACCTCGTCCTCTCTTCCACCTAAAAAGCCCTGGAATTTTTTTTTAAAAAAATCAAGTTTTAAAAAATTATCGTGCTCCATCAAGATGTTGTCGACTCCATCCCAGATTAATAAATAAGTTTTTTTTAAAAAAAACCAGGTCCTGGTTTGAAAAGGTGGAAATAAAGAGATGATCTCTCTGGCTGTATTTATTTCATTTCTTTAACAAGAAATAACTATGGCTTTCTATCTGCAATTGAAACCTGTGTGGCTAGCCATATTGGGGTGTGGGGGGGTGTAGGGGAAAGCAAGAACATAAAATGATCACCCAGAAAATATTTACGTTAGGAGGAAAAGGCTGGGCAAAACATCGACCAAGATTAAAAGCTAACAATCCTGTATTTTTTATTCCTTGTGCCAATGATAGTTTGAATCACAAGCCGTGCTCAACACTCATGGTTCAAGGGAGCCCATGGCTAAGCCATCTTTGGGCCGGCCCTTCTCTCAGACCAGCCCACCTCACGGGGATGTTGTTGTGGAGAAATAGGAAGAGGAAGGAGTATTATGGATGTTTGCTGAGACAGATAAATGAGATTATAATCAGCAAACATCCATATGTTCCAATATGTACATAATATCTATGTATCTACGTATGTATCTATGCATATCATATCTATCTATCTATCATATCTATCTATCTAATCTATCTAATCTATCTATCTGTCTATCCTATCTATCTATCTCTCTATCATCTATCTACCTTCCTTCCTATCTATCCATCCATCCATCCATGTAAAATATCTATCATCTCTCTCTCTTCTATCTACAATATCTATCTATCATTTGTCTTTCTTTTATCTACAATATCTATCTAATCTGTCTATCTAATCTATCTATCTAATCTATCTATCTGTCTGTCTATCCTATCTATCTATCTCTCTATCATCTATCTACCTTCCTTCCTATCCATCCATCCATCCAATCTATCCATGTAGAATATCTATCATCTCTCTCTCTCTTCTATCTACAATATCTATCTATCATCTGTCTTTCTCTCTCTTCTATCTACAATATCTATCTATCTATCTAATCTATCTATCATATCTATCTATCCTATCCTATCCTATCCTATCCTATCCTATCCTATCCTATCCTATCCTATCCTATCCTATCCTATCCTATCCTATCCTATCCTATCCTATCCATCCGATATTAAATTCATATATAATTCACATATTATTATATAAAGTAATAATTATAGTAGTAGAAGTAGAGGAGTCAAAAATGCAGGATTGGGAGCCAGGCTGAATTCCTCTTCCTTTCTGACGGCTTGAGCAGAGAGTAACCCTTGGGTTTGCCAGGCTGGGGCTGATGGGGATGGTAGTCCATATAGTCTGCAACAGGTTGGAGGAAGCCAGCTTACCTGCCTGAAAATAAACACAGGGAGTAATGCCTCATAGACTCATGTCAATCAACCACCATGACAGACTTGGACGGCTAAATTAACCCACTTTTGAGACCCTCATTGTGATTCACATTGGTGCAACAACAGACTAACTAGGTTTATAAGTAACCTGGTTAAGGCCAAGGAATTTGGGGGGGGGGGTTGGAGGGAAGGGGGTATTATTGTTTATAACAACAACTCAAATTGTTGGGTCCTGTGACCGGTCACCACCCTCAAGCCAATTTTGGGGCCAAAAAGAAACTTCTTCAATTTAAACCTCAGCTATAAATGAGGGAAATTAAAAGCGTCCACTTCTTATTGCAAAGTAACCCAAAATCTCTAACTAGCTTCTTTCCCCTCAGTTCCTCAATGAGGACTAGCTACATGCTGTAGCAGGGTTTATGAGCACGTGATCAAATCCCTCCTCCTCCCCCCTCCCTCCAGGAGGCTCAGGAAAGAAGGGAGGGCGGGGTTTATGGGCATGGAGAACAAAGGGGCGGGGCTAGTTGACGGAGGCGGGGCCAGATAAGACGTTTTTTGGGGGGGGCTCTTACGTTCGCTCCCCACGGACCCCTCACCGCTTTAGGCCCGGGGGTCGCTCAACGGCTCTCGGGCCTCCTTTTTCAGGTAGGCCAGCCTCGGTTGCTTAGCAACGCGAGGGTGGAAAACTTGACGCGCGGTGCGATGACGCCAACCCCTGCGACACCGGGGGGGGGGGCAGCGCATGCGTGATCGAGGGTAGACGGCACGAGAAAGGGCACCTCCGAACGGGCGATTTGATTGGGGCGGATCGGATTCCGGACTCCGCGCATGCGCCTGAGGGTTCCGCTGGATAAGCGTGGATTTGGATCTGGGGAGCTTGCTGGAGGGATCTTAAAAAGGATCGCTTTTTCCGGGCCACTGAGTGCGGGATCGCGGCTGGGATTCCCATCCTTGCAGGTAAGGCAGAAAATCACCAGGTGCAGCTTATCCATCTCTTTCCAACTTGATCCATATTATTATTATTATTATTATTATTATTATTATTATTATTATTATTATTATTATTATTATTAGTCAACTGCACCGGTTGAATTGCAGGCTGCCTGTTGCAAGAAGCTGTTGTTGCACAGGAGGGGGGCGTGAAATTCCTCCCGGTTTTTGCAAAAAAACCGAGCAAAAGCCACTTTCCCTTTTTGCAGCCATCCTTGCAATGCTGCAGAAATTCAACAGGTGCAGCTCGTTGCTTTGCAACCTGGCTGCATGCAGGAAGCTCCCCCCCCCCCCACTTTGATCTTCCTCTTCCTCCTCTTCCTCTCAGTTGCTACCTCCGCCCTTTAAATGCTCCCTGCGTTTTTTCCACACCTGGGTCCCCTTTGTTTGCTAGTAAACTTCAGTTTGTTTGGATCGTGGCTTGTCAAACTAGGCTACCTGATTTCTATTTGCAGGTTGCATTAAAAACCCCCGCCCCTCCAAACCAGGTTTAGGACCTGCACAAACTGGGATTGTAGCTGCTGGTTTATACCTGCAGGGCGGCCAAGGGTTTTATGTTTTTAATAACTGGTAGTCCTCGACGTACGACCACAATTGAGACCCCAAAGTTATGTTGCTCAGCGAGACGGTTCTTAAGTGAGTTTTGCCCCGTTGTTCAGTGAATCACTGCAGTTTTTTCAAGTCCACATGGTGGCTCCCCACTGACTTGGCTTGGATGTCCGTTGCCGAGCGTTTGGATTTTGATCCCGTGACCATGGAAATCACGGTCGTAAGTGTGAAAAACGGTCCTAACTCCCTTTTTCCAGTGCTGTTCTAACTTCGGTCTCTAAACAAACTGTTTGAAGTCGAGGACCTCTTCAATTTATGTTTTTATATTTATTTAAAACTGAATGAACTGTAGAATTCATTCCGTTTTTCCAACTGGCTTCACCTTTAAGCGTGGGTGGACTTCAAATCCCAGAATTCCCCAGCCAGCATGGAGAAATTATGGGAGGATGGCTGGCTGGGGAATTATGGGAGTTCCCAGAAGTTAAAAGTTAAATAACATTGGTTGTGTGAATCGCATCTCCGTTTCCCTGGAGTCCATTCATTTTTAATGATTTTAAATAAATACCATTTTACAACTATAAAATATCTCTTTTTATCTTTCTGTTCCGTCCCAGAAGCCATCCGGAGTCCGTTCCCCCTTTTTAAAATCGGATATTTTTTCCCGTTTTCTCTGCTGGAAGTCAACGACATCATGGTCCAACTAGGTAAGTGGCATTACCGAGGGCTTTATATATCCCTGTGCCCACCACTTGGGTGCTTTTGTTTCATGCCCCAACGCCAGCTTGGGTCAAGATGCATGCGCCTTGCAATATGATGTCTACATTCCCTTACAACAACCTTGTGAAGTAGGCCGGTATCCCCATCGTGAGCTTCAGAGCTTTCTCTGCTGTTTTGGGCCGAATTTTCCCCTTGAAAAAAATCATGACATGACAGCTAGCTGGGTGACTTTGAACCAATCACTAGGAGACTGGGAGTTCTAGTCCCACCTTAGCCATGACAGCCAGCTGGGTGACTTTGGACCAATCACTAGGAGACTGGGAGTTCTAGTCCCGCCTTAGCCATGACAGCCAGCTGGGTGACTTTGGACCAATCACTAGGAGACTGGGAGTTCTAGTCCCGCCTTAGCCATGACAGCCAACTGGGTGACTTTGGACCAATCACCAGGAGACTGGGAGTTCTAGTCCCGCCTGAGCCATGACAACTGGCTGGGTGACTTTGAGCCAATCACTAGGAGACTGGGAGTTCTAGTCCCGCCTTAGCCATGACAGCCAGCTGGGTGACTTTGGACCAGTCACTAGGAGACTGGGAGTTCCAGTCCCAACTTAGCCATGAAAGCTGGCTGGGTGACTTTGGGCCAGTCTCTCTTTCTCAGCCCAACCCACCTCACAGGGTTGTTGTTGTAGAGAAAATAAATAGAAAAAATATATATTAGATACGTCGCCTGCTTTGATCTGGTTTATAACAATAATAAAGGCAGGATATAAATACACAACTAGCATTTTGGTGCTTTGTATTACACCTCCCTGCCTCTCCGGGGCAGGGCATCATGGGCCCTGTAATCCAAAGGGCTCGACGAGGCAGCAGCTGTGAGGAAGAGAGAAGCGCCGTTCGGTCAAATCAATTTTTAAAACATCAATAGTCCTTGATTTACCAGAGTTCATTTAGTAACTTAAGACCATTTTTCACACTTAGGATCCTTGCAGCATCCCCGTGGTCCTGTGAAATTTAAACCCTTGGCAACCGACTCATATTTATGACGGTTGTAGTGTCCCGGGGTCATGTGATCCCCCTTTTGCGAGCTTTTGACGAGCAAAGTCAATGAGGAAGCCAGATCCGCTTAACAACCGGGTTACTCCAGAAAAGTCATAAAACGGGGGGTAAAAACTCGCTTAACGGCTGTCTCGCTTAGCCGCCGAAAGATTGGCCGTTGTCGGGGTAAGCCGACAACTCCCCGTATTGCTGTCTGACGATTGTTTTCCCTCCCAATTTCCTCTTCAACCAGGGCGCCCCCTGCTGAGGAAGTACCGCAACGTCCATGTGGTCATCCGGATGTCCCTCGGCGGTTGCACGAACCGGCCTTTCTATCGCATCGTAGCCGCCCACAACCGACGCGCCCGGGACGGCAAATACCTCGAGCAGATCGGTTGCTATGATCCGCTGCCCAACCGCAACGGCGAGAAGATTATGGGGCTCAACTTCGACCGGTTCAAATTTTGGTTTGCCTACGGAGCTACTCTGACCAAACCTGTTGAAAAACTCCTAGGTAAAGGCTCCCCCTTTTGATTTCAGGTTACACCTAGTCCTCCGCTTAACGACCGCTTAACCGAGCCGAAAATTTCTTGAAGGTACATTCCAGAGGGAAAAAATCCTCAGGGATCTTTCCCTGGGCGTTAAACATCTTTTCACCGGTAGCGAACGGAGCTCGAAATTTCTGTTTTTAAGTGAGTTTCGCCCCGTTTTACGACTTTTCTGGCCGCGGTTGTTAAGTGAGTTTGCTTGTCAGAAGGTCGCCAAGTGGGATCACATGACCCTGGGACGCTGCGACCGTCGTAAACACATACGTCTGATTTTCGATCACCTGATCAATGGTCGTTAAGTGTGAAAAACTGTCCCAAGTCCCGTTTTTTCAGTCCCATGGTCACTAAACGAATTGTTGTAAGGTGAGGGCTACCGGTATTGGTTCTGCTTTTGAAAATTGAATTTGTAAAATACTTTTAGCCAATTTTATTTTATTTATTTATTTATTTTTGAAGACTACGGGGCCGTCCTCGACTTATGAGCGTTGTCGAGCGCCTGTTTCACAGCCCTCTGTCACAATGGCACTGAAAAAAGGATCACTAATTCTCTCAAAACACGTCCGTTGCAATGTCCCGCAATCGCTTCATCCCCGGTTACAACCATTCCAAGCGGCTTCCGACACGCAAAATCATGATTTTATTTATTTTATTCATTTAAGAAAATTTGTATGTTCGTTTAACTTGATCTCGGTGACTTCGGGCGGCTTACAAAGATGGGAATGATGCAAATCGGTGGTGCTTTGCTTAATGACCGCAGCAAAAATGTTTGTAAAGTCGGACAGAGTCATGCAATGCCTCCCTTAATAGCAAATGTTCGAGTCCCAATTAAAGCTGTAATGCAAGGATTCCCTTAGTATTCATCCGGTTCAAACCGGTAGTGGAGATCTTGGATGGGCTTGCCCACCTGCCCCGGTGTTATGCCAGGTTTGCCTGATTCACCAGTTGCGCCCCTTTCTGGACCGGGACTCCTTGTGCATCATCACTCGTGCCCTTGTCACTTCCTGTCTGGACTATGTAATGCTCTCTACAACGGGCTCCCCTTGAAGAGCACTCGGAGGCTCCAACAGGTCCAGAATGCGACTGCGTGGGTGATTTTGGTAGCGACACGGCGCACCCATGTAACACCTCTCCTGCGCGAGCTGCACTGGCTCCCGGTGGTGTTCCGGGTGCGATTCAAGGTGTTGGCGGCCATCTTTAAAGCGCTCCAAGGCTTAGGACTCGGGTACTTACGAGACCGCCTTCTCCTACCGATAGTCTCCCACCGGCCAATACGCTCCCACAGAGTACATATGCGGAAGGGGCACATGTGAAGGAAGCATGCGCGCGGCGAACCGGTGGTAACAATATGTGAAACCCATCGCTGCCCTGTGCGCTCGATACTTTTTCTCTTGTATTTGCAAAATGCTTAAACGCGCAGAGCGATGCGCTTTTTAATATATATTTTTAAAAAAATTTTAGGTCTTGCTGGATTTCTTCCCCTGCATCCGATGACCGTCACAAACGCGGAGCGGTTCAGGAAGAAAAAAGCCCAGGAAGCAGAGAAGGCAGCCGAAAACGAAGAAGGAGAAAAGGAAGATTTGGACGAAAAGCAGGAACAGCAAAATTGATCCGCGGAGTGAGAAAACCTCACAGGTGGATGGAGACTGAAAGGATAACATTTGATTTTTCTTTTTTTTTTTTTAATACACGTGACTTTTGTCTACGAAATCTCGTCCTGGATTCTCGCTATTTTGAGGGAAAGTTGGCTCCCGTCTTTAAAAGAGGCGCACAAACCTCGTCGTGCACCCCAAACAATAAGCTGGGTCCGCACGACCCGGAACTCGTGACTTCATAACCCGAGCGGCTTTTCGCGCGATTAAATCCCAAATTTAAAACGAATCCCACAAAAGTTTGAATTCGACGCGGCGTAGACAGTTCAGGAGGGTCGCGGATGTGCTGCGGCCATGTTTTAGCGGAATTGTAAATAAATATGAATTTTCTGCAGTTTTGAATAAGGCACGCAGTAGCCGCAGTCAGAAAGGTAGTCTTTCCCAGAGAAAGCACATTTTCCGTAGAAAAACGGAAAATAATACTTTTCTGAAACGGGGACGTTTTGAGACGGCAGCGGCCGCCATCTCGGGGTCTCGCTGGGTAGCGCGGACGATAGGTGCGGTGGTCGCAAAGTAAGTCACTGCAGAAAGGTTGGGGAAGGGTGTTTTGAGCCTCCTGGCAGAGGTTTTGTCATTTGCTGCACGCTGGCTACGAGTGCGAGTTTTCCTGTCTTGTTTCTATAACCACCACTCGGTTTTCTCTCCGAGCTTTTTCGGCTGCGAACACCAAGAGGTGAGAACGGAGCGTCTCTTCGGCACTGGTCGGAATTCGAGACGGGTCATTTTCCTGTTGGAAAAAGGGAGAAAGGGGTGTTAGGGAATCCTGCCTTGGGCTATGCAGCTAGTCCTCAATTTATAACCATTCGTTTAGTGGCCAAAGTTACAATAGCAGTGGAAAAAGTGACTCATGACCATTTTAACTACCGCTGCAGTATCTCCGTGATCAAAATTCAAGACACTTGGCGAGAAAAGTCGTAAAAGGGGGCAAAACTCGCCAAAGTGTCTCACTTAAAAACAAATATGTTGGGCTCCGCTGTGGTTGTATGTCGAGGACTACCCGTGCTGGCTAGGGCTGGGTCGCCTCGCGGCAGACAAATTTAACAAACACAATTGAATGTGTAGTCTGAAACTGCCACATTGGGGGAAACTTAATTCGTCCTAGTAGAACCTGCATGGACCATTGCAGTCTGAGTTTTTCTGTGGTTCTTTTTTTCTTTCTTTCTTCTTTAATAAAAAAGTAAAAAAATAAAAATAAACTTCACCGATACGGCCGAGACGAAGTTGTGGATCAGATAATAATCCGCGCCGCGGTGACTGTTTAAACAAGCGGGGATGTCGGGCGTCGTACGGGAAGGAAACGAGGTTCTTTTTTTCTGAAGGAAGTCGAAAATTTCCACGTCTTCTCCCTCCCCTTTGCAAGAAAGCTCGCCCTGGAAAAAAGACGAACTGAGAATTGGAAACGACATTGAGGGAAAGCGGGGGGAGAAAAGGAAAATAAATGACTAGGTTTTAAGTTCGGGAAACTCCGAGAAAAATAAAAAGAAACTGAGGGGAAAAAAATTTCTATTCCTGGCACAACAGCCCTGTAGGGTAGGCCAGGCTGAAAGGCAGAAGTAATAACTAGGTTTTATCTGGGTTGCGTTGCCTTCCTTATTTCCCCACTTCAATGATTAACCACTGGGTGTGATGGTTTACAACAATATCTCTTTAATTTGGACTTCAATTCCCAGAATTCCCCAGCCAGCTAAGCTGGCTGGGGAATTCTGGGAGTTGAAGTCCACAAGTCTTAAAGTCACAAAGATTAAGAGATAATGCTCTCTGATCATATCTGAACCAGCCACCTCGTATGTCAATCACATTTATGGCTTGGAGATCGGGAACAACCCGGAACAATCGTGATTTACGCTCATTCCACCGTGCTTCAATAAACCGAAGTTCGGTGCAATCTGAGATTCGGGAAAAATATTTCCACTTCCGAGAAAAACCCAAATTAGCGTTTCGGCCCCTACCTTCGTTCCATAAATGGTTGTCGTCCGCACCCCGAGTTTTTCAGTAAAAGCGACCATTGTGAACGCAGCTGTCGCCCCGCCTTCGAATTCCATATTGACCACCTGGAAAACCGTAAACACTCGACTGACCGCCACAATCATCATCATTGTTTAACAACCCCATAATCCCTCACGGGGTAGGGTCTGGGCAACTAAATGGAGATGAGTGTTTATTGGCCGGATGCCCTTCTTGTTGCCAATGCGGAGTTTTGTTCGACATATATATTCTCATTTTGCCCAGAGAGAGAAATAATCTGCCTCTCCCTAGGATCGAACTCTCAGCCTGCCGATTGTGAGGCGGGAGCTCCACCTCTAGGCCACCGCACCGCTCTGACTTACGACCACAATGGAACCCAAAATTTTTGTCACTAAGCGAGACATTGGCTAAGGGACTTTTGCCCCGTTTTACAATCTTCCTTGCCACAGTTGTTAAGTGAATCACTGCCCTTAGCAAGTTAGTAACCCGGTGAAGCGAATCTTGGCTTCCCCATTGACTCGTCCGAAGGTCGCAAAAGAGGATCACGTGACGCCGGGCACACTGCAACCGTCGTAAATACGAGTCAGTGGCCGAGCGTCTGAATTTTGAAACGCGTGACACTGCAACAGTCATGAGGCATGAAAAACTGCCATCAATCGTTTTTTTTCAGTGCCATTGTGACTTTCGGCGGCCATTAAACGAGCTGTTGTAACCCCAGGACTATCTATATCAACAGCCTGAATCGGGGTCTCTCTGGAGAGATGAAAAAAGAAGCAAAAAAGACACTCCCGACCTTCTCTGCCCCTTTAAACTAACTTTTAAAAACACCACCGGGATGTGTTTAATCCTTCTCTAAGAATGAGGCAGAAAAACGGAAGCCTCTCTTGCCACCAAAAAGCACTCCGCTGGCTGATTTGAGACTCGAACCCATGTCCTTATCTCCGAGGCTCTTTTGCGACTTGAAAATTCAGATTTGGAGAGGCCAGACGTGAAGCAGCAGTGAAAAACGGTCTGCTGCCCCGCTTACCGACGGATGAATGCAGTGCGTACCTGGTGGCTAGCCACATCATTGTCACAATCGTAAACGCATCTTCCGTACGGGCCGAGCCGCAAAGCTTCGGTCAACGTTTCTATGTCAGACCCGCCGTTGCTACAGACCACCGAGACTGGCCAGTGAAAAGCACCCTGTGATGATAAATTGGCAAGGATGCAAGGTTTCACCAGATTTGGGGGGTCCCCAGGTCCCGTTTCCCAGACACAAATAAATTGGATGGATGGATGGATGGATGGATGGATGGATGGATGGATAGATATAGATAGATAGATAGATAGATAGATAGATAGATAGATAGATAGATAGATAGATAGATAGATAGATAGATGATAGATAGATGACAGATATATAGGTAAAATGGATGGATGAGAGATGATAGAAAGATAGAAGATGGGTAGATGGATAGATAATGGATAGACGGATGAGAGATAGATATAGATGATATATATAGATAAGAGATAGATAATAGATGACAGATAGATGACAGATATATAGATAAGATAGAAACAGACAGACAGATTAGATAGATATAGATAGAAGATGGGTAGATGGACAGATAATGGATAGACGATGAGAGATAGATATAGATGATAGAGATAGATGAGAGATATATAGATAAGAGATGATAGATAGATAGATGACAGATAGATGAGAGATATATAGATAAGATACAGACAGACAGACATCTCAAAGCTTGGGTTTATACATCGCTCTAAGCCATCCTTCTAATTACGGTTTGTCCAGGAAGCCAATTCCCCACAGCAGGCCATCAATCATAGTCTCTTAATAGCTTACATCATAATTTTACATATTGGTATGGTAACCGATTTTACACAGAAATCAGGTTGGGAATTTTAGATGCAAATCCACACAAGAGCTGGTGAAATGGCAGACCGGGTCAATTTTGAAGTTTTATAAGAGAGTTTCTAGATTATGCAAATAAAGGAATTGGGAGAATCAAACTGGGTTTTAGGATCTAATTTACCTTTTCTGCGCGCTCCAGGTAGATTTTCCGAGCAGAATATGGGCAGTTCCGTTCAACTGAACAGTCCAAACAGCGAGTGCCAGCTCCTTCAGGCTGCAACGAAATCAAAATAAAAGACAAAAATATACAAAATACACAGCATGCTCTTTCTTAACTGGCTGTTAAACACAGCATATTAGTTTCTATTTTTTGGCTGTTACCACAGCATATTCCATTTTTTGGCTGTTAAACACAGCATATTCATTTTTGTTTGGCTGTTCAACACAGCATATTCATTTTTTGGCTGTTACACAGCATATTCATTTTTGTTTGGCTGTTCAACACAGCATATTCATTTTTTGGCTGTTACACGGCATATTCAGTTTTGTTTTGGCTGTTACACAGCATATTCAACTTGTTTGGCTGTTCAACACAGCATATTGTAACTTTTTGGCTGTTAAACACAGCATATTCATAGTTGGTTTAAACATGTGGTTTTGATCCAATTAAAATGGTGATTCAATCGTTTAATTCAACTCTTGTGCCACCCCGTCAAACAAAGCACAACAATTTTTAGACAAACCTTGTGTTCTTTTGTGAAATGCGACAGGTGGCCGAAAGAGGAAACTTGTAAACATCTGAAAGGAGAGGAGAAGAAAAGAAAAAAAAAGGGAATATTTGAAGGTTTAACCACAGAGGCTGTATCAAAGTCTCTAGTCCTCAACCTACGGCCACCATTGAGCCCAAAATTTCTGCTGTTTAAGTGAGACACTTTTAAAGTGAATTTTGCCCTGTTTTTTCCTCATTGACTTTGCTCGTTGGAAGGATCATGTGACACCGCGTGCCCCCCGGGGACACTGCGACCGTCATAAATACGAGTCTGTTGCCAAGCATCTGAATGTGGATCACTTGACCGTGGGGTCCGGCGGTGGAGAGCGCTAATCACATTTTGAAGCCTCAGAAATCACACGAGGAAAGTCGGATTCCTTTCAGGTGTTTTTGGACAGGTCTCACAGCAGAGCTACGCAACAAGTTGCAAACTCAAAAGTGTCCCGACTTCAAAACGGGACAGCGTCCCACGTTATCGAGGGTTTGGCCCTTCGATATTCTTGAAAAATGAAAAGACAACAAGCGTTTTGCTCTTTTCGTTTGGCGAACCCCTCGAAATACGGAGACCTGGCTGCTCACGTGAAATGCTAACGGCCACCCAACTTCCAAGAAAAATGGCCAGGAGGATTATTTTGACGAGTAAAATTTCTACAAGGCAAAAAAAAAAAAAAGAGGAAGGAACAGTTCAAGCAGTCCTACCTTTTACTCCCCATCCAAAAATTGATCAGGTCGAAATCGTGGCAGGATTTAGCCAATAAAGAGAAAGAACTTTCGGCTTCGTTTCTCCAATTTCCCCGGACGAAAGAATGAGTGAAATGCCAGAAACCTATCTAGAGGAATAAAAGGGGGGAAAAAAAGGCAATCGATACACTAGAAAGGCTAAAAATTAAAAACCATGCATTTTGATAACCGTAATGCAGTTTTAGAGCTAAGGTATCAACAAGCTATCAATCTTGGTTTCTTAGTTCTTTCCAGTGGTGCCTAGCGGTTAGAGTGATTAATCTGAACATGGAACTTAAGAACAGGTCCTTAGGGAATGTAAAATCTCAAAACTGGAGGAAAAAAATGTGTATTAAAATATATATATATATATATATATATATAAAACTGGAGGAGGAGATACGACGGGAGGAAAACACTGAGCTTGTCGATCAAAAAGATCGGCAGTTCGGCGGTTCGAATCCCTAGTACAGATCTCCTGCGAGAACAGGGGGTCCTGCTAGATGACCTCCAAGGTCCCTTCCAGCTCCGTTACTGTTAACTGTTCAAAGGACACGCTTTCGACATAAGGTACATTTTTCAAAAAAGAGAATTCTTACAGGTTCCAGATGTTGAATATGGCAGATGTCGCCGATCAAGCCAGCATCTAGCAATTCCTAAAAAGAAAAGAAAGCTCATTTTTCATTTTTTCCATCTTTGTGGGATCATGAAAGCTCTTCTGTTATTCCCTTCGGTTCCTGTAAAAAAAAAAACCAGCAAATTTTGAGAAGGGGCGTTTGAGGGTTTTTTTTCCTCCTCCCTCCTCCTCCTTTTTCCTTGTGTGCCACATCTTTTAAATTAAATTAAGCTATCCATGAGAACATCTTTACTCAAGGTCCTTGGGATGAAAGTTTGGTAGGAAAAAAAAACCACCCGAGATTCAAATGTTGGTCCCTCTTATCTTCGGGTCTTAACATCGATAGCCTTTTGGAAAGAGAGGGACCCATCATGCTGTCGGGACAAGAGAGACCATCTAGTCCAACCCCCACTCAAGTTGGGTTCTTAAGAATATATCACCTTGATCTTCAAAGTGACCGGATGGTAACGGAGCACGTGGCACACGGCAAGGATCACGTGATTACTTTCGCACGCCCGGACAACCTCTTTACAATCTTCTTCCGTCACCTAATTCATAAGCAAAGAAGTTTGAATAAGAATAGAATAGAATAGAATAGAATAGAATAGAATAGAATAGAATAGAATAGAATAGAATAGAATAGAATAGAAAATAAGATTAGGATTAGGATTAGGATTAGGATTAGGATTAGGATTAGGATAAAGATAGGAGTAGAGTAGAGTATGATTAGAGATAAGATTAAGATTAAGATTTAGAAGAGAAGAGGAGAAATTAAGATTAGGATCAGGATCAGGATACGATAGGATAGGAGTAGGATTAGGGATCAGGATAGAATAGAATTAGGATTAAAGTATATTAGGATTAGGATTAGGATTAGGACCTAATAGAGATAGATGAGCACCTAATTCATAAGCAAAGAAGTTTGAATAAGAATAGAATAGAATAGAATAGAATAGAATAGAATAGAATAGAATAGAATAGAATAGAATAGAATAGAATAGAATAGAATAATAGAATAGAATAGAATAGAATAGAATAGAATAGAATAGAATAGAATAGAATAGAATAGAATAGAATAGAATAGAATAGAATAGAATAGAAATTAAGATCAGGATCAGGATAGGATAGGATAGGAGTAGGATTAGGGATCAGGATAGAATAGAATTAGGATTAAAGTATATTAGGATTAGGATTAGGATATAGAACAGAACAGAACAGAATAGAAATGAAGATTAGGATCAGGATCAGGATAGGATAGGAGTAGGATTAGGGATCAGGATAGAATAGAATTAGGATTAGGATTAAAGTATTTTAGGATTAGGATTAGGATTAGGATTAGGATTAGGAAATAGAATAGAATAGAATAGAATAGAATAGAATAGAATAGAATAGAATAGAATAGAATAGAATAGAATAGAATTAAAACCACAACCAATCGATCTGCTTCAGCTCTAAAAAGATAGGATTTTGATTGGAAGACGTTTTTAAAATTATCTTTATTTATTTAAGGTCAGATTTCTAATTTTTCTCCTTTCTTCCCTTCCCATGCTCGCTCTGTATAGAATTCTCCCCTAAATATTTGTTTCGCTTCGACAAATTCACCGTTTTGTTTGTTATGGGCATACGGGGTACGGGCAAAATGGCGACAAAACTTGGCTTTTGCAACAGAAAAAAACCCCCCCAAAGATTCCTCCACTAAGGTTAGATTTTTATAAATAGATAAGGCTAGAAATATACTTTGCATTAATATGAATAAGCACCAATTATCTTGATAATTTAATATTAACAATATGAATAAACCGAAATACTTGTATTAATGTTAATCATTAATAACACTTTGCCAGAACTTACCGCCATGGGTTTTTCCAACAAGATATGATATCCCTTTTGGGCAAAAGCTACAGCAGGTCCCTGATTGGAAGGAATAATAATAATAATATCAACAACAACAACTGTGCTACTCGGAACATCGTACATTTTAAGAAGGTACTTGGTTGATCCCTAGGACACTGGCAGCAACCCGTATCAACCATTAGCACTAGTCAAGGGTATTTGTGATGCAGTTTTAAATATTCAGTTGATTTGAGTTTCATGTTTAATGAATTATGTAAATAACAATAACAATAACAATAAGGAGAAGGAGGAAGAGGAGAGAGAAGGAACAGAAGGAGGAAGAGGAGAAGGAGAAGAAAAGAGGAGGAGGAGGAGGAGGAGGAGGAGGAGGAGGAGGAGGAGGAGGAGGAGGAGGAGGAGGAGGAAGAGAAGGGGCCTGGTGGCTCAGCAGACTAAAAGCATTGTAATTAAAACCCAGCTGTCTGCAATTACTGCTAGTTTGAATCTCACCAGGCTCAAGGTTGACTCAGCCTTCCATCCTTTCTAAGGTAGGTCAATTGAGGACCCGGTTTGTGGGGGCACTAAGCTGACGTTGTATAAATATACAAAAGTATGAAGGCTGTTGCTTAATGCATTGTAAGCCGCCCTGAGTCTCCGGAGAAGGGTAGCATATAAATCTAATTTTTAAAAAAAAGAAGAGGAAGAGGAAGAGGAAGAGGAAGAGGAGGAGGAGGAGGAGGAGGAGGAGGAGGAGGAGGAGGAGGAAGAAGAAGAAGAAGAAGAAGAAGAAGAAGAAGAAGAAGAAGAAGAAGAAGAAGAAGAAGAAGAAGAAGAAGAAGAAGAAGAAGAAGAAGAAGAAGAAGAAGAAGAAGAAGAAGAAGAAGAAGAAGAAGAAGAAGAAGAACGGGAAGAAGAAGAGGAGGAGGAGATTAATTTTTGTTTTTACAATTTTTTACAAGGGTAATTACAAGAAAAATAACAGAAGCGAGTGGGAGATTTTTGGACCCACCTTATGGAGTCTGTCTGGAGTGGCTATGATCACCGCGTCGGCAAACTTTGCTCGTCCCGCAGCGGCAATCCAATCTTTAAAAGAAGAAAGGAGCCGTTAAAAACATTGCAAGAATCGGGGGATTCCAATGATCAGAAAATCAGAAGGGGGGACCTGGAGGTCATCTAATCCAGCCCCGTGCTCAGGGCAAACTTATAAGGCTTTTTTGGAAGGTTTTCAAGACTTTTTGCAGCCCATTTTGGGGTTTTTTTCAGCCCGTTTTGTGGCTCGTTTTCAAGGCTTTTTTTGGCTCATTTTCAAGGCTTTTTTTGGCCCGTTTTCAAGGCTTTTTGCAGCCCATTTTTGGGGCTTTTTTGGCCTGTTTTCAAGGCTTTTTTTGGCCTATTTTCAAGGCTTTTTTTGGCAGGATTTCAAGACTTTTTGCAGCCCATTTTGGGGTTTTTTCAGCGCGTTTTGCAGCTTTTTGGCTCGTTTTCAAGGCTTTTTTTGGCCCAATTTCAAGGCTTTTTTGGCCTGTTTTGGGGGCTTTTTTGGCCCGTTTTCAAGGCTTTTTGCAGCCCATTTTGGGGTTTTTTCAGCGCGTTTTGCAGCTTTTTGGCTCGTTTTCAAGGCTTTTTTTGGCCCAATTTCAAGGCTTTTTTGGCCTGTTTTGGGGGCTTTTTTGGCCCGTTTTCACGGCTTTTTGCAGCCCATTTTGGGGCTTTTTTCAGCCCGTGTTTGGGGCTTTTTGGCCCATTTTTTCAGAAAAAAACAGGCCAACCCCCCCCAAAACAGGCCAAAAAAGCCCCTAAAACAGGCAAAAAAAAAAAAAAGCCTCGAAAATGTACCAAAAAGTCCTGAAAAAGGCCCGAAAACAGGGCATGTGGAGGCAAAAAAATGGCTGGCGGGTGGGCAGGGCTTCAGCAATATTCGGCCTATAAGATGCTCAGACATTTTCGCCCCCTTTTGGGAGAGAAAAACGTGCGTCTAATAGTCCGAAAAATACGGTAATTCTTTTAGTTAAAAAAAAAAATTAAACCAGTATTTTTTTTAAAAAAAATATCTTTACACATTCAAAAAAAAAAGGAAAATTTAAAAAGAGTTATTTTTTTGTAAGGAGGGGCCCCCGTTTGGAAGAAAAGGAAGATTAAAATGCAGCAATGCATCCTCACCGTCGAAGACATTCTCTGCCGGGATTTTATGTGCATCTTGCAGTTTTTGACGGACAAGCACCCGAGGATCAGCCACGCCAATCACCTGGAAGGAACAAACTTCCCACAATTGCATCACACATTACAGCTACTCCTTGATTTAACAGTTCATTTAGTGACTATTCAAAGTTTTTCACACTTATGACCTTGTAGCCTCCCCGTGCTCATGTGAACAAAATTCAGACGCTTGGCAACGGATTCGTATTTATGACGGTCGCAGGGGGGGGTCACGCAATGCCCTTTTGCAACCTTCTGACCAGTAAAGTGTTACGAATGTAATGATTGCGGTGGCTCACTTAACAACGGAGGCCAAAGAAGGTCGTAAAAGGGGGACAAAACTCCCTTAGCAAATGTCTCACTTAACGACCGAAATTTGGGGCTCCGTGGTGGTGGTAAGTCGCACCCTACCTTTGCCGTGGTCTTTATAAAGAAGGCGAGATATTTTCATGAAATACCTTAAGAAGCTGGAAACTTGTTAAGGTCCCTCCCAAACGCAGTTTTTATTTCGTCGCATTTGAGAGAATAATATTAAAATACGCAATCCTGTTTTTAAATGAAATTCAAAAGAAAAAGAAAAGGAGGGGATGGACTGAATCTACCCAACCGTTAGGCATTTTGCTGGATTTATCTTAATAAAAGGAAAAAAAAAACATATTAAGAACTAAGGCACTGAGCTCGTTGATCGAAAGGATCGGCAGTTCGGCGGTTCGAATCCCTAGCGCTGCGTAACGGGGTGAGCTCCCGTGACTTGTCCCAGCTTCTGCCAACCTAGCAGTTCGAAAGCAGGTAAAAAAGGCAAGTAGAAAAATAGGGACCCCCTTTGGTGGGAAGGGAACAGCGTTCCGTGCGCCTTTGGCGTTGAGTCATGCCGGCCACATAACCCCAGAGACGTCTTCGGACAGCGCTGGCTCTTCGGCTTTGAAACGGAGGTGAGCACCACCCCCTAGAGTCGGGAACGGCTAGCACATACATGCGAGGGGAACCCTTTTTACCTTTACCTAATAATTATATTAATCACAAACCAGAATTTTACCTTCATGCGTTCCGGGTAATATAAAGCATACGAAGAATAATTCTTGCCCCTGTTTCCTGCACCAATAATCAATACGGTGATTTTGCGAGACATTCGGCTGGGAGCTTCCGACAGATCTGATCAATGAAAGGATGGGTTAAGAAAAGCTTTTGAACCATCATCCACTCCTTGCGTGGGATTAAGACATCAGGGTAGAAACTAGGAGGTCCTGAATTCAAGTCCTGCCTTCACCATGAAAGCCGACTGGGTGACTTTGGGCTGATCACCAGGAGACCGTGAGTTGTAGTCTTGCGTTAAGACAGGAACGCCAGCTAAGATGATTTAGGGCCAATCACGAAGAGATGGTGAGTTCAAGTCCTGTTTAAGTTATGAAAGCCAACTGGGTGACTTTGCGCCAGTCACCAGGAGACTGGGAGTTCCAGTTCCTGCCTTAGCGATGAAAGCTAGCTAGGTGACTTCAGGTCAATCATCAGGAGACCGGGAGTTCTAGTCTCATTTTAGGCATGAAAACCAGCTAGGTGACCTTCCCTCTCTCTCAGCCCAACCCATCTTACAGGGTTGTTGTCATAGAGGAAAAAAGAAGGAAGGAGCGCTAGGTATCTCGGCCGCCTTGAGTGACTTATCAAAACAACAAAGGTGGTAAATCAATAACCAAATAAACAAACATTAACCAGCTTGGATATGCTTGTTTATTTGGGTCTAACCTTACATAACCTGGATAGGATTATTTTTTTTTAATGTACCAAATTAAATGGGAATGAGGAAAACTCCATTTTACAGAGCAGTATTTTAAAAAATCCCATTTAGTATAAATGGATTTTCCCCCACCCTAAAACTGGAGAAATAACTGGCCCTGCTTAAAATTGGGATTTGCTTTCCTGCAGTGGCTTGGAAGGGCGATCTTCCCGCCCCATACACGCAAGTTAAAGCATTTATAACATGCATTCCACTCGCAGACACGTGTAGGGATTCCCCCCACCCCATGGGTTGTGTGCACGCAGGCAAAAGGGTCCCTTTCCAAGGGGGGCAAGAGACGTCCCTTCCAAGATCCCAGCCTTTCCCTAGACAAACCAGGATCGCAAATCTCAGTTTCCTAGAGACAAAACCAGGATCACAAATCTCAGTTTGCTACAAACCAAGATTTTCTGGGATTTCTTGCAAGAATAGCCTGTTCACCCTTTTGCAAAAATTATTCCTGGGCATTGCAAAAAAAAATAATAAAAATGCTTCTGCCTTCAGTATTTCCGTTGTTTTCCCAAGGGGATCATCCAATCATGCAATTAAAAATAAAATTAAAAAAAGGAAATTACTCACCAGCCAGAATAGAATTGCATCAACCGTCTCTGGAACAAAATAGACCTTAAACAGAAGCTGGCGAGGCCACGCCCCCCTCCTGGCTCGTCATTGGTGCGAGGTTCTGCCAGCCGAGCGCTGACGTCATGAAAACGGAAACGATCTTTACTGGCTGGTTAAGTGTGAAACCCGAAAGCTGATTGGTTACAACTTGACAGGGCTGAGAAGGCAATGGGAGGGGCGGGGCTTCTGTTCCATTCATCATTTCAAAGTGTGTATTAAGTTGGGCTCTTACGGTAATAAAGGTTTGATTTGAATTTATTATATTATATTATATTATATTATATTATATTATATTATATTATATTATATTATATTATATTATATTATATTATCACATCATATCATATCACAATATTGTATTGTATTGTATTGTATTGTATTATACTGTATTTGGGCAGGTGTATTTTTTTTAATGCTGTTAATGTTTTAATAATTCTCCTTGCAGACAAAGATGGTGCATAATTAATTCCACACACACACCCCTTTAAATTAGTGTTTCTTTACTTCTGCAACTTTTGAGATGTGTGGACTTCAACTTCCAACATCCCCAGCCAGCCTATGTGGAGTACCACCTCCAGAAATCCCCAGCCAGCATTTGCAGACTTCATCTCCCAGAATTCCCCAGCCTGCATGCTTTAAGACTTCATCTCCCATAATTCCCCAGCCTGCATGCTTTAAGACTTCACCTCCCATAATTCCCCAGCTTGCATGCATTAAGACTTCACCTCCCATAATTCCCCAGCTTGCATGCATTAAGACTTCATTTCCCATAATTCCCCAGGCTGCATGCTTTAAAACTTCATCTCCCATAATTCCCCAGCCTGCATGCTTTAAAACTTCATCTCCCATAATTCCCCAGGCTGCATGCTTTAAAACTTCATCTCCCAGAATTCTACCAAAAAAAAAAAAAACCCAAATCAGCCAGCTTGGATATTTTATTTTTATTAGATATGCATCTAGGATTATCCTTCCCCACCCAGCCAAAAAAAAGAGAGCAGGGCACATGGGGCCAGAAATGCCAATTATAATTTTTTTTTGCACTCCTTCATATGGTCAGCATCAGAGGTTGCTGTTCGTCCGCCAGATCCTCCCCTGGGGGGATTTCGTAAAAGACACAGAGCGAGGAATACAGGCAGCCCACGAAAGAAACTACGCTGGCAAAGTACATCACCCCATTGGCACTGCCCACCGCGGCCGTTAAAGGACCCATGACGATTGAGACCAGAATCTGGGCCAGGAAATATTGACAGCTCAGGAGGGAGATATCAACACCCATGCCTCGTTTAGTGCCATTTTTGTCGGTGCCGGCAAACTGTTACGAGAAAGAAGAAAGAAAGAAAAAGCCAGAAGATGAAACGTTTTTTTAAAAATGGCAAAACTCCATCTTCCACTGACAAGGCTTGCAAAGATGTTCTCAAAAAATACCTCAATGTGTTGGAAATGGAAACTCAAGGAACATATTACCATCTATGGTGGAAGTGCCCGGCGGCAAAAAAAAGTTTGGACAAATATAAAGAAATGGATAGAAAAAATAATAGATCAACCAACTGAAAGAAAACCGGAAACATTCTTTTAGGAATATTCACGAGAACATACACCAAGGAAATAAAATACTTGATACTACATATTATAACAGCTGCACGAATAACATATGCAAAAAATCGGAAACAGGAAAGGACCCCAACAGACAAAGAAGTGATAGAAAAAGTTTTAGAATGTGCTGAGATGGACAAATTAACAAAAGAAATTAAAGAAAAAGAAGAGACAGATTATTATATATTATGGAATATATGGTATGAATGGCTTGAGTCGAGAAATAAAGAATAACCATCACAGGAAAGAAGTTAGAAGTATAATATATATATATATATAACAAATCTATAGAAATGTATAAAATTAAGTTTATTAATGTTAGAAAATACAAATGTAATCAAAGAAAAAGGGACAATGGGGAAAAAAATTGAGATATGGGAGGAAAGATATAATAATGGAAAGAAGACCACAAAGAAAAATGTTTAAAAAAGAGGAGATATTTATATGTTGTATGTTATGTGATTGTCATATCTGTGTCATAATAAAATTTAAATTTTTTTAAAAAAATTGCAAAACTCCCTAAGCTTCGTGCCCTGGATGATTGCATGGCGATAAGAAGAGATTATAGACAAAGATGCATAGAAATATTGTAATTATACAACAATATTTGGACTTCAAAGTGGACTTCAATTCCCAGAATTCCCCAGCCATTCCTCAGGGAATTCTGGGAGTTGAAGTCCATCCGTCTTCAAACTGCTATAGAGTAAGAAGTTCTCCCATTTCTAAACCACTTCTAAATGCTTCAACCATTCTTTTCTAAAGGACTCCCTTCTGAAAAACGAGGGCCCTCTGTACATGCCCAGAGACCCTCCGGCCGAGAAATTTGAGCAATTGCCATACCTGCTTATTTTGATAGTAGTCGCACAGCAAGGAATAAGGGAGTGTGCAGAGGGTGGAAAACAGCACGCCGTACGTGACGCAGAGTGATAGGATCACGTAGATATTTCGAGTCAAGGTAGCCAGACCGGTGCCGAGACCGAAAACTAAATAGGCTATAAAATACAGCGTGCGGATGCTGAGATATTCTTCCAGTTTCTCAAGGGAGGCTGCCAAAGGAAGAAAAATCAATTCTTAGAACTAAAGAGAAATTTCCTGACAGTTAGAACAATTAACCAGTGGAACAACTTGCCACCAGAAGTTGTGAATGCTCCAACACTGGAAGTGTTTAAGAAAATGTTGGATAACAATGTTGGATAACTCATTCCATACTTTTTAAACCGAGACACTGCAAATGGCAAATGCGTTAATTGCAAATAATTTATTTGGAATGAATCAACCTATCCCTCCCTGGTGTTTTCGTCGTGCATACGACGATTTGATTCTCTATGCCTTTTTTTTTAAAAGAGTATTTTTGTGTTTTGTTTATGAGCCACCTTCAGCTTCATGCAGGAGGAAGGGAGGGAGGAGAGAAGAAGGGAGGGAGGAAGGAAGGAAAGGTGGGAGGGAGGAAAGTGAAGGAAGGAAGGAAAGGCAAAGGAAAGAAGAAGAGAAGGAGGGAGGGAAGGAGGAAGGAAAGACAAGAAGGAAGGAAGACAGGAGAGAGGGAGGGAGGGAAGGAGGAAGGAAAGACAAGAAAGGAAGACAGGAGAGAGGGAGGGACAGAGGGAGGAAGGAAAGAAGTAAAGGAGGGAGGGAGATAAGTGAAGGAAGGAAGGAAAGGCAAAGGAAAGAAGGAGAGAGGGAGGGAGGAAAGACAAGAAGGAAGAAAAGGAAGAAAGGAAAGGAGGAAGGAAGGAAGGAAGGAAGGAAGGAAGGAAGGAAGGAAGGAAGGAAGGAAGGAGACAGGAAGGGAGGGAAAGATGAAGGAAGGGAGGGAGGGACAGAGGAAGGAAGGAAAGACAGGAAGAAAGGAAGGAAGGAGAAGGAAGGGAGGGACAGAGGAAGGAAGGAAGGAAGGAAGGAAGCAAGCAAGGAAGGAAGGAAAATAAGCATAGGAACTTTCCACCATAACTTCCAAATTTAAGCCACCAATGGAAAATTCTTAAAACCCCCCATGAGACAATCCTTAAAATGGGTGCAACAACCTCTGTTTTAAAGGATGCGTCTTGCCATTCCTGTGTTTACAAAGTGGTAGACCCCTCTCAGAGCTTCAGGACATTCTTCCCCCGGCCCCCGAAAACCCACCCCCTGAATCCACCCCATCCCCATATCATCACCATTATACCCAAACCGCAACTCCCACCGATTACCTGAATACAACGCCGCGCTGAATGCGTAGACGCACATGCCCCAGCACCCCATGGTGACGCCAGCATTGTACCTCTGGCGCTCGTCTGAATCTGGGGGGGCTTTGGGGTTCCCTTGGTAGACCACCTCTCCCATGAAGTCGGTGTAAAAGAGTAACATTCCTTCAAACGATAGCCAGCCTGCGAGCGGGGACAGAGAACACAACAGGGTCACCGGAGGAAAAAGTAGGAAGGACGGAAGGATGGATGAGGAGAAGACGGTTAGAAGATGGTTTTTCAAAAGGGGTTGGAGGACTGAAGGCCCTTCCAGAGCCTAATAAGCTACGTTTCACCCCCAGGCACACAACAAACTAGGATTGACCAGTCACAATACTTGGATTAGCACCTGCGGCTAGCCTACATCCATGTGACCACATTGGGACGTAGTTTAACCTACTGGCTGGCCTACTTCTCCTGGTTGTTGTGAGGTTAAGCCGTTGGGAAGGACGAAGGCGAGCCATAGACGCCTCCTCCATCTTTGTTTCTCAAACTCAGCAACCAGAAGACGCTCTCCTAGATGGAGGAATCAAACCGATCTTTTTTATTTACCTAGGAAGTGATTGACGCAAAGGTTGCGAAGAACTTTTGGCATGCGACAGACGGTGGAGCACAGGAGCTTGATCGACAGCGGCTGTTCGGAGACGTCGTTCAGCCCGTTCAATTCGCTCTCGTACTTAACCCCGTTCAGCAAAATATTTGCCACCTGCGTCACAAAATCGGTACTTTTAGTCAACGAGGCGCACAGGAAGCTCCCAAACCACAATGCGGTACGCCCCCAGAAAGTTATCATCGTTCTGCTTGGATCACAAATTACTTTGGTGTTTCCTACGAAATAAGACCCCAGCCAGAAAAATAAGACCTAATGTGTCTTTTGGAGCAAAAAAATAATATAAGACCCGGTCTTATTTTCAAGAAACATGGTATATTATTGCGACGAGCTGAAGAGGAATATTACAAATATTACAAAACGAACCCTGGATTTCCCTCTTGTTCTTGTTCTATTATTTGTTGGCTTGTTATCTATGTTGGACGGCTCTCCAAGACGATCAAAGAATTCACTACAATAAAAGTGAAATTTATTTGCTATGGCATCGCTCTGGAACAGGTTGTTATTATTCTTGCAATTTTTTTTTTCCTTTATTCAGTTTTCTGGAGTTTTTCTTTCGGCTGATTATGGAGAATCTGAGGCCTGGAAACCATTTTGTTTACCTGGTAATTTAGGCAGACTCAAAAAAAACAAAAACTAAAGAGCAAAGAACAATGAGTAAAATCTGTCTTTTTTTTTAACATTTCCTTCTGTGCAAAGGTATACTGCTTAGAAGCATGGAGGTTCTACAGAGGGATGCCTGGGAATCCATTTCGGCCTTTTTAGAACCTGTTGTCAACTCGCAAAGCGTCCCTGGCCTGCTCTTGAGTTGCCATAGGCCAGGGGGGGTGGGAAACCGGCAAAATGGCACAGCAGCCAAAGACAGATGCACATTCCATGCTTATCTCTCTCAAGGCTGTATCCCAAGGTTACCTACAGCAGCCGAAGGAGAGTGACCTCTACAACCCTCGAAATTGCTCCGTTGGCAAATGTGATTGATGACACACTCTGCGAGAAGGGGGGAAACAGGGTCATAACTGGAGCATAAATTACGTGGTGTCAGAGCTGGCTTCACTTGGGAAGGTGCGGACATGAAGCTCCTAATAAATAACTGGATTTCTTTTGAAGCTCAGCTCGAGATTTAATTAGGGCATCCGTAGGAACCCTGGCACCTGTCTTCCCATCACAGCCTCACCTTTTCCCGGCAATACATTTTTGCACCGAGCAACGACGGGAGGCTCGAGCAAGTGAGCCTGGCTGCCTTTCCAGCTCACCTGTTGGCTGAACGTGACATTCCTCCGCCGCGTGCTTTCCGGAAGGTTCCCGGTGATGATATCCGGGATTGCCAAAGTCTGTGGCCGTTTCAGGATCCCCGACGAACGGGGTTTTATTGCGTCCAAGGACCCCACCCTCAATCCTTCCCCACCATTTTCTCTGCTCTCCAAAGCTGCATTTTCGGGGCAATGTGACCCCTCTGGAGCTCGGGGTAAGCTGACGCTGACACCCTGCCCCGGTAGGCTTCCCGGGATGGACAAGTAGCCGTCGGTTCCACCGGTGAAGCAGTCAATGAGGACGCTGTCGATATTCGAGGTGCCGAAGGAGGAGGCAAAATCGTTGAGCCCCGTTAAAGAGCTGTCCCAGCTGATCAGGCTGCCGTATCTCGGGGTCAAGGGGCTGAGCGGAGACATGGGGCTGGTAAAGTTGGCGTACATACGGACCGGGTTTTGGGACCCCGCAGGACTGTCCGGGGGACACTCCTCAAACAGGAGCGGCGGAGAAGGTGGGAGGGTCAGATTTGGGCTCTTCATGATATTCTTTGGTTTGCCGAAAGATGACAAGGAACGTTCGGGGATGCTGACCAAAGTCAAGATGGTGGCCAGCGTCAGGGTGATGGAGGTGAAGATGTAGATCACGCCCAGCTGTCCGCCCACGGCCTTCCCGAAGGCGGTACCGTTCCAGTGAATTCCACCCACGACGTAGCCAAAGCCACCGCCGAGTCCTGCGAGGAAAGAACCAAAACCCAGGTCAGTTTTCATTCTGGAACATCTCTCTCCACAGCCTTAGAAAGAAGCAACTCCTTTTTTTCCCCAGTAAAAGAAGCGGCTGCTTTGAAGAGTTCCCAACTGAGGGATGCAGCTACTTTAAAGAGTTCAAAGGAAATGGATGCAGCTACTTTAAAGACTTCAAAGCCAATGGATGCAGCTATTTTAAAGAGTTCAAAAACAGTTGTATGCAATTACTTTAAAGAGTTCAAAGCGAAGGGATGCAGCTACCTTAAAGAGTTGCAAACAGATGGATGCAGCTACTTTAAAGAGGTGCAAACAGATGGATGCAGCTACTTTAAAGAGTTCAAAGCCAATGGATGCAGCTATTTTAAAGACTTCAAAAACAGTTGTATGCAATTACTTTAAAGAGTTCAAAGCAAGGGATGCAGCTACCTTAAAGAGTTGCAAACAGATGGATGCAGCTACTTTAAAGAGTCGCAAACAGATGGATGCAGCTACTTTGAGGGTCAGTAATGCAAATGGATGCAGCTACTTTAAAGAGCTGCAAATAGGTGCCTGATTCTTTTGCTTTAAATCAAAGCACAGCACGGCTGTGGTTGTGGCTGTTGTTATTGGAGCTGATGAACTACAACTCTTGCTCAAAAGAATTCACACCAGGCTCTGGATGAGAGAATCCGAGCTTGGGTTTTCATTGGCTCGACTTATGGCTGTTGGGAACCATCTAACCATGACTCAACAACCAGGCGTTGCAGGGAAAACTCACCAGCTAAAAGAGCGTGAATGTTGAGCGCCCGGTCTTGATCCGACGGGCGACAGACGTCAATCATGTAGGCATGGCTGGGGTTGTCGGCCGAGTCAGCACAGAAATCCATCAAGATCACTCCACAGATAGTCAGCGCGATGCCCCATTTGTGATTGTCGCCTGTGTCCGAGACGGCCGCGCCGATATCTCGGCCGTTCAGCATCAGGGAGAGTCCCAACAACGCTCCTGCGGAGTAGGCAGAAACGTCCCCAAAAGGATCCTTCAACCTGCCCAAGGCTTATAAACCTGCTATAAATATGCGAACCCCGTTTCTTCCGCAAATAAGGGTCAAAATCAGGCCACAATTCAGCGATCCCTTCCCCGCACCGCGTGCTTCCCAACACCTCGCATTCCTCCAAACCAGCTAAAGCAATCAAGAAAATGAATCTCCCCGCAAGCAGAAAGGTAGCGTGGCAGTATTTTAACTCCGGGATAGCTAGCTTTCTTAGTGCAAGGAGACACACACACACACACACACACACACCCCTCCCCTCCAATTACCGATTGCCAAAACGAGGATGAAAGGTCTCCTCCGTCCCATCGGAGAATTGCACCGGTCACTCCAAGCTCCCAATAAGGGCTGCAGCAAGAAACCTAGGCAAACAACAACAACAACAACAACAACAAAGAAAATTGGAGTCAGGAGACTTGTCTGTCAGTGTTAGTAGGATCCTTCTGGATGGTTCCTTGATGACGCTGTTGTTTACTCACACCCCAACACAATTAGGACAAGCCACTAGTATGTAAATAGAGAACAAGATCCTGCTGTTCTTCTAGCACTGATGATGTTCCTTAGTTGGGTCATGAATCGTTTGCAAGAATAAGTCTGCTCAGGGAGCACCAAGGACCACACAGCCCTCCTCCTCCTCCCCTTTCTCTTCCAGCACTGATTAGGTTACCGAGTTGGGTCATGTAACATCTGCAAAAAACCTCAAACCCCAATCAAACTCAGAGAGCATCTAGGGCCCCACGCTTCAGCCCTAAACTGCAAATATTCTCTTCTTGCAGACAGAAAGACCACCCCGCATCTTACATCAGAGAGAATCAAGAAGGGTTAACTTAGAGTCGGGATGGCGTGCTACAGGTGGCACATGGAGACATATCTGTGGGCACGCGAGTGTTGCCCTCGCTCAGCTCCAAGCGTGCATGTGTGCACCGGCCAGCTGATTTTCAGGCCTTGGGGAAGGTTGATTTCTCCCTCCCTGGGCTCCTAGAAAGGCTCTGGAGCCTGGGGAGGGCGAAAAAACCATCATTTTCTGTTCCACCGGAAGTTGGGAAACAGGATATTTCTGCCTTCCGGGAGGGTGGGGAAGGCTATTTTCGCCCTCCCCAGGCTCCTAGAAAGGCTCTGCAGCCTCCGGAGGGCCCACCGCTTTTGGGACGCGACGGCAAAAAGGTTCGCCATCACTGATCTAGAGCCACTTCTCACTCGCCCTCTTTTCCCAGGGCGTAGTCGCTGATTCCTTTCTCCCTAAAAGCTCTTATGGCCAAGGCACTCTTGACAAGAGCCCAGAGACATTGGATCTAAAAGTCCCACCCAGGAAACGCACAACATTTTGGACTTTTCGGAGCCGGCCGGGTCCCCGATTTTAACTGCCTCACCCAGAATCGGACTGATAAACCACACCATCCCGTACAGCTGATCCGGCAAGCCCATCTGAAGCAGGGCCGGCGTAACGTAGGCTGTCTCCATGGCGTAACTGAACTCGATCCCGAACAAGATGCACCCGTTGAACAGCAGTTCCAAGAACGATCTCTCCGGGTGGATCTCTCCGAAGGGGGCGCGGTCCTTGGGGCAGGGGGTGTTGGGGGGAGGAGGCGGGGAGGGCCGGATAGATTTCCTCCGCTTCGGATGCCTTTTGAAGTTGTTGGCACGGTGGCTGATGTGCCGAGGGACGGAGCTGGGATAATGCACCGCTTGGGTCCTCCAGAGATCCGGAGAAGAGACGGTCGGGAAGAGCAATTCGCTGGATGGACTCGCCAGGATGGTTGGAGCGGTCATGGTCTTGGACTTGCTGGAAGGAAGAAGGGCACGGTGAGTTTGCTTGCTAGAGAGGACCAGGCTGAGCCCGAGGGAGGGAGGGGGGGAGGAGTCAAATGCGTCATTAGTCTCGAATCCCTTCGTTCCCACTAGAGATCCTGGAATTCCTTCAACTCCTATCTACCGTCAATTCGCTTCAAATGTTGGTAGTTCAGATTCTTGTAGAGAGCTTAAGCTTGCAATAAATCTTTATATTTATTTGAAATGCCTGGACTTCCTCTCTCTCTCTCTCTCTCTTGCTCTCTCGCTCTCTCTGTGTGTCTGTGTGTGTGTGTGTCTCTGTCTCTCTCTCTCTTTCTCTCTCTCTCTCTCTCTCCCTCTTTCTCTCTGTGTCTCTGTCTGTATCTCTTTCTCTCTGTCTCTTTCTCTCTGTTTGTGTGTGTCTCTCTCTCTCTTTCTCTCTCTCTCTCTCTTTTCTCTGTTTTCTCTCTCTCTCTTTTCTCTCTCTCTTTCTGTGTTTGTCTTTCTTTTCTCTCTGTCTCTTTCTTTTATCTCTCTCTCTCTTTCTGTCTCTTTCTCTCTGTCTCTCTGTCTCTCTTTTTCTCTCTTTCTCTCTCTTTCCCTCTCTCCTTTTCCTCCCTCCCTCCCTCTCACCCACCAATCTTCCCTCTCTTTCTCCTTCTCTCTCTTTGTCTGTCTGTCTCTGTCTCTCTTTCTCTCTGCCTCTCTCTCTTTCCCTCCCTCCCTCCCTCCCACCCTCTCTCTCTTTCTCCTTCTCTCTCTTTGTCTGTCTGTCTCTGTCTCTCTCTCTGTCTCTTTCTGTGTGTCTCTCTCTCCCTCCCTCTCTTTCTTTTAATATTATTTATTGTTTTATCACAAAGAGTAAAATACAAAACAGAAAAATGAAAGAAAAGAAAAGTGTACATTCAACCCTAAAAACAACAACAACAAAAGTATACAAAAAAAGAGAGGAAAAAGTGATTGAATAAATGTAACATTTAACATTTAGGATCCACCCTGCTTGTTGTGGTGGTGGGGGGTGGGGGGTGGGAAGAATCCATAAAGCATCCGAGGTTTAAAAAAGGGAACTAAAACTAAGAAAAGAAAAACAGAATTTAGTCACGGATTTGAAAAATATATTTGAAAGCCTACGCGGAGATATCTATCATATTTAATTCCTCTATCTAGAAAAAGGGTTGTATAATATGAGCAAAGTTTGACCAGTTCGGAATTTTGTTTAATAAAAAAAAAAATCAAAAGCCAAGTAGCAAATAGTAATATCTCTAGCCATATATTTCATCCCACTTTGCTAAATGTTGGCTTGCAAAGAAAATATATGTACTGGCACGATGTCATTGCTCTATCTGGCCCTTCGAGTTGCTGCGTTCACACATTTGCACCCGTTTGCCGGCTAATATAAATTCTATCACTTATCCACACTTTTTTTTAAAAAAAATCCACTTTGCTTCTTCTCAACCGGAAAGCTGAGCTCACCATCTCCCTGAGATGCTAGATTTCTATGTACGGGGATGGCTGTTTTCATAGAGCCATCTTTTGTTCCTGCCGAGCCAAATATTTTGATTTGGGAAGCCAATCGATGGAGAGAGAGAGAGAGAGAGAGAGAGAGAGAGAGAGAGACTGCCTGAACTAAAATGACCCCTTAATTTTGGGAGGCGAATGCAGTCACATACAAAACATTTTCTGATTTATTCTCCAAAGCACCTGTCCTGAAGGCAGGACAAGAAACAACGGATGGAAACTAATCAAGGAGACAAGCGACCTGGAATTAAAGAGAATTTTCCTGATAGTAAGGACAATTCACCAGTGGAACAGTTTGCCACTGGAAGCTGTGAATGCTCCAACACTGGAAGTTTTTAAGAAGAGATTGGACAACAATTTGTCTGAAATGGTATCAGGTTTCTTGCTCGAGCAGGGGGTTGGTCTAGAAGATCTTGAAGCCCCCTATTATTCTACGCTCCGATGGCTTGTTGCCGAGAGACGAGGAAAGCTTCCCTCGGCTGAGAAACCTAAAATCAAGAGGACTAGAAACTTAGGGGGGGGGAAATCAGCCCAGGGGAGCAAATGCAGAGAGCATCTCGCTCCTGGCCTTAGCAAGCAATTTTAATTGGGGGGGTCAGGGAGGAGGGAAGTGTAGGAAAATCATGGCCCGTTTGGGAAGGTGGGAGTCTGGGTACGAGACCCCCACCCCAACCCCGCTTTTCTCTTTGTCTCCTCCCATCCACCCAGCAAAGAGGATGGGGGAGATGCAGATGGACCGAAGATGCTTGGCTCCTGTATCCTCTGCAGGGCCTGGAGGAGAGGCGGTTGGGTACCAATCCGGAGGTCTCACCTGGATCACGATGGATGAAGGAGCATCCTTGGGAGGCCGGGATTGAATTCCTGCAGAGATCAGGGGTTCAGCTGCCCTGCTAACTTCATCCGCCCCCTCCCCATAAGGAAAGCTAGAGGAGGGAGTGGGGGGGTCAGGCTGGGAGGTGATGTCACCAGCCTCCGCCCTCCTCTGCTCCCCACCCCAGCTCTGCAGACACCCGCCCATTTTCTTCCCGACTCCTCTTAAAGGGACAGGACGGCAGGAAATCCCAGGCTCTCTGCTTTTACCAGGTGGGTGGGGTCAGAAATGCGATCTATCTATCTATCTATCTATCATCTATCTATCTTCTATCTAAATCTATCTATCTCCATTTATCTATTTGTCTGTCTGTCTGTCTATCACCTCTCTCTCTCTCTCGCTCTCTGTGTATATCTTTCTTTCTTTCTTTCTTTCTTTCTTTCTTTCTTTCTTTCTTTCTTTCTTTCTTTCTTTCTTTCTTTCTTTCCCCCCTCTCTCTCCTATCTGTCTATCTGTCCGTCTGTCTGTCTATCTATCTATCATGTATATATCTTCTATCTATCTATCTCTATTTATCTATTTGTCTGTCTGTCTATCACCTCTCTCTCTCGCTCTCTGTGTATATTTTTCTTTCTTTCTTTCTTTTTCTTTCTTTCTTTCCCCCCCTCTCCTATCTGTCTGCCTGCCTGCCTGCCTGCCTGCCTGCCTATCTATCTATCTATCTATCTATCTATCTATCTATCTATCTATCTATCTATCTATCTATCTATCTATCTATCTATCTATCTATCTTCTATCAAAATCTATCTCTATTTATCTATTTGTTTCTCTATCACCTCTCTCTCTCGCTCTCTGTGAATATCTTTCTTTCTTTCTTTCTTTCTTTCTTTCTTTCTTTCTTTCTTTCTTTCTTTCTTTCTTTCTTTCTTTCTTTCTTTCTTTCTTCCCCCCCCTCTCCTATCTGTCTGTCTGTCTGTCTATCCATCCATCCATCCATCCATTCATCTATCTATCATCTATCATCTATCTAAATCTATCTATCTCTATTTATCTATTTGTCTGTCTATCACCTCTCTCTCTCTCACTCTCTGTGTATATCTTTCTTTCTTTCTTTCTTTCTTTCTTTCTTTCTTTCTTTCTTTCTTTCTTTCTTTCTTTCTTTCTTTCTTTCTTTCTTTTTTTCTTCCCCCTCTCTCTCCTATCTGTCCATCCGTCCGTCTATCCACCCACCCACCCACCCTCCCACCCGTCCATCCATCCATCCATCCATCCATCCATCCATCCATCCATCCATCCATCCATCCATCTATCTATCTATCTATCTATCTATCTATCTATCTATCTTGCTGGACTAGGCGGAGCTGTCCAGTTTTGGCTGAGGAAGGAGGCTGTGCAGCCTAGCGGTGTAGGAGCTGCGTTTTTTTGATCCGGTCCTGAGAATCCATGATCCTGGGTTCGAGAGTAGCAAGGAGATGTGGCCCGTTGTGCCCGCTTCAGCCCAGCCTTCTGGGAGGCATAGTTGTTTGTGAGGCCTGCTAAAAGGGGCGTTTTCTATCCCAGCGATTGTGTGAACGAAACGCGGGAGAAAAATCACAGAAGCAGTTCAATTTATTTCCTGCTTTGGCTTGGATTTTCCCCTGCAATAACCCTGCGAGGTAGTCTGGTTTGAATCCTAATCTAGTTTAAATCTCTGGACAAGAGAGGCGTCCAAGTTAAAGCATAAAATCCTAGACTGGAAGATTGGTGGGGATCTTAAAGATCATCTAGTCCAACCCGCCTCTCCAGAGCAGGTCCCAGGATCTGTAGAGGACTTAGCTTGGACTCCAATGTGTAAAATATATATTGGTGCAATGTGTAAATCTGGTGGACCGCGTGTGAGATCGATTAGGTGGCCAAAGCAGGGAGGAAGTGAGCGGAAAGGGAAAAGAGGAAGACACGCCCCTTTTTATTACGTCGGCCAATGAGGTCTCTCAGGATGGCCCAATGAGATCCTTAAGCCAAGCCTTGTCAGCCTGTGGAACTCACTGCCACAATCAAATCATACAAAAATCAAATCAAATCATTTTTAAAAAATTCTTTTTCTTTCCATCCACTGGCATTTCCCCGAAGTCTAAGACAGATTTCTTCTTTAACGACGGATATCTGCTTCTTCCACCCTTCTGATGGGAGGATGAGGAAAGAGAGAACACAATAAGAAAGAACAGACAGTCCTCGATTTACAACGATTTGTTTAGTGACCAAGTTACAACGGCACGGTTCAAAGGGACTTATGACCGGTTTTCCCCACTTACGACCATCGTAGCATCCCTATGTGGATCAACATCCAGACGCTTGATCCCTTTTGCGACGGGGAAGCCGGTTTCGCTTAACGGCCATGTTCCTAACTTGAACCGCTGCGGCGATTCGCTTAACGACCATAGCCAGAAAATGTACCAATGGGGCAAAATTAAAAATGTTTCTCGCTTAACGACAGAAGCGTGGTGTTGGTCGTAAGATGAGGAGTAGCCCTGCTATTGCACGGGTTCAAAAGAAGGCAAGCTGTTGGGGGTTTTTTTGGACCCTACGGACCCATATGGACCCTAACCATATTCTCTTTTAAAGCATCTCCTGTTGGCCTCCCTAAAATCTGAGATGTGAGAGACGGGGATCCCCGAACGCCATTTTCCACCTCAGACCCGGGAAGCCACTGCATACATCTTGGAAGTCGATCTCTGCAAAGCTGGAGGGGCACCTCGAGATTTCCTGCCCAGGTCAGCTCCTGTTTTAACGACCGAGGAAAGCAAAATTCAGTTTGCGACGGGATCATGCAAAAGGTTAACAGCCGGGCCGGCACTCCACCAAAACGGGTGTTTGGTTTTGAACGGGGTTTTGGCCAGCTGTTCTGGTCCGCCAGCAGTCTGCGGAATTGGCAGGGGAGTTGGACAGTGAGAAGGCTGGGGAGGAACATGGACCAGTCCTGGAGCCTGGGGAGGGCGCGGACGAGGGCTCTGCGTCAGAAGCAGAGAGGGGGCCAGGGCCATCTGGGAGTGATGCGCGGACTCCGGAGCTTCCAGAGTCGGACATCAGAGAGGCGGAGGAACAGGAGTAGCCTATTCCTAGTGCACACATACACAAAGCTGCCAGAAGACAAGAATACTTAAAACAAAAGGGACAACTCAGGAGTAAGGCTTGGAGATGATTGGCCCTTCCCATAAGGCTTAAAAGAGGAGCAAAGGCATGTGGGCCCTTTGCAGGAAAGCAACATTGTTAATTCTATTCCCAGTCGGCATCTCTGTTTGATTCTGGACTCCGTGTGGCTTTGCCAAGTAAGTCTTTGGCAGCGTGTCAGAGGAGATAAAGGTTGCTGATTATCCCGAAGGACTTTTTGCGACTAATTGGGACTCAGATTTTGAGTGACAGGGAGCCGCAACAGAGGAGTGAAAGAGCCACACGCAGCTCCAGAGCCCCAGGTTGCCGACCCTTGATCTAGAAGGTCCGAAATCGGTCTTGGAGAAGCATGAAGGATCCGTTTGAAGAAAGCCCTAAGCAAGCACCGAGAATTGTCTATGTACCCATTTCACTGACCTGGAGAAGAACAATGGAGGCAGCACGATAGGATAATGCAGGCCGTCAGGTTCCCCGCCGAGCCGATCAATCCCAGCCAGCAAGACCATCCAAAGTCTTGGTGGACGTCCAAAAAGACGTTGTGGGGGATGTGGGCGGCCCTTTCCATGTAGGCGTTCACGGCGTACCACAGGGAGCCCACCAACCCCAGCGCACCTGGGTAAGTGGGTCAAGGCGAAAAAGGACCGTCATGATTGCAGCCAAAACTCCACCCGGCTCTCAAAACGGAGGAACAAAATTCTCCCCAATTTGAGAAAAATGTCCTTTTCTTGGCATTCGATGGAGGCCGGAATTCAGGTCTTCCTGCATTAGAGGAAGTCCTTGATGTACGACCGTCATTGAGCGCCACGTTTCCTTTTCTAAGCGAGGCGGTTGCTAAGCGAGTTTTGCCTCGTTTTACGACTTTCCTTGCTGCGTTTTGTTAAGCGAACCCTTGCTGTCGTTACATGAATCATACGGTCATTAAGTGAATCTAGTGTCCCCGTTGACGTTGCCAGTTGGACGGTTGCAAAAAGGGGGATCCTGTGACCCTCTCCGGGACACTGAAAAAAAGGGGCTTGTGACTGTTTTTCACTTTTACGACCGTTGTATCCTCCCCTCGGTCACACAATGAAAATTCAGATGCTTGGCAACTGACTCGTATTTACGACGGTGGCCATGTCCCAGAGTCATGTGATCTCTGTTTTGCGACCTTCTGATAAGCAGAGTCAACGGGGAAACGGGATTCAACTTAACAGCCATCTTATAACGTAACTGCTGAAGTGATTTGTTTAACGACGGTGGCAGGAAAGGTCATAAAAACGGGGCAAAAACTCACTCGATGACCGTCTCAGTTTGGGGGTTCATTTGTGGTCGTATGTCGAGGACTACCCGTGTTCCTACGATCCTCGTCTGCAACCCTTCGCAGCAAGCCAAGGGGAGCCAGATTCGCTCACTTAATGACTTGTTGTGATTCCCGGCGATTCTCTCAACAAAAGAATCTCCGGGAATTTCTCCCAGGCGAAAAATTGTGATGCCATTGTAAAACAACGACCAGGCACAGACACGAGGCCACCGAGATTGCTTACCTCCGGTCCCGAGTGCCAATCCAGCCGCAGAATGCATCTTCCGTTTCATCTCCGGCTCATCCAGGAAGATTTTGATGCAGTCGAGACCTCCCACTAAAAGTACCAGGGCGCACCCCGAAAGCATGTCGGAAGTGATCAACAACGCCCTCGTCACCACAATTTTCACTGCAAGGGAGCGAAAGGAACAGAAACAAGGGAAAAACAGAGCGGGAAGGGACCCTGGAGGTCATCTATCCCAACCCGCTTCTCGAGCAGGAAACCCTAGTACCATTTCAGACCAAGTCTTCTCTCCAACCTCTTCTGAAAAACCTCCAGGGATGAAGCATCCACAGCTTCTGGTGGCAAGGTGTTCCACCGGTTATTTTTTTTTCCCCCCTCAGTTGTCAGGAAGATTTCTGCTTAGTTCCAGGTTGCTTCTCTCCTTGATTAGTCCTCGACTTACCACCGTTCAAAGTTACAAAAAAAAAAAAGTGACTCAGGACCGCTTTTTTCACCCTTACGACCGCGGAGGCATTCCCCCGTGGTCCAAATTCAGACGCTCGGCAGCTGACTCGTATTTACGACGGTCGCCCTATCTGCCGGGGGGGGTGGGGGGCTCTTTCTGACGTTGGCAAAATCAACGGGGAAAGCAGCCTCACTTCACAACGATGTCACTGACGTGACAACTTCCCTTAACGACGGTAAGGCGAGAAATGTCGTAAAACGAGGCAGAACTCATTTAGTGACTCATGTCTCTAGGGACTCACTGCACAGGGATGGTATTCACTTACTTTCCCTACCAGTTTCCTGAATATATTAGGGTCTATTTTTTGGGGGGGGTGCCCTAATATTTTGAGGCCCCGCTTAAGTGGCACCCAGGAAAATTATTTAGCCGAATGGCTGAAAAGCAGCTGCCGGCCCGTGTTGACCACATTGTTCTGAATGGAAGAAAATGGAAGGCAATGAATTGACTCACTTACTGGGATGTTCGGCCAAAATAGAATCGTACTGGTCACAGGTCTTAATGCCGTCTTGGACGTTGGTGACGCATTTCCTCCAGAGCCCTTGGCACTTGTGGCTGACCTGCGAAAGGAAAGGGGACGGGCCGATGATGGCAGGCGGTCCTCGACTTATGTCCGTCGGAAGAGACGGCGGACTTGGCCAACGTTACTGGCGACTCCGTTTGGCTGACATCTGGACCTTCCAGCCCGTGGTTCATGTGATTTTGGGCGCCTAAATTTAAGGCTGCTGGCGGCGTCCTAGAGTTCTGTGATCCCCGATTTATGACAATTTTGGTAGAAATCAATCACCGGGAGACTGGGAGTTCTAGTCCCACCTTAGCCATGACAGCCAATTGGGTGACTTTGAACCAATCACTAAGAGACTGGGAGTTCTAGTCCCGCCTTAGCCATGACAGCCAGCTGGGTGACTTTGAGCCAATCACTAGGAGACTGGGAGTTCTAGTCCTGCCTTAGCCATGACAGCCAGCTGGGTGACTTTGGGCCAATCACTAGGAGACTGGGAATTCTAGTCCCACCTTAGACATGAAAGCCGACTGGGTGACTTTGGGCCAATCACTAGGAGACTGAGAGTTCTAGTCCCGCCTTAGCCATGACAGCTGGCTGGGTGACTTTGGGCCAATCACTAGGAGACTGGGAGCTCTAGTCCCACCTTGGCCATGACAGCCAGCTGGGTGACTTTGGGCCAATCACTAGAAGGCTGGGAGTTCTAGTCCCACCTTAGACATGAAAGCCGACTGGGTGACTTTGAGTCAATCACTCTCTCTGGGCCCAAGCCACCTCGCAGGGTTGTTGTTGTGGGAAAAATAGGAGGAGGAAGCCGTTTTAGATATGTTCGCCGTCTTGAGTTATTTATAAAAATAATAAAATTGAGATTCTTTAAAAAAAAACAGTGAACATCCTTTCTTGATCCCTCTCCAGCCTTCCTGGCTCGTCCCACCTTTTTCAGAAAAGGAAGGAAGGAAGGAAGGAAGGAAGGAAGGAAGGAAGGAAGGAAAGAAGGAAGGAAGGAAGGAAGGAAGGCCATCGTTGGCGTTTTCCTGCAACTGACCTCCAAGCTATCATCGGCGTTCACGATCCAGCAATCCGACCACGTCGCTGCGCCCAAAAACACGGTGGAGAGCAGAGCCACAAAGAAACACACCAGTTGTAAAGCGGCCGCCATTTTACAGAACTGGAGGAAACCAAAATAAAGCTTTAATCTGATTTTTTTTACAAGACATCATTTCTTTTTTCTCCCCCTCACCCCCCCCCCCCAGGCTGAGGAATATATGCCAGTAAAAAAAGAGATAAAAAAGAAAGGGAAAAGAGAGAGAGAGAAAGTGTGAAGAAAGAAAAAATGAGAGAGAAAGAAAGAAAGAAAGAAGGAAGGAAAGAGAGAGAGAGAAATTAAGGAAGGAAGGAAGGAAGAAGGAAGGAAGAAAGGAGAGAGAGAGAAAGAAAGAAAAGGGAAAAGAAAGAAAGAAAGAAAGAAAGAAAGAAAGAAAGAAAGATAGATAGATAGATAGATAGATAGATAGATAGATAGATAGATAGATAGATAGATAGATGATAGATAGATAGATAGATAGATAGATAGATAATTACTAAAGGAATATTGAAACAAGAATTAAAAACCCAAATCAACTAAAAATAAAAATAAGATAAAATATATATTAAAATAGCATTCTAGTATCCTTCCTTTCTTCCTTCTTTCCTCCCTCCCTCTCTCTCTCTTTCTTTCTTCCTCCCTCCCTCCCTCCCTCTTTCTCTTTCCTTCTCTTTCTTCCTTTCGTTCTTCCTCCTTTCCTCCCTCCCTCCCTCTTCCTTCCTTCCTTCCTTCCTTCCTTCCTTCCTTCCTTCCTTCCTTCCTTCCTTCCTTCCTTCCCTCTGATGTATTACTACTTAAATACTTTTATCCTTTCTTTGAACAGCATTAGTTATTTCTCTTTGGATCAGTTTTATGATTATTATAACTGAATAATATCTCTTTCTTTAAAAAAAAAAATCCATGTTCTGTATGTTATGTAGAAGTGAACCATTTCTATTTGAACTGGCTTTGGTAGACCTTTCTTACGAAAGTTTGCATAATCTTCATTTTTAAAGTTTCAATCCTGTATTAAGGGCTTATTACCCAGTGCCAGGTCAGAATCTTGCTGCCATCAGCCTCTACGCACTCTGATTTAATCAATTTATTTCACGATGATGTATCGCTTTAATAAATGATGCTATCTTTCATTTGTACCCTACCAAATGGAAATATTCGTGGCTTTTCTTCAAAGCTTGTTTTCTGAAAGTTGGGAAGTTCTTTTTCCTGAACGTACCTTTACGTAGGTCCTCTCTAGCTTATACATGAATCTATTGCTTCTTGTGGCGGTCAGTTCCACCGGTGGCCGGCTCAAAATCTTTTAGGAAATTCCCCTCCCACTCCACCTTTTTCCAAACCTCAGCATCTTTGTCAATTTGTAGATCAGGGGTGTCTCACTCTATGACACCCTCTCGCAATTGCTGGGCTGGCACCAAACTTGTGTTTTGCACGCATTTACGTCCCCGAAATCTGCATTTTGCAGAGTGAGACTCTCTCTGTTTCTTGATTATGCTGAAAAAAAAATTAAAAATATTTACCTGGACAACGGATGGACGGACGGTCCGAGAAGCCGCTCCGGTTTGTAAAAAGCAAAGTTACCTGGAGACTTTACCCCCAAAATTGGGGTCAATCAAATGCAATATTTTATGAATCAGGGGTAAGAGTCATAACAGGATGAAAAAAATAAATCAATCAGCCTTTATTTCAGAAATCCACTCCCCGCTCTCTTGATCGAAAATGATTCGGATGGGGGTTAAATGTTCCTTTTTTATGCTTTGGGGTTGAACGGGGGACGGCGAGCTTTCTGGCAATTAAAATGCTTATGGGTCAAGAAACAGCATGGTGGACACTGACATCTTCAAAAGACTGGCACGAAAAAAGAAAAAAGGAAAAAAAACCCAGCTCAGTGGTTGTTCCAGCAGTCATTCTTTGAAGGCACAAGAGGGGGGGGGGGGGTGTTATAAATAATTCCAGTTAATTTGTCTCACAAGAAAAAAGAATTAAGAGCAGGGGGTACCTCCTACGGGGAAATGGAGGGTTTTGAAGAGCAAATGTGTGGCTGGCTGGAAATCTTTTCCCTTCCTCTCTCCCTTGCTTCATACCTTCTTTTCTTACTCTCCCCTTCCCTTCTCTCTCCTTCCTTCTTTCCTTTTCTACTCTCCCCTTCCTTTCTCTCTTCCCTCCTTCCTTCCTTCCTTTTCTATACTCCTCTTCTCTTCTCTATCTTCTGCCTTTCCTTCTTTCCTTTTCTACCTCCCCTCCCCTTCTATCTCCTTCCTTCCTTTTTCTACTCTCGCCTTCCCTTCTATCTCCTTCCTTCCTTCTTTCCTTCCTTCCTTCTTTTTCTACACTCCTCTTCCCTTCTCTATCTCCTTCCTTCCTTCCCTTTTCTACTCTCCCTTTCCCTTCTCTCCTTCCCCCCCTCCTTCCTTTTCTAGTCTCGCCTCCCCTATCTCTTCTATCTCCTTCCTTCCTTCTCTACGCTCCTCTTCCCTTCTCTATCTCCTTCCTTCCCTTTTCTACTCTCCCCTTCCCTTCTCTCCTTCCCTCCCTCCTTCCGTTTCTACCCTCGCCTCCCCTTCTATCTCTTCTATCTCCTTCCTTCCTTCCTTTTCTACGCCCCTCTTCCCTTCTCTATCTCCTTCCTTCCTTCTTCTACTCTCCCCTTTCCTTCTATCTCCTTCCTTCCTTTTCTATGCTCCTTTTCCTTCTCTCCTTTCTTTCTTTCCTTCCTTTTCTACCCTAGCCTCCCCTTCTATCTCCTTCCTTCCTTCCTTCCTTCCTTCTTCTCTCCCGCCCTCCCTCCCTTCCTTCCGTTTTATTAAAAATTAGAATGAAAAAGAGAAAAAAGCCAAATCAATACAGACTGTCCTCGACTTACAGCAATTCGTTTAGTGACTTTGCTTGTCGGAAGGTCGCAAAACGGGATCAGACGACCCCGGAAAAACCGCGCCTGTCATAAATATGAGTCCGTTGCCAAGCGTTTTTTTAATTTTGATCACGTGACCCTCCGGGGGAGGCTGCGACGGTCAGAAGTGTGAGAAATGATCCTAAGTCACTTTTTTGGCAAATGAACCGTTGTAAGTCGAGGACGAGCAGTATCACGGAAAAGGATCTCCGAATGTTATTTATCGGCTGATCGAAAATCTTTCCATCCCTTTTTTTCCGTTAAAAATATCACACTATGATGTTGCAGTACACAAGAATGCTTTGTGGGTACCGAGGCGAGAAGTTTGAGCTTCACTCTTGCAGAAAATTTTTCTTTTAGAGAGAGAGAGAAAAAAATCTGGATTAGCCCAGCAAAATCCCAGCTGGATGCCGGGGAAAAAAAAAAATCAAACCGAACCCCACAGGAGAACATTTCACTCCAGCTGTTTCTTTGCAGCAGCCATTTGTGCAGAAAAATTAGATTAATGAGTGTAAGTCTCCAGTTCCCTCCCCATTTCTCCAAAAATTAAAAAAGAAAAGAAAAGAAAAGAAAAAAGATTGTTGGTCTGAAGAACCAAATTTGAAGATCAAATCAAATCAGATTTGATTTGATTTGCGAGCAGCAGACCCTTATATAGTACAAAGCAAACGGGAATACAAGAATTTATTTACGGATTTATTTTACAAAACGGGAAAACATCTTCTCGTCAAAAGCAGAATCAGGCGCCGGAAAATCATAATAATAATAATGTTAAAAAGCGGCTTTATTCTACCAAAACGGGCATTTTTCTTTTTCTTCGCTTTCGCTTTCCCAAAACGAGACGGCCTGAATGTTGGAAAATGTTGGGTTGTTATTATTATAATAATAAAATTATTTTAAGCCTGCTGTGGGCTTCCGCCGGAAGGTGTTTATACGCATTGGTTACCCCTTTTTACAGGGAGCCTGAAAAGGTAAAAAGAAAGGGGGGAAAAAAATAATCAGAAAGGAAAAAAAAAATAAAATAAAATAAGAGGGCTGTTCAATGCCAAACTGTCTTTGTGTGTCTCTGAGTGTGTGTGTGTGTGTGTGTGTTTATGCGGCTGTGCGTGAACAATTTCATTTTGGGGGATACAATTTTGTATGCTGCAATTTTATTTTTGGGGCAAAGCTGGGTTAAAGAGAGGCGTGCGAATTGGGAAGGCCGCCCACCCTCCTATACAAAAAAAAAAAAAGGAACCCTGAGACTTGTAGAATGGGAAGGGGTGACCAGGAGGCCATCTAGTCTGACCCCACCTGCGTTGAGAACGGCCACACGTTTCTCCACCTCCAACCTCCTCTGCCTTCGGGAGACGTCCCTCCGGGGTTTTCACCCGGAAGAGATCCAAGCGAAAGGGAAGCTTAGACGTACTCTCTCGTGGCGGTTGTCGGAGGTTGCGATTGTCGGTAATATTGCTGCCCCCTCCTTTCCTCCGGTTTGGGGCAGGAGCATCCGAGGAAGCTGCCCCCTAGGATCAGCAAACTGGCCGCCGACCAACCCACAAAGAGAGCCGGTCCGAATTCGTACCTGGAAGAAACCGACTTGGTTAAAAAGGAACGGAACAAATCCTTACCAGAGATGGAATTTAGCCGGTTCAGCCCGGTTTAAACGTACCGCTTGTTAACTTTGTGTGCAGATTCCTTACCAATGCCGATTAGTTATCCTGCACAAATTTGGATGGCGTGTTTGACTTTCGAGAAACCTAACTTGGTTGCAGCAGAAACGAATGACGGATAGTTCTCGAATTCACTTAGCGACTGTGCGAAGTTACAACGGCGCTGAAAAAAGGGATTTACGGCCGTTTTTCACACTTATGACCGTTGCAGCATCCCTGGTGGTTGGGTGATCAAAATTCTTGGCAACTGACTTGTGTTTACGACAGTCGCAGTGATCCCGGGGTTACGTGATCCCCTTTTTATGACCTTCTGACGAACCAAGTCAATGGGGAAGCTGGATTCACTTAACAACCGTGTGACTAATTTAACAACCGCGGTGATTCACTTAACAACCGAGGCGAGAAAGGTCTCCAAACGGAGCCAAACTCACTTAACAAAGGTCTCACTTAGCAACTGAAATTTTGGGCTCTGTTGTGGTCGTAAGTCGAGGACTACCTGCCTCGGCTTCACGTTCTCTAATTTTCACAGCTAACGTGCTCTTGAAAATGGAGGCTCCACTCTGGGAAGCAAAATAGCAGACCTTCCGCTGGATTTTGGCTGGATTTTTCCAAATCCGCCTTCGAAATCCGCCTATCGTTCTTCAGATAGTTAACCTTCCAGAAAATATAATTTTGAGAGGGAGGAAATAAATTTAATTTTTCTTGGTAGCCTTTTTAAAATATTTTTTTTTAAAAAGGAACTCGGGACACTGAAATTCGAAATTCGTAGCTGGTAGGAAATGTGATCCGGATGGATGACCTCAGTGGGACCCATACTCACTTGGCATTCAGGGGGGTGCTGGGGTTGAAGAAGTCGTGGGTCACCCGGGATGCGTACCACGAAACGGCCCCGGCTGTGCACAGCCCTGCAAGAGAAAAATAAACGAATAAATAAAAGGGTCAGGGGGAAATTACAGGCAGTTCTCGAGTTACGACTGTAATGGAGGCCAAAATTTACGTTGTTAAGTGAAACATTTGTTAAGGGAGTTTTGTCCCATTTTACGGCTCAGCACCCACTTCCTTATTTCTTCCTCCCTGCCTCCTACTTTCTCTCCTTCCTTTGCTCCTTTGTTCTTCCATCTTCCCCTTCCTCCCTTCACTATCTCCTTCCTTCCTTCCTTCCTTCCTTCCCTCCCTCCCTCCCTCCCTCCCCTCTTTCCATCCAGCAGCACAATTCCTCCAAACACTCCCACAAGAGGAATTTTGTTCCCTGTTTCACCCTCCACCTCTGACCAGAATGTGGCCACCGGTCCTCCCTCCATAAAGAATTCCATAATATCTTTATTTTGGCCCTTGACCAGCATAGGGTAAAAACATGAGACCAACAGACTGTGTTTTTTTTCCTTTCCTTCCTGACTCCCTCCCCCACCTCTCCCTTTCCTTTCCTTTCCTTTCACCTCTGTCCCACTCCTTTTTTCCTTCCTTCCTTCCTCTTTCCCCTTCTTTTGTTTCTTCCTTCTTTCCTCCTTCCTTTCTTCTTTCTTCACTTCCTCCTCTTCTTCCCTCCCTCCCTCCCTCCCTCCCTCCCTCCCTTCTTCTCTACCTTTCCTTTCGCCTCTGTCCCCCTCCTTCTTTCCTTCCTTCCTTCCTCCTTCCTTCCCCTTCTTTAGTTTCTTCCTTCTTTCCTCCTTCCTTCCTTCTTTCTTCACTTCCTCCTTTCCTTTCCTTCCCTCCTCTCCTTTCCTTTCCCTTCTTCTATCTTCCTTTCCTTTCTTTCCTTTCCTTTCTTTTCCTTTCCTTTCTTTCCCCTCTCTTCCCCTAATTTCCCTTCTTCTATCTTCCTTTCCTTTCCTATCCTTTCTTTCCCCTCTCTTCCCCTGACTTCCCTTCTTCTATCTTCCTTTCCTTTCCTTTCCTTTCCTTTCCTTTCCTTTCCTTTCCTTTCCTTTCCCTTCTCCTAACTTCCCTTCTTCTATCTTCCTTTCCTTTCCTTTCCTTTCCTTTCCTTTCCTTTCCTTTCCTTTCCTTTCCTTTCCTTTCCTTTCCTTTCCTTTCCTTTCCTTTCCCTCTTCCTTCTCCTTTCCTCTCTTCCCTCCTCTTCCCTCCCCTCCCTTTCCTTCTCCTTTTTCTTCTTCCCTTCCTCTTCCTTCTCCTTTCCTCTCTTCCCTTCTTTTCCTCCCCCTCTTTCAGTCTCTTTCTTCTCCCCGTCTTTTTCAGTTCCTGCCCTTATTTCTTCCTCCCAATTAATTTTCAATCTGGGTTTTTTTTTTAAAGAACTGCTCCCCCATTTCCCCTTACCAGCCAGGAGGAAAAGGACCCCTCCTAAAACCGCAATCCAGCTTTTGGCGACGGGATTTTGGTCCCCCACTTTGGTGCACTTCATGCCAACCACGCTGACAATCGACCCCACGAAGCCCAGGAGGATGGTGATCACCATCAGCGCTCGAGACGTTTGGATGTGAGCTGCAAGATAAGGCACCATTGAGTCACGTGCAGAGCGCAACGCAGCAAGACTCAATATCGCAAGTCCTCGACTTACGATCACAAGGGAGACCCCCTCCCCCCAATTTCCGCTGCTAAACGAGACAGGTTTTAAGTGAGCTTTTCGCCCCCTTTTTACGAACTTCCCTGCCACAGAATCCCTGCAGTCCTTAAGTGAGTCACACGGATCGTATGATTCCCCTGGACGCTGGGACCGTCACAAAAAGGAGTCCGTTGCCGAGTGTCTGAATTTAGGTCACGTGACCACGGGGAGGGCTGTGTGAATAATGGTCCTAAATTACGCATCCCGAGGTGATGGGCGGTACAGAGATTTGGGGGGAAAAATAAATAGAAATAAACAAAGATTGGGAACATCCCTCCCGAATCTGGCTTTTAAAGGATTATCCTGGTGAGTTTTAAAGACAGCCACGTCTGGAGTTCTTTGAAAAATTCCCAACTTTATCCAAAAGAACAGAAGACCAGATTAAGCAGGGGGGGGTGGACTAGAAGACCTCCGAGGCCCCTTCCATCTACTATTCTGATCGATGGATTGATCTGATCAGCCGGCCCAAAACCATTCCCACTTATTTTAGCAAATGCTTTGCAGGCATC